>CM032326.1:38307176-38649928 GCA_019022515.1 Quercus aquifolioides
AGAATACCTCTACTGCCTTTCCCCCTATTTTTTGAACCATGATCATCTCTACCAGTAGGGCTTCATATTCAGCCTCATTGTTTGTAGCCAAGAAGTCCAGTCTTAAGGATTTTTCAATTGTAATTCTCTCTGGAGATATCAAGACTAGCCCTACTCCAAATCCCCTATGGTTCGTTGCACCATCAACATAAACCTTCCAGGATAAAGGTTCTTGTACAGAGATCACTCCAACCGATTTTTCATCCATATTCTGCTCCTCTACCCTCTCTTCTACCGGGGATTCAGCAAACTCAGCAACCAGGTCAGCAAGAACTTAACCTTTGACAGAGGTGCGAGGCATGTATTTGATATCAAAGGCCCCTAGAATCGTGCCCCACTTTGCAATTCTCCATGTGTAATCAGCACTTCGCAGTAGAGATTTGAGTAGGAGTTGGGTTAGGACAACAACTGTGTGCGATTAAAAATAGTGGGGAAGCTTATGCGTAGCATGCACCATGATCAGAATGGCCCTCTCCAGTGGTAAATAATAAACCTCGGCCTCATGTAGTGACTTGCTCACATAATAAACTGGCCTCTGACACCACTATCAATGCGTATCAACACCAAACTCACCGCGTGAAAGGCCACTGCGATGTAGGCAAACAAAACCTCATCCACCTCAGGTTTGGACATGGTAGGTGGTTGAGACAGATACTCTTTCAACTGCTGGAAAGCTAGGACATACTCCTCGGTCCATTCAAACCCCTTCCACTTGTTCAACAATTGAAAGAAGGGTCTACACCTGTCTGTTGACCAAGAGATGAACCGGTTTAGAGCAGCAGTAATCCCCGTAAGCTTCTGGACCTCTTTGGAATTTCGAGGTGGTTGCAAATTATTGATCGCCTAAATCTAGTCGGGATTGACCTCAATTCCACAGTGTGTGACCATGTAGCCTAAAAACTTGCCTGATTCGACACCAAAAGAACACTTGGAAGCATTAAGTCGTAGCTTATGTTTCCTCAAGATAGCAAAAATATTCCCGAGGTCATTAACATGCTCGGACTCTGCCTTGCTCTTTACCACCATATCATCAATATAAATTTCAATATTTTTTCCTAACTGTGGTTCAAACATCCTGGTCATCATCCTCTGGTAGGTAGCACATGCATTCTTCAAACCAAAGGGCATCACTTTATAATGGTAGTTTCCTATAGGAGTGACAAAAGCTGTCCTCTCTTGGTCATCCAAAGCTAAAGCTATCTGATGGTACACTTAAAAGGCATCCAAAAAGCTCATTCGAAGATAGCCCATAGTTGTGTCCACCAGCTGGTCAATTTGAGGCATAGGTAAAGGATCCTTTGGGCAAGCTTTGTTCAAGTCTGTAAAATCTACACATACGCGCCACTTCCTGTCTTCTTCTTTACCACTACTGTGTTAACTAGCCATTCAGGGTAAAAAACTTCTTTAATAGTCCCGGCCTGCTTAAATTTCATCATCTCGTCCTTAACAGCATCAGAGTGTTCTTTAGATGAACACCGAGGTGGTTGTTTCTTGGGGGTGACAGATGGATTGACATTCAGATGATGGCAGATGAAGCTCAGATCCACCCCCGGAGCTTCGTAAGCATTCCAAGCGAAAACATCAACGTTTTCCTTGAGGAATTTCACCAACTCCTCTTTTTCTAGAGGTGGTAGCTAAGCTCCAACCTGAAAAAAACTTTTCCGGATCATCACCTACGACAAATTTCTCTAAATCTTCACATTTGACCTTCTCAGCTAGCCCCTTCGCAAGTAATTCCGAAGACTTTGACTATTATAAGTAGGAGTGTTTGCGGTGCAGTGCAATTTTAAGCCATTTTTAGCACCGCACTTTGCTATGCGGTTTAGCTAAAACTATAATTGTACCGCACCTTGTTTTTGTGGTCAAATGTGCGGTGCGGTGCGGTGTAGTGCGGTTTAGAGTTTAGCCAAAACCATAACCGCGCCGCATCTCATTTTTACGGTCACATGTGCGATACTGTGTATAAGATGCGGTTTGAAGTCAGTTTCCTACTCAGTCTAAAACTAATTTTTCCCTTTTTTTTTGCCAAGTTTTAAATTATTGAGCTAATTTTTCTTTATTTTGGGTTGGATTTTCTAGTCAACACTTTCTAGGGTTATTAAACCTTTTTTTTTTGTTGAAAACTAGGGTTATTAAACTATTAATAATATATTTAATATTAAAAATAAATAAATAAATTAATATATAGAGATGGTGCAGTGCGGTGCAGTTTGTGCAGTTTGCTTATTATAAAACCACAAACCGCACTGCACCATGCGGTGTGGTATGGTGTGGTGCACTATTACTTGCGGTGCGGTGCGGTTATGCCATTTTGCAGGCGATTTTGGTGCAATTTTTGCGGTTTGTGCGGTTTATACAGTTTGGTGAACACCTCTAGCTATAAGCCTTCTTTAACCAAAGCCGAGGACTCAGTTACTAGCTGATGCAAGATTGCGGACACAAGGCACTGCCTAACCATGGATTGGTCCTTTACCAGTTCCTCAATCCAGTCTCCTGACGGATACTTCACCTTCTGATGTAGAGTTGAAGAAACAGCCCCTAGGGTATGAAACCAGGGCCTGGCCACAATGGCCGTGTAGAGGGAGTATGCATCCACCACTATGAAGTCCACTTCCACTACCTCTGAGCCTGCTTGCACAGGCAACCTAATCTAGCCCTTTGAGATAACAACCTTCCCATCAAAACTTACCAGGGGTGAATCATAGGCAGTCAGATCTTCAAGTTTTAAGTTCAACCCTCTGTATAAATCAGGGTACATGATCTTTGCACAACTGCCCTGGTCCACCATTATTCTCTTCACATCATACCCACTAATTCTAAGGGTGACCACCAAAGCGTCATCATGTGGTTGGATAGTTCCAATCTTGTATTCGTTCGAGAAACTCAACGAAGGCCGGATTTCCAGTCTAGCTCTCTTCGGCTCAGAGTTGGAGTCCTCGACTGGTGATCTAGTTACAGACATCACCCTGGAAGGATGAGACCCAGTTCTCCTAGGTGCAGCAAATATGACATTGATTTTACCTAATGGGGGCCTTGAAGGAGCATTCCCCTGAGCCCCTGACCTTGACTGGTCTCCTTGTCTATTGGGTCGGTACAGAAATTGTTGCAACCTCACTTCTTTGACCAGTTATTTCAGATGGTTCCACAATGTTCGGCAGTCCTCGGTGGTATGTCCCCGTTCTTGGTGGTACTGGCAATGAAGGCTTTGGTTGCGCCTCAAAGGATCTCCACTCATCTTGTTCGGCCATTTGAAATATGGCTCGTTCTTGATCTTCTCTAAAACTTGATGCACCAGTTCTCGGAACACAGTGTTTACCTCTTGAGGGGCTACAGGCCCAAATTGTCCAGCAAAATCTCTCCGGGGTCTGTTATTGTTGTAGCGGTCCGACCTGAAATCCCTCTTCTCCTAAGGGATAACCTTGCCCTTTCCCTTATCTTGTTGCTGGTCTTCCTCAACCCTCTTATACTTGTCAATATGATCTGTTAAGACATATGTGTGTCACTTGTCAAGAACATATGTCATTCTTTTATGTAATTAGCTTATTCTTTGACAAAATGCACTCAACTTGTAATTGGGTAGTTCTAGATATTTTTAATACTTCAAGAAACAAGGTTTCAAGATCAAGTGTTGAAGTCATCAAGTCTGTCCAAGAAACAAGCTGAAGAAGTGCTGAATCATTAAAGCTCGACACCTGCTCGACAACTTTTATCTGTCAAGGTTTACTAAAATCAGAATTTCTGATCTAATTTCTTGGGATCCGTGGATGCGTCTTTGGGCCTTCTTTTCTTCTAACCCTAGGCATATAAAAGGATTGTTTTAAGGGCCGTCAAAAGGTACACAAGTTGCACAAGCATTGAGCAAACTCTGTTCAAGAAAATTGTGACTGAAGACAAAGTTTTGCCCTAGTTCATCTCTTCTGAAGAAGTTGCTGTGTATGTGCACCTTTGGGTTTTGTGACCAAGCATCTTCTTGATCTTCATTGTGGATGAACTGAAGAACTTTGCAACCAACAACTCTTTCTAATTGGTGATTGAAGTCGCGTACTGGGATCCAAGCAATTGGTTACTCACGTACTTGGGAGCCGTACATCAAAAGGGAGAAACTGTCACTACAGAACAAGTCCAATTGGGTATTGGGGTAAGGGTTCAACTGTAGGTTGGTAAGGTACTTGGATTCCTTTACTTGTAACCGCTTGTTGTGATAATAGTGGAGTTTCGGGAGTGGTGACCTGAAAATCACCCGGTGGGATTTTTGCCGTCAGGTTTTTCCCCATTCGTAAACAAATCACCGTGTCATTTATTTTTCGCTGCATTATTAGTTTATTGGTGATTTGTTTGTGCTATCACGCGTTTGCATGATAAATTGATTAATTAATAACTTGGCTAATTAATTAATTAATTTCTATCACAATAGGTCATTCAGTTTGTGGCCTATCATGATCCATGAGTTGCTATATGCTAGTAATAGGTTTCCTTGTTAAAGATTTTCTCAAGCCATGCTCGACAAGTAGGCCGAGGTTAAAAGTACTAATGGCTATATCGTCAAAATCACCATCTATTTCGTTGAACATCTCCCAATATCTGTCCGAATATGTTTTCAAGGTTTCTCCTTCCCTAATGGACAAAGATAACAAGGAAGCTAAAGGCTGAGGGACCCTGCTACACGTAATAAAGAGGGATCCAAACGCTTGAGTAAGTTCCTTGAAGGAATCAATGGAACCTGCCCTTAGACTATCAAACCACCTCGTCGCCACAGGCCCTAAACTGGATGTGAATACCTTGCACATCAAGGGCTTGTTCTTGGAGTGTACGACCATCCTTTGGTTAAAGTGGCTAACATGCTCCACAAGGTCTATTCTACCATTGTATATGGTGAACGTAGGTTGCATAAACCGCTGAGGAAGTCTCCCTCCCTCAATCCAATGCGTGAAAGGTGACCTGGAAATTTGATTGAGTGCTTTACTCATGGCGTCATTTCCCAGGCCTATCAAGGATGAATTTCTGTTTCTACGCTCATGATGATAATCATCATCATATGAGAAAGACTCGCTAGGGGGAGTCCTTGACCTGCACTTATAGATACCATCCTCTTCACCCTCAGAAGAGAAGTCAAAGTTGGATGGAGCTCGCTTTCGCCGTTCATGGTGCAAGCTTCTTTTAAGGTGATCGATCTCCTTCTGCATGTTTCTGGCATTCTCCTCATGAGAGACGTGGCTCTTACCCCAAGCTCGGCTTTTACTAGTATGGGTAGTATGTACACTTCCTTCCCGGTCTCTTTGTCGTTCAAGATTACGAAAGTGGTCTTGACGCTAAGACGCCATAGACTCTGCCTGGTGTGGACCTAAACCTACCAATTGGGTATTGGGGTAAGGGTTCAACTGTAGGTTGGTAAGGTACTTGGATTCCTTTACTTGTAACCGCTTGTTGTGATAATAGTGGAGTTTCGGGAGTGGTGACCTGAAAATCACCCGGTGGGATTTTTGCCGTCAGGTTTTTCCCCATTCGTAAACAAATCACCGTGTCATTTATTTTTCGCTGCATTATTAGTTTATTGGTGATTTGTTTGTGCTATCACGCGTTTGCATGATAAATTGATTAATTAATAACTTGGCTAATTAATTAATTAATTTCTATCACAATAGGTCATTCAGTTTGTGGCCTATCATGATCCATGAGTTGCTATATGCTAGTAATAGGTTTCCTTGTTAAAGATTTTCTCAAGCCATGCTCGACAAGTAGGCCGAGGTTAAAAGTACTAATGGCTATATCGTCAAAATCACCATCTATTTCGTTGAACATCTCCCAATATCTGTCCGAATATGTTTTCAAGGTTTCTCCTTCCCTAATGGACAAAGATAACAAGGAAGCTAAAGGCTGAGGGACCCTGCTACACGTAATAAAGAGGGATCCAAACGCTTGAGTAAGTTCCTTGAAGGAATCAATGGAACCTGCCCTTAGACTATCAAACCACCTCGTCGCCACAGGCCCTAAACTGGATGTGAATACCTTGCACATCAAGGGCTTGTTCTTGGAGTGTACGACCATCCTTTGGTTAAAGTGGCTAACATGCTCCACAAGGTCTATTCTACCATTGTACATGGTGAACGTAGGTTGCATAAACCGCTGAGGAAGTCTCCCTCCCTCAATCCAATGCGTGAAAGGTGACCTGGAAATTTGATTGAGTGCTTTACTCATGGCGTCATTTCCCAGGCCTATCAAGGATGAATTTCTGTTTCTACGCTCATGATGATAATCATCATCATATGAGAAAGACTCGCTAGGGGGAGTCCTTGACCTGCACTTATAGATACCATCCTCTTCACCCTCAGAAGAGAAGTCAAAGTTGGATGGAGCTCGCTTTCGCCGTTCATGGTGCAAGCTTCTTTTAAGGTGATCGATCTCCTTCTGCATGTTTCTGGCATTCTCCTCATGAGAGACGTGGCTCTTACCCCAAGCTCGGCTTTTACTAGTATGGGTAGTATGTACACTTCCTTCCCGGTCTCTTTGTCGTTCAAGATCACGAAAGTGGTCTTGACGCTAAGACGCCATAGACTCTGCCTGGTGTGGACCTGAACCCACCATTGTTCTGCGCTAGATTCACTATAACACCAGTACTCCCCACAGATGGCACCAATTGTAAGGACCTGATTTGGATTCCTTGTTTAAAATGTGAATGGACTTAGGCCCAAAAAACCCAAAACAATGAATTTGTAGAGAAACGGGTTAGGAAACTGGGCTTTAGTCAATCGAACAACATGTTAAGTAGGTTGGTGATGAAAGAATGAAGATAAACAAGTGTAGACTGAAAAATAAATGTCCTCGGCAATGTCCGAGGAGACTGGTTCTTATATAGTGCTCTTAAATGTGGTTACAAGTTTAGTTCTAGATTGCTACAGTGTTTCTTCTCTGATTTTCCGATTCCCTAGTCTCGTTACCTCCCCTTTCTTTTATACTCTTTTTCCTTTCTATCCCTATCTCCCACGTGCATGCCAAATGGTTGGTGTTGATACTTGTCTCATCAACATCTCCCATAAGTCTTCATATAGTAGCTGTAAGGATAAAATCCACTGTTTAGGTATCACCTCCACATCAATGCGGTAAGGGAGTTAGCTGCAATGCATTTAATGCGGAGGTAGCAGCTTTCTCCTTAGATATTTTACAACCCTTCCCTGTCCTGAGCTCCCATAGTGCTTATCCGTATCAACTGAGTGTTTCTATGATGTTCCCTCGGATGGCAGACCATCTCTACGAACCTCGATTTCGGTCAGCCGAGGGGGCTCCTATCCTCGGCACAACCCCCTGGGCTGTTATGATCTAAACTGACTTCTCTGTTTGCCAACATGGGCCATTTTGACAGCGTTTACCCCCTTCTCGGATGCTTTTAGTCATCGGCTTGGGCCTTAGATCCATTATACACCCAAATACTGGGCTTCGGGGCCCAAGGCCCCAACACAACTTTTTAGAAGTTTCAATTTTCTCAAGTACAACTCTAATTTTGCCAACTTTCAAAAATATATAAATAATTTTCTAACAAAGAACAAAAATCTTTCAACATAAAGTTAATCCAAAGCAAACTTAGTTTATAATCTCATTTCATGTTTCATGTATAATATGTATACTCACTTTCTTTTCTTTTGCTGTATAATAAATTATTAGACTAGTAAACCATTTTAAGTTTCTAACAAAGAACAAAAATCTTTCAACATAAAGTTAATCCAAAGCAAACTTAGTTTATAATCTCATTTCATGTTTCATGTATAATATGTATACTCACTTTCTTTTCTTTTGCTGTATAATAAATTATTAGACTAGTAAACCATTATAATTAGTTAAAAAAAAAAAAGTCTCATCACACATGCGAATACACGCGCTTCGCATGTGCGAGCACGTGTGATGAGACTCTTCTATTTTTTGGGCATATTGTGTTCACACGTGAGCGCTTGCTCAAAAACTTTTCTATTTTTTTGGGTAAAAGTTAATAATTTGCAAAAATTATAATTTGAGATTAATATATTTTTCAATCACAAAAAAGATATAGGGGTATGATGAGTGTTAAGTGTTTGTGGTGAAATAAATTTATGTGATGTGAGTAGTTTTTTTTTTTTTTTTTTAAATTTATGGAAGTTTTTTTTTTTTTTTTTTTTTTTGGGTAGGAATCGTGGGTAAGCCAGCCTTTCTTATTTTTGGTTAGAAACGTGGGGTAGTGGGGTTGAGAAGTGGGAAGTGGGAGGGTAGTGGGAAAATTTTATTTGGTTTACCATTTTAACCTTATTTCTCTTTTTAAGGAATAAAAATAAATTAATTAAATTAGGAGTATTTTTAACAGTAAAAAATACAATAACTAACTTTACGAATTCTCTTAATATATATAGATAATTAGTTATCGAATTATAGGCTTAAGGATTTATGTGTTATTCAACTTTATCTTTGGGTGTTTTTCTTTTATAATAATTTTTTTTTTTTTTTTTTTTTTTTTGTATTGAGGAAAAAAAAAGGTTTGAAAGTATGGTGATTTTTGTTTTTTGCGTGTGACAAAATATGGTCATCCTGGGTTGACTTGAAGTCTTGGCAAAGTCTTGAGTAAGGTTCATTGGAGTGATGACCCATTTTAGTCCAATAAGCTTTTAACCTGTACCCCCACCAAATTGAATCCAAACATGATTGATCCGACCTATTTTCTAGGTCCAGGTCTCAATAGTCATGACCATGCCAAATGATTACCATTTATTAAACACTTAAGTAAATTACATTGGTACATTCGAATCGTTAGTATACAGTCTACTTTTGGTGAAACTATTTTAACGAAGTTTAACAAGAAAAAAAAAATTAAAATTCTAAATTATCATAAGTTTCAAGAAATTTAAAAGAGGTTTTATTATTTATTTTAAATCATTTTATAGTATACTATAATTTTTAGTTTTTGATAAAAACTTAGTCTTACATGATGTGCTTTCCTCATTCATCATTTAACTTTAAAGTAATTTTTGTTATTTTGTTTTTACTATCTATTTTATCATTTAATTAAAATATTTTATTTTGCATACATATAATTCTTAATTAAGCCATGTATCATATAAGCCTAGTACTAAATATTAGGGCTCCATTTGGTTGGAATGATGAAAAAAAATGAAAGGATGAAAAATATATATAAACTTTTCATTATTTGGTTGAGAAAAAAAAAAAAAAAAAGGAGAATAAAAAATGTACTTTAGCTGAATTTACTAAAAAGGGGTTGAAATAAGACAAATATTTGGTGGGTAGGAAAAAAATAAAAAAAGTTACGTGAAAAGGCAATTAAGTCATTTCGACTTAGGCTATGTTTGTTTCGTGTAAAACGTTTTCCGTAAAATACATATTTTCCGGAAATGCTATTTTCCGGAAAAGGAAAATATTTTTAAGCGTTTGGTTGAATTATGAAAATTGTTGTGGAAAATATTTTCATGTGTTTGGTTCTATTAGGAAAATGCTATTTTCCGGCAGCAAATTCCGGCAACAACACAACAACAACAACAACAACAGCAAATTCCGGCAACAACAACAACACAACAACAACAACAACAATTAGTTCATCAAAAAAAAAAACAACAACAACAACAATCAAATTAAAAAAAAAACAACAACAACAATCAAATTTAAAAAAAAAAAAAAAAACTGAGAGATCGAGGAAGAGAGAGCGTGGAGGCGATGGGTCGGCGGTCGAAGGCGATGGGTCTGGTTCGTGGATCGGCGAGCTCGAGGAGGCGATGGGTCTGGGTCGACGACGAGGTGCGATGGCGCGATCGAGGAGGCGATGGGTCTGGGTCGAGCGGCGTTGGAGCGATCGGCGCGGTGCTGCGATTTCCCTTTGATTGATCGGCGCGGTGCGATGGCGAGGTCTGGGTCGAAGGTCTGGGTCGTCGGTCGAAGGTCGAAGGCGATGGATCGAACGTCTGGGTCGAACGCCTGGGTCTGGGTCGAACGGTTTGGGCTTTGGGTTCGTGGGTCGCCGGCTCTGGTTCGAAGATCGGTGGGTCGTGGCGATCGTGAAGATGGGTTCGCCGGCGAGCTGGGCTCTCTCTCTTCGATCTGGGCTCTCCGTTTCTTCCTTCCTCTCTCTCTCTCTCTCTCTCTCTCTCTCTCTCTCTCTCTTCGTGCTCTGTTTCTCTTTTCCGAAAAATTGGATTTGAAGTGAAAATGGAAGGTGAATTCGTTTTCAGCCTTGACCACTGGTCAACGGAAATTAATTTCCGGAAAATGCGTTTTCCGTGCGCAACCAAACACCCGTAAATACTGAAAAGCATTTCCGGAAATGCTTTTCACTCAATTCAAACGCAGCCTTAATTACCAAATTTCAACCAAGTTTTCTCCCCAATTTGGGAAAAAATCAACTTGTTGGGCCAAACTCAAAAGTGGAAAACATCTAGACCCCCACAATTTTCTCTCATAATTGCCCTTATTAAGTTGTTAACCAAACAATGGACATCAAATTTTCACCCACTTTTTCATCAAAGTTTCCCATCGTCCATGTTTTTACACCAACCAAACAGATTCTAAATATTGGGTCTTTACACATTGTGGTTGCATCATATGCCTCAACACAAGTGTTATGCATGGTAAAAAGTGCTTTCTCCATGTTTTGCACAAAACTACATTTAAAATTTTCAACATTGTTTGCTTGAAGTGAAAACGTTTCAATAAGTTTAGAAAAGACGAATTAATCAAAAATCTTAAAGAAGTTTCATTCTGATTATATAGCATAATATATATATATATATATATATATATTAACAATAAAAATTAGGTCTTATAATATATGGCTCAACTAAGTTTATACATCGTAACACGTTTTACCGTTTGGCACATATGAGTACACTGAAATTTTAACATAGTTCGCTTAAAGTAAAACTCCATTATTGAAGATTCAAGCAATTTCTAATACAATTCTGATTAAAACTAAATATAAAAAATTTGAAAAAAATTAAAAGAAATTTATCAGTCCAAATCTTTGCCCATATTGGTGTATATCTCATGATCTCTGATGAGATCTACCAGAATTTCTGTTTGTCAATATTTCTTTCAGTTTCGATCAAAACCGACTGCCACCAAGGACAATTGACCCGGTGTTTCTCTTCGGTCGATGATGAGTCTCATTTTTTGCTACCCAACGAGATCAAGTTGAGTCCGAGCTAAGCCTAAACCCAACCCATGGACACCCCTACTCACAATATTGTGGGTCCTACGATTTATGGGGGTGGAACAGACTCATAAGTGATAGGGAGAGCATATCTCTGTAATGAGTGGATATACAATCCCTATAATGTAAAATAGGTGGTCTAATAAAAATTTGACATGTCTATTATAAATGCTAGATAAATCAAAGTGAACTTAACAATTACCAAAAATTTTAGGATCGTATAAAAAACCACAACTTTTGTCACAATTGTCCTCGTGGAAGACTGTGAATAGTGAAAAAAAAGTTGTGGATTCATGTGAAAATAGCAAGCAGCTAGTCACAGTCTACCACGTAAAATAGTTATAGTAAAAATTGTGACTTTTTATGTAGTAGTATACTAGAATGAGATTAAATTCAATTATGATCTAGTGTAAGAGAAATCGCACCAATTATTGTTGTGGGGATAAAAGCCCAAATTCACATATTGGGCCTTGGGCCCTATATGAGGATGGGGGTCCGTCCGAGAAGGAGTAAATAATTGGAAAAGACCCGAAGTGGAAAATCACGTAAGGAAATGATAAAGAAATATCGTCTGAAGAGATTATTCTTCTCGGATATGAAGAATACTGGTCAAGCAAATACCTGGGCAGCTTGGGCAATCTTTCAGGAAGTTTCAACGATAAGGATGAACTTCATACACATATAAAGATGATAAGAACAGAGAAATATCTAAGGGAAAAGCTGCTACCACCGCATTAAATGTACTATAACAATTTTTCTGGCCGCATTTATGTGGAGAAGACCCTGAACAGTGCAGCTTCAGCTACCACCACTCATGGAGAACTAAAAAGATACCTGATGAGACATATACTCAAGTGAATGCTTAGATGAATAACAAGTGTACGATGAAGATGGAAAAAAGAAAGATATATAAATGTAAAGGAACTCTCATGAGAGGGGGATCGAAAAAGAGAGAGAGGAAGAGAGAAGAAAAAGTTTACTGTAACTCTAAGAATTATATAAACAAAATTTTGTCTCCTCGGACAACAATTTACTCAAGTTTCAAGTTTGTTCTTGCAATTATTTACCTGTTGAACCTTTGTTAGACGTTGTTTAGTTCACTATCAGCCCAGCTCTTTCACCCACTCTCTACAAATTCATTGTATTAGGCTTGTTGGGCTCATATTCCATACCTCTTGGGTTTGGGCTACAAATACTAACCCTACAATTGGCGCCGTCTGTGGGAAGAGCTTGAGTGAGAGTGGAAGCAACAATTGACGATGGCTGAACCAGGGCAACAACTAGCAGAATCCAGGGCATCCCAACACGTTGATCCTTTTCTCAACTTGGAGCAAAGACATGATCGTGAAGGTAGTGTACATACTACGCATACTGACCGAAGCCAGCCACAAGGTGGAAGTCACGTGTCTTATGCAGAGAAGAACAAAAACATGCAACTAAAGATTGACCAATTAAAAAGGGAGTTACGCCATGCAAAGAGGAGGCGAACTTCTTCCTACTCTGATGATAATTCTGACGATGAACAAGACGTCACTTATAAATGAAAATCTCGAACGCCAGTTAGTGAATCCTTTTCCTATGAAGAAGAACATTATTGTAAACGGCAACCTCAAAGCCCATCACATGGAGGTGTAGGGAACGATGCTATGAGCAAGGCCTTGAACCAAATCTCCAGATCGACTTTCACATGTAGGATTGAAGAGGCAAGACTTCCTCGTCATTTTCATCAGCCGACGTTCACTATCTATAATGGTAGAACATACCCTGTGGAGCATGTGAGCCACTTCAACCAAAGGATGGCAGTCCACTCCAAGGATGAATCTTTGATGTGCAAAGTTTTCCCCTCCAGTCTGGGACCAGTTGCGATGAGATGGTTTGACAGCCTGAAGGTAGATTCCATTAGTTCCTTCAAAGAACTCACTCAAGTATTTGGTTCCTATTTTGTCACCTGCCGAAGAGTCGCTCAGCCCTTATCTTCATTGCTATCCTTGAGCATGCAAGAAGGAGAGACATTAAAAACGTACTCAGATAGGTACTGGGAGATGTTCAATGAAATGGAAGGGGATTTTGATGAAGTGGCCCTTAATACATTTAAGCTCGGCCTCCTCGCCGACCATGGTTTAAGAAAATCTCTGACTGGAAAACCTATCACCAGTGTGCGTCAACTGATGGACAGGATTGATAAGTATAAGAGAGTTGAAGAAGATCAGCAGTAAGGGAAGGGAAAGGACAAGGTTATCCCTCAAGAGAGAAGGGATTTCAGGTCGGATAGATACAATAATAACAAGCCGCGTAGGGATTTTGTTGGGCAATCAGGATTAGCAAATCTTCAAGCAGTCAATGCTGTATTCAAAGAGCCAGTACATCAAGTTTTGAAAAAGATTAAGAATAAACCATTCTTCAAGTGGCCGAATAAGATGGTGGGAAACCCTGAAAGGCGTAACCATAATCTCTATTGCCAGTACCATCACGACCATGGGCATACCACAGAGGATTGCAGGAGCTTGTGAGATCATTTGGACCAACTTGTCCGCGAGGGTAAATTGAAACAACTCTTGCATCACTCCAGTGGCTGAGGAAGTCAGATGCATTCGGAGCCCCGAAGGGATGATTCTTCAAGGCCCCCTTTGGGAACTATCAATGTCATATTCGCCGCACTAAGGAGAACAAGATGCTGGCCATCTAGGGTAATGTCGGTAGCCCGGTTACCCACAGGAGACGTTAATCACGATCCGAAGAGAGCTAAAGCGAGTACTCCACCGGTTTTAAGATTCTCAGACGAAGACAAGATTGGAACCATCTAACCCCATGATGACGCTTTAGTAATTACCCTCAGAATTGGAGGGTATGATGTGAAGATGGTAATGGTGGACCAGGGCAGCGCGACAGAGATAATGTACCCTGATCTTTATAAAGGGTTGAATTTAAAACCTGATGACTTAACTCCATACAGTTCTCCCCTGATGAGTTTCGAAGGAAGAGTTGTTATCCCAAAGGGCCAAATACGATTACCCGTGCAGACTGGTACAGAGGTAGTAGAGGTAGATTTCATTGTCGTAGACGCGTATTCGCCCTATACTACAATTGTGGCTAGACCTTGGCTTCATACGCTAGGGGCTGTCACATCTACTCTACATTAGAAGGTTAAGTATCCGTCTGAAGGTCAAGTTAGTGAAATCCTGGGAGATCAATCTATGGCGAGACAATGCTTAGTGGCTGCCATCCAGCATAAGCCCGAAGCTGAATACTCGGCCCATGCCGGAAAGGATTTATAGCAATTAAAACCTCTGGCATTGTCCGTCGAAGATTCAGCCGAGGGTGCGAGGTGTGAAGATTTGATAATTACTATCGGAGATGATCCGGAGAAGTTTTTTCAAGTCAGATCTCAGTTACCTCTCCAGGAGAAAGAAGAACTGATAGAATTTCTTAAAAGAAACATTGATGTATTTGCCTGGAATGCTTATGAAGCCCCGGGGGTGGATCCAGAATTCATATGTCACCATTTGAAGGTCAACCCATTGATCACCCCTAGAAAACAGCCTCCTCGGTGCCCATCCAAGGAGCATGCTGACGCAGTATAAGAGGAAGTAACAAAGCTAAAACAAGCTGGAGCTATTAAAGAAGTTTTTTATCCTGAGTGGCTAGCGAATACTATGGTGGTAAAGAAGAAGAATGGGAAATGGCGAGTATGTGTAGATTTTACTAATTTAAATAAAGCTTGCCCTAAAGATCCATTCCCTATGCCTAAAATAGACCAGCTAGTAGATGTAACTGTTGGCCATCATCGGATGAGTTTTCTGGATGCTTTCCAAGGTTATCACCAAATACCATTAGTCCTGGACGATCAGGAGAAGACTGCCTTTGTCACCCATATTGGGAATAACCACTACAAAGTGATGCCATTTGGTTTGAAAAACGCGGGATCCACCTATCAAAGAATGATGACGAGGATGTTTGAGCCACAGCTGGGTAAAAGTATTGAGATTTACATAGATGACATGATGGTGAAGAGTAAGATTGTTACTGAGCATGTGAGAGATCTTGGAAACATTTTCGAAGTTCTCAGAAGATACAAGTTGCGTTTAAATGTGTCCAAATGTTCGTTTGGTGTGGGATCAGGCAAATTCTTGGGTTACATGTTAACTCACAGGGGGATTGAGGTCAACCCAGATCAGATAAAGGCCATCAACAATTTACAGCCTCCTCAGAATCCCAAAGAGGTCCAGAAATTGACTGGAATGGCTGCTGCTCTAAACCGATTTATCTCTCGATCGGTAGATAGGTGTAGGCCTTTCTTCTTGCTGATCAATAAGTGGAAGGGATTTGAGTGGACTGAAGAGTGTGCTTTAGCTTTCCAGCAACTTAAAGACTATTTAGTTCGGCCACCAATCATGTTTAGTCCTGAGCCAGATGAAGTCTTGTTTGCTTACATTGTTGTGGCTCCTTATGCTGTAAGTTTAGTGTTGATACGAGTGGACCGAGGTGTGCAAAGGCCAGTTTATTATGTGAGTAAGTCGTTGCATGAGGCCGAGATTCGTTATCTACCATTGGAGAAAGCCATCCTAGCAGTAGTGCTTGGTACACGAAAGTTGCCTCATTATTTTCAAGCACATACGGTTGTTGTTCTTACTCAACTCCCACTTAAATCCATACTCAGAAATGCAGATTACACAGGGAGAATAGCTAAATGGGGCACTATCCTAGGGGCTTTTGACATCAAGTATATGCCCCGCACCTCCACAAAGGGACAGGTCCTCGCGGATTTAGTAGCCGAGTTCACTGAGCCTTCGTTAGAAGAATTAACACCAACATAGAACATGGATGAAAAATCGGTTGGCGTAATTTCTCAGAAAGGCCCCTTATTCTGGGAGGTATATGTAGACGGTGCAGCAAACCAAAAAGGATCTGGAGTGGGGTTAGTTCTAATATCCCCAGAAAAGATCATTATTGAAAAGTCACTAAGACTAGGCTTCACGGCTACAAATAATGAGGTAGAATATGAAGCTCTACTGATGGGAATGGCAATGGTCTAGAGAATGGGAGGAAAGTCAGTGGAAATGTTCTCGGACTCGAGGCTAGTCGTCGGCCAAGTACAAGGGGAATTTGAGGCGAAAGATGAAAGAATGCAAGAGTACTTGAGCCAAGTCAAATGTCTCCAGTCACAGTTTGAATCTTTTAATTTGCTACATATCCCTAGAAATGGTAACGCACATGCTGATTCTCTGGCCATGCTTGCAACTTCCTCGGCACAAAATCTGCCTCGGGTTATCCTTGTTGAAGACTTGCATAAACCAACAGAGATAAGAAAAGAGGTAGTCTGGGTTCATCAAATCAGAGTTGAGCCAAGTTGGATGGACCCTATAATTCAATTCTTGAAGGAGGATACTTTGCCTGAAGCAAGGTTAGAAACGGACAAAGTTCGGAGGAAGGCTACTAGATTCTGGTTATCCGAGGACCATAAATTGTACAAACGCTCCTATTCATGGCCGTATTTGTTGTGCATACATCCTGAAACAGCCGAATTGCTCCTTGAGGAATTACATGAAGGAATCTGTGGAAGCCATACTGGAGGTAGATCCTTGGCACATAGAACTATCACTCAAAGCTATTGGTGGCCAAATATACAAAAAGAAACCCATGAAATGTTAAAAAGTGCGATCAGTGTCAAAGGTTTGCACCAAACATACATCAACCAGGTGGAATCCTTAATCCATTATTCAGCCCATGGCCATTTGCTCAATGGGGCTTAGATATCGTGGGTCCATTCCCTAAAGCAGCAGGAAACAAAGAAGTATCTTCTGGTCGGCACAGATTATTTCACTAAATGGGTTGAAGCTGAACCTCTAGCCAACATTAGAGACGTAGATGCAAAGAAGTTTGTCTGGAAGAATATTGTCACTCGGTTTGGGATTCCTTATACCCTCATCTCTGACAACGGCCTTCAGTTTGATAGCAAAGCGTTCAGAAATTATTGCTGGGAATTAAGAATCACGAACAGATACCACCCATGCTTACCTCTAGGGGAATGGGCAAGCAGAAGCTGTTAACAAGGTCATAGTAAATGGACTGAAGAAGAGGCTAGATGACGCGAAGGGTAAATGGGTGGAAGAACTGCCACACGTACTCTGGACATACAGAACTACACCTCGTAGGTCTATTGGGGAGACGCCCTTTTCAATGACTTATGGGGCTGAGGCTGTTATCCCTCTGGAGACTAGGTTCCCAACGTTGAGAACCAGTTCATTCAGTCCGAGTAGCAATAATGAACTGCTAGAGAGGAGTTTGGATTTGATTGAGGAAAGGAGGGAAAATGCAATGGTCCAATTGGCATATTACCAACAAAAGCCCAGGCAAGGTTATGATGCCAACGTAAAGCTAAGGCCTTTAACACCTGGTGATCTAGTGCTCAGGAAAGTTGTAGGCACTGCGAAAAATCCAGCTTGGGGAAAATTAGGACCCAATTGGGAAGGGTCATACCGTATTACCTCAGGGGCTGGCATTGGGGCATATTTTTTGGAAGATCTAGATGGTCATGTAATACCACGCTCCTGAAATGTAAATAACCTTAAAAGGTATTATTATTAATCAAGTTTTTTCTTTGATCAAAATGTTTATTTATCGCATAAAGATTTCATGGAAAGTGTTTAAATTTAAATCCAGTCATGCCTGAAGTCCTCGGACCAGATGATATGGATTAGTTAACACTCCCTTACAATTCTTATAAGTGTTTAAACTTAAATCCAATCATGCCTGAAGTCCTCGGACCAGATGATATGGATTAGTTAACACTCCCTTACAATTCTTATAAGTGTTTAAACTTAAATCCAATCATGCCTAAAGTCCTCGGACCAGATGATATGGATTAGTTAACACTCCCTTACAATTCTTATAAGTGTTTAAATTTAAATCATGCCTGAAGTTTTCGGACCAGATGATATAGGTTAGTTAACGCTCCCTTGTAATTCTTATAAGGGTTTAAACTTAAAATTAATTATGCCTGAAATCCTCGGAGGTATTTAAATAGACTCTAACTTATGATAGGCCTCTTCGGTCGTGTACTTAATTCAAAATCAGTGCTTAGTAGTATTCTTTGCAAGTGTTTTAGAAAACATGTAAGACCTTCATATCATTCATTGCTTTCAATATTTATTAATAATTCTTATACGACCCACTTCTTCTAGTATTTGTATAAGTTATTTGCATCATTATCATGATATCGTTGTTAAGTCTGCTTAGGTTACCGTAGCTACAAGTCAGAATTATTTTGCAATAATAATAAATCTTATAATATGTGCAAAGAAGACATTAAAAATAAAAGAAGAACAATTTCATTGATCAAAAGAAAGTACTTTGCAATCCCTTACATATAAAAAAAAAAAACAAAAAAAAAAACTAATACATGTATGAAATAAAAATTCCTAAACTTTTAAGCCTTCTTCTGGGGGACCAAAGGGTCAGTAGTCTGGTTGGACTGGGCAGCAACAACATCTGGGGCTTGGTCCTTAGGTTCAGGAGGAGTTTTCTTCTTTCCCAAGTCTTCACCCTTGCCTTGAGGATCCTTAGCTTGCTTGCCTTGACCACCAGGCTGATCAGACTCTTTGGGAGCTTTAGGATGGATAGGAGGGATTTGGCCAACCAAGGGTTGCTCCGAGGATTCTGGGAGTTGTTTGGGGGGAGAGGAGTCAGAACCTGGGAGTTCGCAAATTTCAGAATCGTAGTAGATACTCCCAGGTTGCCTCAAGTCAGATTTTGCAGAGACTCCAGCAGTATCAAGGGCTTTACCCCAGGTTATATTGCAATAATCTCTGCAGACTGTGGAGAACTCCTCTGTGAGTCTGACTTAGGTCTCCTCCACCCCAAGCTTGTATGCTACCTGCTTTTCAGCCTCAACTGCCTCCTTGGCCAATTAGGCATTTTTCTTGGCCAATTGGGCAGTTTCCTTGGCTTTCTGAAGTTCAGCTCGAAGACCTTTCACCAGTTCTCTCTTTGTTTCAAGATTAATTTCGGTCAGGTGCAACTGTTTGCGTTGGTCTTCAGCCTGCCTCTCAACATTTTTAAGGCCTGCATCAAGACTATTCCTCTGCTTGGTCATTTCTTTAAGTTGCTCGGACAGCTTATCGTAGTCCTTCTTAAGACTACCCATCTTCCTCTCAGCCTCGGATCGGGAATAAGCCTCCGCCTGGGCTTCATTACGAGCGTGTTTATTCCACTCCTCGGCCACATAAATTTGTTGTGTAATCTACATAACAGAATGGAAAATTGTAGTATAAAGTAAAGAAGAGGGACGAATAGAAATGATCAGCATCTTAATTGAAGAAGTGAGTTAATTCATTTACCGTGGCTAAATCCCTCTTAAGGGATAGGAAGAGTTCATGTTGGCTGAAGTGCCTATAAGCCTCCATATCCTTTGGTAGGAGAAGTGGCTGCTCTAAGGTCTCAGCAATGAGACTTGCCTTCCCCTCTTGATAATTTCTGACAGAGGTGTCCCAAGAGAAGGCTTGGGGGACCAGGTGCGTTATCTTCGACGCACCTCAGCAGCGGGAGGGTCTTCTCAGCTCTCAGTAGACGAATCCCTTTTGCTTCGTTGGTCCTTAGCCACCCTCTGTTGTTTACTTGCTTTCGAAGGTGCCATCTCATCTTCCTCAAGGATCCTCTTCTTCTTTAGCTCAGGAATTGGCTTGAGTCCAAGATTAGCAGGAAGTTGAGGAGGGGGTGGAGGAAGGCTGACAGTTGGTTGAGACGGACCGGTCTCTTTGGCCTCAGGTGCTTTTTTCCTGGCCTTCATTAAGTCCTTTAAGCTTGCCATCTCTTCTTTTTCTTCCGAAAATTGTCTGGAAGGGCAGTTATTAAAGCAGGAACGTGGACGCTAGACTGTCTATCAATCTCCTCTTCAGCATCCAAAACTGGAATCACCTAAACTTCTCTTGATGCCTCTTCTTCAAATTGGAACTGATCAATTTGTTCCTCAAGTAAAGAGGTTGAAGAAGCAACTCTTTCCCTTACTATGGCTGCTTCCTAGGGAACCTATTGAACTGGCTGGATGAGTTGCGGTACACCCTGCGGATTTGGATGTGGTACAGGGGCAAGATCGAATGGAGCTAGGAAATTAGGACGAGAGACATCTATTCGGTTTATTCGATAATCTCCTTGCCTTATAGCGTTGCCGACCGGTTGAAACGAGTTCGAAAGTGGCTTGAAACCGAGAATAAGATGGGCAGCCCGAAGTTGCCCGTCTTCACTTATAAAAATCTCTGATCTCAGTAGGTAATTGAGTGCAGCAATGTTAGTCAAACTGAGCCGAGGAGCAATGTGTGCTTTATCTGTTAACACCACAACAGAAATGAGCATAATCAGAAACTTAAAAATACTGATACAAAGAGAAGAAAAATTGCTAAAAGACAAGGACCCTAAATCTATTGTTAGGAAACCTAAGTCTAGGATATCCCACCTGGCTATCCTGGTTGGGTTGGGCAATGAAGACCGTCATGCCATGCGCCCGAGACGATCAGATAGTCGTCTTTCATTCCTTTGTTAGACTTAGGAAGGCAGGAGATGAGCCTAACAATGTCGGATCAGGATTTAAGGTAAAATCCTACCCCCTTTTATTTATGACACTTGTACATGTGTACTACGTCAAGTCGGGTGAGCTCCAGGCCTAAGTGTCGGTTTAAATCATCAACTGCTCCTAGGATCCTAAAGACGTTAGGCGCACACTGATCGGGACTAAGCCTATGGTTTCGAAAGATAATCTCTGGTAATGGGACCCATAGGGATAGTCATCCCCCCTTTTAGGAAAGCGATGACGGGGATTATAACTTCCCCTCACTCTTCGGTCTGTTAACAGTCCTTCTGGGGGACAATATCGCAAACCTACATCCTGAGGTATGCGATATGTTTCTTTAAATTTCTCTATTTGGGCAGGACTATCCACCAAACACCTAAATCTACCCATTTCGGATAATCAAGAAGAAGGAAGCACTAAAAAATTGATGGCCGAAGAGAAAGTGATGATTCGAAGAAATTGGAACTTACACAAACTGGGTTGGGGAGAGATCCTTAGGTCCTTAGTAGGATTCTTATGAATTTGTGAGAAAATGATACTGATGATTTGAAAAGCTTTGTAAGTTTGAATGCTGGAGTTTGCTGGAGAGTTTAAGAAATCGTGAAGTAAAGGAGAAATGATCTCCTTTGAGGCTTTATATAGAGGTAAAAAAATGAGTGAGAATTATCTCGCCCAAATTTTGAGGAAAAACATCGTCCATTGGATCAATGGCTTACCGTTGGATGCAAAAGACATAAGGCCGCCTGGAGCAATTAATAACGCTTTGTAAACACCGAAACGTCAGGGACAATGATGAAGCGCCTAAATCTATACTCTCACACGTGTAAACTCAGGTATTTTTACATTTTTTAGCCTTTATTTCTATCATAGATCAAAATCCTATTTTTTCTCCTCGGATGTGAGGGAAAAATTAAAATTTTGAGGTGCTATTGTGGGGATAAAAGCCCAAATTCACATATTGGGCCTTGGGCCCTATATGAGGATGGGGGTCCGTCCGAGAAGGAGTAAATAATTGGAAAAGACCCCGAAGTGGAAAATCACGTAAGGAAATGATAAAGAAATATCGTCCAAAGATATTATTCTTCTCGGATATGAAGAAGACTAGTCAAGCAAATACCTGGGCAGCTTGGACAATCTTCCAGGAAGTTCCAACGATAAGGATGAACTTCATACACATATAAAGATGATAAGAACAGAGAAATATCTAAGGGAAAAGCTGCTACCACCGCATTAAATGTACTACAGCAACTTTTCTGGCCGCATTTATGTGGAGAAAACCTCTGAACAGTGCAGCCTCAGCTACCACCACTCATGGAGAACTAAAGAAGATATCTGATGAGACATATACTCAAGTGAATGCTTAGATGAATAACAAATGTGTGATGAAGATGGAAAAAAGAAAGATATATAAATGTAAAGGACCTCTTATGAGAGGGGGATCGAAAAAGAGAGAGAGGAAGAGAGAAGAAAAAGTTTACTGTAGCTTTAAGAATTATATAAACAAAAGTTTGTCTCATCGGACAACAATTTACTCAAGTTTCAAGTTTGTTCTTGCAATTATTTACCTGTTGAACCTTTGTTAGACGTTGTTTAGTTCACTGTCAGCCCAGCTCTTTCACCCACTCTCTACAAATTCATTGTATTGGGCTTGTTGAGCTCATATTCCATACCTCTTGGGTTTGGGCTACAAATACTGACCCTACAATTGTAAAATGGAAAAAGTTGTCAATTTTAGTGTTTTACAATTTTTGCTTAAAAACTACCAACATCAATAGGTCTATAACACTGTAAATATACAAAATTGCTATAGAAACCATGTAAATTTACACAGTTACTATAGCTTTCTATTTGATCCCTATCATTTACATCATATTTCAATTTGACCCTTAACCTTTCAATTCTGTCAATTTGATCCCTAACTTTTTAGTGCCGTGTCAATTTCGTCCCTACCGTTATCTCTTGGATGAAAAAGTCTGATGTGTCAAATGGAATAATAAAAAATTAATTTACCTGCCACATCAATTGCCAACTCTATAGCCACATCATATTAAAATATTTAAAAATAAATAAATAAATTGTTGTTCTCATGGAGATTGGGCTTGGGGAAAAAAAATTAGAATCCCTTTGACTCTCACTTACGCTCATCCTAACCCCTGAACCTTAACTCTCTCGGCTAAAATAGAAGTTTCAGATGGCAACAAGGTCTGGCAGCGATGATCTCTCTCTCTTTGTCATATGTTTTAGATGATGATTTCATATAATAGTTTTGTATGGAGCTCAGATTGGTTATGGCTATTCTTTTATGCTTATGTCTGTTCTTTTGGGTTTTTTATGGCTGTTGATTTGAAACAGAATCGTACTCCATCATACGTTCTCACGTACGCTCAAGTAGAGGCTTGCTAAACAGTGATGTTAGGTGTTTTTGGGGTATTTCCGTATCACCCACGTTTGAGGACAGCTTTGATTATTTATTTATTTGTTATTATTATTTTTATTTTGTAACAATCTTACAGCATTCTTATTAGAGCATTAGCATTGGCAAATGCTAAAGCCAAATCTAAGGGATATTTAACATTTTTGGTCTCAAAACCAGCTGCATCAGAGGATTGCAAACAACACTATTGCAAATTTTTTTGCAATACTGCTACAGTGCAATTCTAAACATAGAATTGCACTGTTCACAGTATTGCAAAAAAAAATTAATATTTTACTCATTTTCCCCTGAAATTTCTCTCTCATCCCTCTCATTTTTTCTGTTCTCTTCTCTCTCTTCCTTCTCTGTTTCTCCATCTGCTCTCTCATCTCTGAAGCTTCATTGCCGAAATTTCTCACCCATCTCATACGGCCTCTCTCTCATCTCTCATCGCACGGCCTCTCTCTCATTGCACCGGTGCTAGGTTTTGGATTTTTGAGGTTGGAGGTTGGATCAACGTGGATTGGCGAGCTGGGTTTGGATCGGTGGGCTGGGATCGGTTGATGGCGAGCTCCGATGGTGGCTCCGGTGATGATTTTTTTTGAATGGGTTTGCTCCGGTGATGATTTTTTTTGAATGTATTTGAATGGGTTTTCTCCGGTGATGTTTTTTTTTGAATGGGTTTGCTCCGGTGGCTTTGGGGATATTTTTTTTGAATGGGTTTGCTCCGGTGGCTCCGGTGATGATTTTTTTTGAATGGATTTGAATGGGTTTGCTCCGGTGATGATTTTTTTTGAATGGATTTGCTTCGGTGATGATTTTTTTTTGAATGGGTTTGCTCCGGTGGCTTTGGGGATGATTTTTTTTGAATGGGTTTGAATGGATTTGCTCCGGTGATGATTTTTTTGATCGGTGTGTGTGTGGTGATGGGATGCTATGTGTGTGTGGCTGTGTGTGTGGGTTTGCTCTGTGTGTGGCTCTGTGTGTGGGTTTGAATGGGTTTGCTCTGTGTGTGTGTGTGTGTGTGTGAGACTGTTGAAAAGCCCAGGAAAAAACGATTGGAAATAAATAATAAAGAAAGGTTAAAAAATAATATTTTAATGAATAAAAGAGTGAAATAGAAGTTTGGGATGTAGGAGGTATTGTAAAATTGGATGTTATAATGATAAAGTGAGATTTTGGAATAGTAAAATAGAGTAGCATTAGCATTTTCCAATGCTAATGCTCTTAAGGGTTTTAAATGCTAAAAGATGCCTTTTTTAGCATTTTTGACCCAAAAGTTTGCTCCATCAAGAGTTTCAAATGCCAAAAATTTTGGCATTGATGAACAGTGCAGTTTCATATTTGAAACCGCACTATTCACCAAATGGTAAAATGTATATTATTTTTTTATTCAACTGAGAAAGAGAGAGACAAAGGAGAGAGAAGGAAAAATAAAAAATGATAAAAAAAGAATATTTAAATGGAATGTTAAAAAAAATAGAAGTTTTGATGGAGGAGATGTTGTAAAGTGGAGTGTTATATATTATAAAATTGGGATTTGAAATAGTAAATGCTAAATTTTTTGCAATCATTGATAAGAATACTCTAAAAGGAGATTAGTGCCAAATGGTGTGCGCACAAGTCTAGGTTGCCAATTCCTGGACTTCTTGGAATATTGGCTCAAGGGCAACTTTGAATTGTATGCTTCAGAACGTTCTCTTGGATTCGAAGGACAGCTTTGATTGATGCAAATCTTGATGTACTAATGTATGCTTTGGAACTATAACAGTTTACATGGTTTCCATTCAGTTCAGTCCATACTCCATAGGCATTTTTACTAATTAAGAGAGAGAGAGAGAGAAACTTGGCGCTGCTGGAAGAGAGAGGCGCAACTGGAACGAGAAAGAAAGTGCCACCAGAAGAAAGAGTAAGCCGCTGCCGTCCTCACATTAGGGAATTTGGATTTTAAGGATGTGTTTTAGATTGGTTTTGCCCTTGTTTAATGAGATAAGCAATTTTATTATCGAACTAAAAAATATTTGATTTGGGCTTTTTTCAAAAACATTGACATGGTGGTAGAGCAGTTTTTTTTTTTAATAAAAAAATTGACATGTGGTGGTACATCTGTTTGTTGATGTGGCAATTTTTTTTTTAATTTATTCCGTTTGGCACATCAAATTTTTCCACTTAAGGACTAAATTGACATTACAATAAAAAGTTAGAGACCAAATTAATATAATTAAAAGGTTTGAGACCAAATTGAAATATGATATAAAGGACAAGGACCATTTATGTAGTTTATCCTAATTTTTTTTATCTCTCTCTCATTTCTCACCCTTGTTAGACTCTCTCTCTCTTCAATCCAGGAAAAAAAAAAGAGTAAAGGACTTTCATATTTGAGCAATGGAGAAAAATGGTAAGTATTGGGTGTGGAAGATGTGATTTTGGTGAGAAAAGAAGAATAAAAGAAGCCAAAAGATGTGATTCAGACCCTACCGTAAAGGACCCAAATCGAAAAATGCATAAAAATATAGGATTTGAAATGAGAAAATTTCTCCATATATTGCACCAAAGCTACATTAAATTATTAATATTGTTTGCTTGAAGTGGACCTTTTTTGCCTAACATTTCAAAAAATTTCAAAAAAACTCCAATTAATCAAAAGTCCTAAAGAAGTTTCATTTTTTATTAAATTATTTTAATTATGTAACATAATTTTTATTTTAATAATAAAAGTTAGTTCTTACAGACTGTGCTTTGCTTGCAACATATGGCTCGAGTTTTACACTTCGTTCGACATGCTTTTCCTTTTGGCAGATTATGAATACATTGGAATTTTTAACATAGTTTGCTCAAAATAAACTCCATTATTGAATTTTCAAGCAAACTAGAATACTATTCCGATTAAAAGTAAATACCAATAATTTTTAAGAACTTAAATCAAAGTTCATTATTTATTTTTTATAAAAAACATTATAATTTTTGGTTTCAGAAAAAATTTGGTCTTCGTGTGTGTATTTTCAATTTTCACCATGTAACATGAAGTCATTTTTATTCTTTTATATTTATTGTCCATTTAATTGTTGATCATATTCTTAAAATATTTTCTTAGTTCAAATAAGTTTTTTTTTTTTTTTTTCCTTAATCCGCACGGCCACAATTCTAATGTTGATTAATTTGAAATTACAGAAATGAGTTCTTGCAAATATCACTTAATTATGTTTCTTTGCCAAAATGCGCCCCTATTAGGCATTGGGTTGTAAGAACTAAGAAGTATAGCAACATTGTCACATGAGGATTCACAACTACCAAATTAAATTTTACTATTAAATTGCAGTTTTTTTTTTTGGATAGAATTAAATTGCATTTTTATTGCATTGTTTAAGTTGTTAACTACAAAGGTTGGTTGAAGGTCGAGAATGTAGAAAATTTTCTTTTCCAGAGAATGCAAAAAAAAAAAAAAAAAAAATGGCATTCAAATCAGAGAGAAGCAGAGGGCAAGGACCATATCAGCCCAAGGACGTAACCCTTATTATTCACAAATTAAAGCAAGATTACAGTAAGGCTTTTGCTACATATTTATAAACAACATTCTCCATAAGCTACTACCAAATTTACAGAGGGATACCTCAAGAGAATCAGCAACAACATTCTTATAAATAAGTTATTACGCAAGGAAATGTGCAAGAGAATCATTTACCATAATCACCACCAGCTCCTTGGTACATCTTGGCAATAAACGGGTAACAAATACCCTCTAGCACCTTCATTTTTTCCACAAACTCATCTGCCTCAGCAAGCTGGTTCCTATTAAGCCAGAGGATCGTCTGCTCAATTGTATCTTCAGTCTTTGTTAAAGAATTCTTCACATCATTGATTTTGTACCTCATGTAGTGAGCACAATTTTCCAACGCATTCTTTGCCTCAATCTTCTTTGTATGCTCCTTATCCTCAGCCATGTACTTCTCAACCTTCTTCTTCTTATCCTGCTTATCCTGAGCTATGTTCTTCTCAGCCTCCAGCCCTTTGTCCTTAAACTCCTTAGCCTCATAATCCCTTTTCGTGGCTACATCCATGTGACCATTAGAAGTAGAACTCTGACAAATATTATTAGGCTTCGTATACTCATGCATGATACCATTCATGTTAATATCAACTCCTTGATGAATCTTAAAATCCTTGTTACGCTCTTTAGCCTCCTGTGCAGTTTCACACATGTTACCATAACCACCTTGACCAATCTTGGCAATGAGCTCATTGCAGATGCTCTCCAGCTCACTCATCTTGTCCTCAAATTCATCTGCCTCAGCAAGCTGGTTCCTCTCTAGCCAATCAATAGTATGCTCAATTGCTTCTTCAACCTTCTTTTTGTCCACAGCACGAACTTTAGCAGCAATCTTTTCATCTCTGAATGTGTTCCTCATGTTGAAAGCATAGTTCTCAAGTGCATTCTTAGATTCAGCCTTCATGTTATGCTCCTCGTCCTCAGCCTTGTACTTCTTAGCCTCCTGCACCAATTTCTTAATCTTTTCCTTAGAGAGCCTGCCCTTATCAGTGATTGTAGTGTTGTTTCCCTTTCCAGTGGTTTTATCCTTGACAGAGACGTTCAGGATTCCATCAACATCAATGTCAAAACAAACAGCAATTTGTGGATCTCCACTAGGAGATGGAGGAATACCAGAGAGCACAAATTTGCCTAGCAAATTGTTATCACTGCTTTTGGTACATTCACCCTCATAAACCTGGATGGTCACTCTATCCTTTTCATCAGATTCAGCTGAGAAATCCTCCTCCTTCTTGGCGGGAATGGTGGTGTTTCTTGGAATCAACACGGCCATGACATCTCCAGAGGTCTCCAAACCGAGAGAGAGAGGAGTGACATCTAGGCACAAGATTTTTTTCACCTTTGTATTACCCTCATCATTGAGAATTGCAGCCTGCACAGCAGAACCATAAGCAACTGCCTCATCAGGGTTAATCCTTTTGCAAAGCTCCTTCCCATCAAAGAAATCCTGCAACAATTTCTGAACCTTGGGGATCCTTGTAGACCCTCCAACCAGAACCACATCATGGACACTTCTCTTGTCCATCTTAGCATCCGTTAAACACTTCTCAACAGGCTCCATACACTTCCTCAATAAATTCATGTTAAGTTCCTCAAACTTGGCTCGGGTGATGGTTGAGTAGAAGTCAATACCATCGTACAAAGAATCAATCTCAATTGCAGTTCGAGTATTAGAAGAGAGAATTCTCTTAGCCCTTTCACAAGCATTCCACAACTTCCTGAAAGCCTTACCTCCGGTAATATCCTTCATATGCTTTCTCTTGAACTCTTGAATAAAATGGTTCACCATTCTACTATCAAAATCTTCACCTCCCAAGTGGGTAATACCAGATGTAGCTTTCACTTCAAAGATACCCTCTTCAACGTTAAGAAGTGAGACATCCAATGTCCCACCACCAAGATCAAAGATGAGCACATTCTTTTCACCTGTACCATCATCCTTGTCAAGCCCATATGCAATTGCGGCAGCAGTTGGCTCATTGATAAGCCGCATCACATTTAGACCAGCAA
The DNA here is from genome assembly GCA_019022515.1 of Quercus aquifolioides. Classification (NCBI taxonomy): domain Eukaryota; kingdom Viridiplantae; phylum Streptophyta; class Magnoliopsida; order Fagales; family Fagaceae; genus Quercus; species Quercus aquifolioides. The sequence continues at coordinate 38,335,921 of CM032326.1, forward strand.
TGACCCCTGCATCCATAGTGGCTTGGCGCTGTGAGTGATTGAAACGAGCAGGGACAGAGATAACAGCATTCTTGATCTTTGAACCACAGTGAGCCTCAGCAATCTCCTTCATCTTTATGAGCACCATTGAAGAGATCTCTTCGGCCAAAAAATGCTTTTCCTCATACTTGTATGTGACCACAATAATGGGCCTCCCATGATCAGGGTCAGCAATCACCTTGAACGGCCACAGTTTCATGTCATGCTGCACAGAGGCATCTTTGAATCGCCTTCCAATCAAACGTTTGGAGTCTTCATACCATCAACATGAACATCAGTATACAAAAAAATCATTACTTTTTCTTTTTTTTGGCTGAATAAACAAATCAAGACATTAGTCATTCATAGCTTCATTGAAAACCAGAACAAAGCGAATACAGATAAACTTTTCTTACTGCTCCATAGATTTATCTAAACCAAAATAAAGAGTTCAACATTGAACCTTTGTTAACAAATAAAAACAAATGGATGAGTGAGAAAATATTATTTACCAAAGAAACACTGTACTGCAAGAGCCCACTAACAAATTGTTTAAGTTACAATCAGGTCAACTCAATGTAGTTTGAAGCCTAAGACCATAATTTGAAGTGTGAACTTTCTTGTATCTAACATCCATTATAATTTTTTTTTTATTTAAAAGTAATTCGTCTTAATTTTTAGATGCAAAATCGTTAATTTTATATTTAGATTTTCCTAATAACTAATTTTCAATTAATAATATGAATAGTCCATCTAATCTTCTTATGACATAATCGATTTTAAGTAAGATTTAGGCGGAGCCTTTCTTATTTAAAATCTATTCTTCTTGATTTTTGAGGATTTCGTAATATATATTTTTCAATTGATAATATGATTAATCCAACCAATTTTCTTAATCAAATTTAGTTTTGAATTTTTGATTTCACAAAAACAAACAATATTGATTGTAAAATTTTATAAGCGGTATATGCATTTAGAGATATAAAAAAAGTATTTTTTATATAATTAAGAATTGTTATGTTACATATTTGAACATTTTTATGATTATTTTTATTGTTAATTTTTTGATTGTATTATTTATTATCTTTTAACTCTTTTTTTTAATAAATTTTTTGTTAATTTGTGATATTTCCTATAAATATTTTGTTCTATGTTTTATATATACAATCCTATTTGACATTTAGTTAATTTTTCTATTCATCTCTCAGTTTTTATTTGGTTTTTCATATTTACTTTCATATTTTTAGTAGAAATTTATAATTGACAAATATTTACAAATTATTGAAACAAAATCAAAATATAATTTAAAAAAAAAAATTAATACTCTACTTATCAAAGTCAATTTTGAAACTTCACTTAAAAATAGAATCACCCAATGATTTTAACTTCCCTAAACAAAGAAATTTTTTACACATAATTAGATGAATCACTACTAAACAAATCAATAATAATTATATATAAAAAGAATCAAATATCACAATTACAACACAAAATTTAACAAAAGAAATTAACATTAAAGTGATGCATGGTGAAGGAACGTTAGAATCTAATTTCTTATTTTGATTTTGGTGTTGAGAGAGAAATTATTTAATGTATAATAACAACTTATTGGTTGGGAAACTTGCTTACAAAAATTGAAGTCTTAAAATTGTTATGGAAAATTGATAATTCATGATAATTTGACTCAGTTACAACCATTCTTTTTTAAACAACTTCGAATTTTAACCGGATTGAATTACTATTTGCTTACTAGGAGTCTTTTGAGGTGGGGGAGAGAACCCACAACCCACCCATGCTTTCTGTATTCTTTTCCTTTTTCTTTTTTTTTGTTAAAAAAATTATTGATCCAAAATTTTGAATCTATGAACTTTTTTCTAATGGAGTTCTTTTAGAACCACAATTTTTGTGCAAACACTTTTGCCACAATTCAGATATGACAGACTATGAATAGTTACCTATTACTTTTACATTGGTCTACTCACCCACCACTTTTTCTCCGGTCTCATCATAATTGTGGCAAAAATTGCGTCTCCGACTTTTCTCTTTTCTAATGCCCTCTATCCATGGCCAAATGGCCTAGCCTAGGAGCTAGGCTTGGACACAATGAGATATATTATAAGGTGAGAGTGGATGGAGTTGTAGTGTGTGAAGAGAGAAAAATTAAAAATTTGATATTTTAATAAAACTGAATTAAAAATAAATAATCTGATGACTGTTTTTAAAAAGTTGTTAGATAAAAAATGAAAGGAAAAAAAAAAAGTTTTTACATATACCAGCATTGCAATACCAAACTTGTGAGGGATTTCACAATTCGCTCTAATACCAATGGGCTTGGTCTGCGATCGAATGCTATAAAAGATTTGTGCCCCCTCATCCTTCACCAATTGGTGGTTGGATGGATTGGTAAGGCACACGGTCCGACAAGTGGTATCAGAGCCAAGGTCATAGGTTCGAGTCGTTGAAGCTGCATTGTGAGGGAGGGATTGTGAGGGATTTCACAATTCGCTCCAATACCAATGGGCTTGGTCTGCGATCAAATGCTATAAAAGATTTGTGCCTCCTCATCCTTCACCAATTGGTGGTTGGATGGATTGGTAATCCTTCTCCTCATCCTTCACCAATTGGTGGTTGGATGGATTGGTAAGGCACACCGTCCGACAAAACCAAAACCACCCAAAGCCAGAGACAGCAGCCAACCAGGCAACCACTCTATAGATCGCAATAGTCTGAAACCCAGCCTTCAAACCAAAACTATAGCCAGGGGCCGCCTAAACTACATCTCTACAAGACTACAACTCTCAATAACCAGAGAACTTTCCTATAACAGAAACAGAAATTCCCCATTTTACAGCAAAGGGCTCTGTTATTTAATATTCAGCCATCAAAAAAGAAAGCAAAACAACAGTAATTAAAAAGTAAAATAAAAAAACGTGTCCTCATCTTCACAATAATTTTGCCGTTGACCAATGAGCTAAACAGAACCCAGATATTTAAACACAAAGAACCAAATAAAATTATATAAAAATCTAAACTTGTAATGGTATCAGAGAAGTAAGGAACTCACCAAAAACAGTGTTGGTGGGGTTCATGGAAACCTGGTCCTTAGCTGCCTGACCAATCAAGCGGTGAGTTTCATTGAAAGCCACATACGAAGGTGTGGTACGGTTTCCCAGATCATTGGGTATGATCTCCACTCGATTATGTTGCCAAATTGCCACACATGAGTAGCACGTTCCCAAGTCAATTCCGATTGCCGGACCCTCTCCTTTTCCCATCTTAGCTGACAAAATTGAACGAAAAAAAATGAGACTGAAAAGAGAACAAAAGAAAATTCGAGGACTTTTTAAGATCACAGAAATTCTACACTATCACTATGGTTTGCTGACTCAAAGACGCAGTGGGAAGTGGAGAAAATGAGTTCTACTTGTACTATGTTCAGGCTAAACTTAGCTCGCAAGTCTTCATAGTCGTTGTTTAACTGTTTAGACGACTACATTATTGGTCACAGGAAGAACCTACGAAGCTTGCTCCACTTTTCGTACGATTGTCAATCGATGTCATGTGTAAAAGGATAAAGCGATACTATTAATCCAAAAGGCAATTCATTTTTTTAGAGAGTATTGACAAAAGAAATTTACCTACAATTTCTTTTTTTAATAATTTATTAATTTATTGAAATCAACTTTTGTTATATACCAAACGCGTGTACAAATATGAACCCAAAAAAAAAAAAAAAATTGTATCATTTTTATTTGTTTATAATTATAGACTTTATAGTCATATAAATGATCCGGATTGAAACGTATAGAATTACTCTTTTGAAATGCTTTCTAAAAATGGAGCAAGAGTAGCAATGTAACGTACACATACACTCATTATGGGAAAAAAAATTTATTGAGTTTTAAGATATAAAAAAGAATCATCAAATTATTTTAACTTCTTCCTATTTGACTATTTTATATCCTTTAGGCCGGGTTTAATTTTTAGTTTCTTCAGCTTATTTTTTTTAACTTAATAAATCTATAAAAATAAACTCTCATAAAGGAGCATTTAGTGAATTGTCACTCCAGCAACTTTGTTGGATTTTTAGCTATGTTAGCAAACCCATGAACAAAATGTTGTGTTAGTGTCTTGTAAATGTCATTAGAATGCTTAATATTTGAAGACAAGACAATTTTCAGGTTCTACTATTCATTGCCTTGGATACGTGGCTTTGAAACCTTTCAGAGAGCTTCTGTTCGATTGAAATTGCAACTTGGGTAGATCCAGCTTAATTTTTGATCGATCGAAGTTCGGCAAACTTGATTCGTGTTTCAATCCATCCAATCACTAGTTTTTTTTTGTTTTTTAAGCCTCCGGCATATAGAGAAACACCTAGGGAACGTAAAAGAAACTTTTGGAGTCTTATCTTATTTTAGATTTGAAGGTTTTGTGCCTATTGCCCTCAAACTCTACTAAATGATCAAAACAATCACACATTGAGCCAATGGTGTTAAAGTTGCTGCTACACCAATTTATTCAAGTGATTGGATCTGATTCTTCAGGTGGATACTTGAAGCCGTGGATGGGAACTGGGAAGGCTTGTGTGAAAACATCTAAATGTCAAAGAAGCCTGAACTTTATTAAGTTACAAAGAATAGGGTTACTCAGTTTGAAAATTTCTATTTGACAGTGGAGTTGTTTCTTGCCTTGGGGGATTGATTAGGTTAAATCCCTCCAGAGTTTTATTGTGGAAATAATGTATTTTACTGATTTCCTTCGGTCGCCATATTGTATGTGCAATTATTTTCCAATGATTTTATTGTTATTGTTTGTGTATGGTTGTGACTTAAATCAAGAAGCGATTATAATTTGACAAAGTAATCACTTGGCTTAAAACTTAGTTTAATATATAGGGGTCTAAAACCCAACAACCATTAACAATCTTTCAAAATAAACTTTTATCATTTTATTTTGAAATTTAACTTTCTCTTTAATTTTTATAAGTCCATCAAAATGTTGAAATGTAAATATTTAAGTGTCAACTTCTAATTAGTCTAAGTCAGTGGTGTGTGTTTAGCTGATCTTTTTTCCCAATTAATTATTTATACAAGTGCCTAATTACTTATCAAAAAAATTATGAGTGCCAAAATTGATAACTCTTTTTATGGTGGATTTCATTTTTTCTTCAAGTTATTTCTTAAAAAAAAATAAAAAAATAAGTACCTAAAATCAGTGCGGAAGTCTAACTATCTAAGGTCAATTTGATTGTTCTTTAGGAAAGAAAAATCTGTATTGTTCTTTTCTTTAATCCCTAAATTATACTACTAGATTTTTTTTTCCTAATGGTTTAGAAGATATTCTACTATGTACTAAGGTTGTGTTTGGATGGCAACATTTGGATTTGGATTTGGATTTGAAATCCATTGATTTAAAATGCCTTGATTTGAAAATTTTAAAATTCCTTGTTTGGGTCTTTTTAAACAAAAGAAGGATTTGAAATTTATCATTTGAAATTCCATTGTTTGGATGCCTAAAGTTGGATTTGGATTTGGATTTGGATTGAAATTCATCCTTTGATGTTCTTTTACGTTTTCATTGAATGGATATATCTCTTTCATCATTAGTCATTTTTGTCTTTGTTCATTTTTCAAAATACAAACTGTGGGGGGTGAAAGCCCAACCTAGTATAATGGGCCTGGGCCCTTATTGGAAGACTACTGTGTGTCCGAAGAGAGGAAAATGTCTGAGAAAGAGTCCACGCGAAAGAAATGTACCTGGAAAAGAACGAGTAATGTAATCCGAGGAGGTCACCTGTGATCCGAAGAGGTCGTAGTCCTCGGACACAGAGAGCCTCGATCAAACAAGCACCTCGAAGGTTCAAGTAACCTTCCTAACAGTTCTAATGATAAGTATGAACCTCAGGCACGCATGAGGATAGCGGGAACGAAGAAATATCTAGAAGACAAGCTTCAACCACCAGATTAAATGCACTGCAGCTACTTTTCTGGCTACATTAATGTGGAGAATACCCCTGCACAGTACCAACCCAGCTACCGCCACTCACACAAGGCTAAAGAAGACACTTGATGAGACATGTACTCAAGCGGATGTCTAAATGATGAACAAGTGGACGATGGAGATGATAAAAGAGGATGCTATATAAGGAAGAGAAACCTCTGATAAGGGGGGATTGGAACAAAAGAGAGAGAAAGGAAGAAAATCATATTACTGTAGCTCTAAGAACTATAACCCACGTTCATTCAATATACTTCCTCTTCGGACGTTCATACTTGCATTTTGTTCAAGTTCATTTGCATGTTAATTCATTCGCAAATACCATAGCTTACTACTATTTCATTCACAACCAGCCCAGCTCTTTCACCCACTCTCTACAAATTCATTGTCCAGAGTTCGTTGGGCTCATAATCCAAGCATATTGGACTTGGGCTACAAAATCAAGACCTTACAATTGGCGCCGTCTGTGGGAAGAGCTTGTGCAAGGGTGAAAACAGCAGTTGGCGATGGCAGGGCAAGGTCAACAACAGGTAGAATCTAGGGCATCCCAACACGTGGACCCTTTTCTTAACCTAGAGAGGAGACAAGATCATGAATGTAGCGCCCACACTACGCATACTGGTCACAGCCAGTCACATGGCGGGAGTCATGCGTCTCATGCAAAAAAGAACCGGGATTTGCAGCTGGAGGTAGAAAAACTAAAAAGGGAGTTGCGCCATGCAAAGAGGAAGCGGATTTCCTCGTATTCTGATGAGGATTCCGACGACGAGCAGGACGTCACTTATAAACAGAAATCTCGGACACCGGCCAGTGAATCCTTCTCCTATGAAGAGGAATCTCAGCGCAAGAGGCAACGCAGAAGCCCGCCACGTGTAGACGTGGGGAACGACGCTGTGAGCAGGGCTTTGAATCAGATCTCGAGGTCACATTTTACGCGCAGGATTGAGGAAGCGAGACTCCCTCGGCGCTTTAACCAACCAACATTTACCATCTATAATGGTAAAACAGACCCTGTGGAACACGTGAGCCACTTTAACCAGAGGATGGCTGTATATTCCAGAGACGAAGCTCTGATGTGCAAGGTCTTCCCCTCCAGTCTGGGGCCGGTCGCAATGAGATGGTTCGACGGCCTGAAAGCAGACTCTATCAACTCCTTCAAAGAGCTTACTCAGGCATTCGGCTCCCGTTTTGTCACATGCCGAAGAATGGCTAGGCCCTTGTCTTCACTGCTATCCTTGAGCATGCAGGAGGGTGAAACCCTGAAAGCGTATTCGGATAGATACTGGGAGATGTTTAATGATATGGAGGACAACTCTGATGCAATGGCCCTTAGCACGTTCAAGCTCGGCCTCCCTACTGACCATGGTTTGAGGACGTCCTTATCTAGCAAATCGGTCACAAACATGCATCAACTTATGGACCGCATAGAAAAGTACAAAAGAGTTGAAGAGGATCAACAGCAAGGAAAGAGTAAGGACAAGGTTATCCCCCAAGAGAGGAGGGATTTCAGGTCGGAACGTTATAACCACAGTAAACCGCGAAGAGATTTCGTTGGGCAATCAGGACCGACAAATCCTCAAGCGATCAACACTGTGTTCAAAGAACCAGTACACCAGGTCTTGGAGAAAATCAAGAATGAATCGTTCTTCAGGTGGCCGAATAAGATGGTAGGAAACCCCGAGAGGCGCAATCACAACCTCTACTGCCAGTACCATCAAGACCATGGGCACACCACGGAGGATTGTAGGAGCCTGTGGGACCACTTGGACCAATTGGTTCGTGATGGTAGACTAAGACACCTCTTACACCCCTCCAGTGGCCGAGGAGGGCAGATAGGCTCAGGGCCCCGAAGAGATGACCCTTCAAAGCTGCCACTAGGAACTATTAACATCGTCTTTGCCGCGCCGGGGAGAACAGGATCCTGGCCATTGAAAGTTATGTCGGTAGGCCGACCACCAGCAGGGGACATAGGCCAAGGTCCGAAGAGAGTTAAGTCTAGTGCTCCGCTTGTTATAGGGTTCTCGGACGAAGAAATGATTGGCACCATCCAACCCCATGATGATGCGTTAGTCATCACCCTCAGAATTGGAGGGTACGATGTGAAGAGGGTAATGGTGGATCAGGGCAGCGCGGTGGAGATAATGTATCCTGATCTCTACAAGGGGCTAGGCTTAAAACCTCAGGACTTAACACCATACAATTCCCCTCTTTTCAGTTTTGAAGGAAGGGCTGTCACCCCGAAGGGCCAGATACGATTGCCTGTGCAGGCCGGCTCAGAGGTGGTAGAGGTGGATTTCATAGTTGTAGACGTGTATTCACCCTATACGGCGCTTGTAGCCAGGCCTTGGCTTCATGCACTAGGGGCTGTTTCCTCTACTTTGCATCAGAAGGTCAAATACCCATCTGAAGGGCAAGTTCATGAGATCCGAGGAGACCAGTCCGCAGCCCGACAATGCTTAATGGCTGCCATCCAACATGGGTCCGAAGCCGAATCCTCATCCAGAGCCGAAAGGGGTTTATAGCAGTTAAAGTCTCAGGAATTGCCCGACGAGGGTTCAGACGAAGGCACTCGATGTGAAGATTTAACGAAAGTGGTTATTGGAGATGATCCTGATAAGTTCTTCCAAGTCGGATCTCAACTACCTCTTCAGGAGAGGGAAGAGCTGATAGAGTTCCTCAAGCGAAACCTTGATGTGTTTGCCTGGAGTGCTTACGAAGCCCCAGGGGTGGATCCAGAATTCATATGTCATCACTTGAAGGTAAACCCACTGATCACCCCGAAGAAACAGCCTCCTCGGCGCAAGTCCAAGGAACATGCTGATGCAGTAAGAGAGGAGGTGGCGAAGCTCAAGCAAGCTAGAGCTATTAAGGAAGTTTTTTATCCTGAATGGCTGGCAAATACCGTGGTGGTAAAGAAGAAGAATGGGAAATGGCGAGTGTGCGTGGACTTCACTGATTTGAATAAGGCTTGCCCCAAAGATCCATTCCCTATGCCGAAAATTGATTAGCTGGTGGATGCCACTGTCGGCCATCCTCGGATGAGCTTCCTGGATGCCTTCCAAGGCTACCACCAGATACCACTTGCCCTGGATGATCAAGAGAAAACCGCTTTTGTCACCCCTATTGGCAATTACCACTATAAAGTGATGCCATTTGGCTTAAAGAACGCGGGGTCTACCTACCAGAGGATGATGACGAGGATGTTCGAGCCACAACTGGGCAAAAATATCGAGGTCTACATAGATGACATGGTGGTAAAGAGCAAGGTTGTCGCCGAGCATGTGAAGGACCTTGAAAGTACCTTTGAGGTTCTAAGAAAGTACAAACTGCGACTAAATGCTTCTAAGTGCTCATTTGGGGTGGGGTCCGGCAAGTTTTTGGGATACATGGTGACTCACAGAGGGATTGAGGTTAACCCCGACCAGATAAAGGCCATCAACGATTTACGAGCTCCTTGGAATCCCAAGAAGGTTCAGAAACTGACCGGAATGACTGCTGCCCTGAATCGATTCATCTCTAGATCAGCAGACAGGTGTCGGCCCTTTTTCTCTCTGCTCAACAAGTGGAAGGGATTCTAATGGACTGAAGAATGTGCTTTGGCCTTTCAGCAACTCAAAAATTATCTAGCTCGGCCACCAATCATGTCCAGTCCTGAGCCAGATGAAGTATTATTCGCCTACATCGCTGTAGCTCCCTGTGCGGTGAGCCTGGTGTTGATACGATCAGACTGTGGTGTGCAAAGACCAGTTTATTACGTAAGCAAGTCGCTGCATGAGGCCGAGGTCCGTTACTTACCTCTGGAGAAGGCTATCCTAGCAGTGGTGCTCGATACACGGAAGCTACCTCACTACTTTCAGGCCCATACGGTCATTGTCCTCACTCAACTCCCACTCAAGGCTATACTCCGAAGCGCTGATTACACTTGGCGGATTGCCAAATGGGGTACGATCTTAAGGGCTTTCGATATAAAATATATGCCCCGCACATCGGTCAAAGGTCAGGTCCTTGCGGATTTGGTGGCTGAGTTCACGGAGCCCCAACTAGAAGAAGTAGAGCCTACGTTTGACATGGATGAAAAATCAGTTGGCATGATCTCCCAACCGAGTCCCTCCCATTGGGAAGTGTACGTTGATGGCGCAGCAAACCAGAAAGGTTCTGGAGTTGGGCTAGTGCTGATATCCCCAGAAGGTATCATCATTGAAAAGTCGTTAAGACTGGACTTCTCGGCAACAAATAATGAGGCGGAGTATGAAGCCCTACTGATGGGAATGGCTATGGTCCGAAGAATGGGAGGAAAGGCAGTGGAGTTGTTCTCGGACTCAAGGTTAGTCGTGGGTCAAGTCCAAGGCCAGTTTGAAGCCAAGGATGAGAGAATGCAGGGTTACCTGAGCCGAGTTAAAAATCTGCGACCGGAGTTCGAATCTTTCAGTTTGCTGCACATCCCCAGAAGTGGTAATGCACATGCTGACTCTTTAGCCACTCTTGCTACCTCTTCGGTGCAGAATTTGCCGAGAGTCATACTCGTCGAGGACTTGCATGGGCCTACAGAGGCAAAGAGGGAAGTAGTTCAGGTTCACCAAGTCAAAACCGGACCCTGCTGGATGGACCCCATAATTAAGTTCTTGAGAGAAGACATCTTGCCTGAAGAAAGGGCAGATGCTGACATCTTGCCTAAGGAAGACATCTTGCCTAAGGAAGGCGACCAGATTCTGGCTATTTGAGGATCAGAAGTTATATAAACACTCCTATTCGGGACCGTACTTATTGTGCATGCATCCTGAAGCGGCCAAGTTACTACTAGAAGAATTACATGAAGGAATATGTGGAAGCCATACAGGAGGGAGGTCCTTGGCTCACCGGGCTATTACTCAAGGTTATTGGTGGCCGAAGATGCAAAAAGATGCCCAGGATTACGTCAAGAAGTGCGATCAATGTCAGCGATTTACCCCAAACATTCATCAACCAGGGGGAACTCTTAATCCACTATCCAGCCCGTGGCCTTTCGCCCAGTGGGGCTTAGATATCGTGGGACCATTCCCTAAAGCTGCAGGAAATAAGAAATACCTATTGGTCGGCACAGACTATTTCACCAAATGGGTCGAAGCTGAACCACTGGCCAACATCAGAGATGTAGACGTACAGAAATTTGTGTGGAAGAGTATTGTTACTCGATTTGGGGTTCCTCATACTCTCATATCGGACAACGACCTACAGTTTGATAGCAAGGCATTCAGGAATTATTGCAGCGAGCTGGGAATTGTAAATAGATACTCCACTCCTGCCTATCCCCAGGGTAATGGGCAAGCAGAAGCTGTCAACAAGGTCATAGTAAATGGCTTGAAGAAGAGGCTAGATGATACGAAGGGTAAATGGGTAGAAGAATTGCCACATGTATTTTGGGCTTACAAAACTACGCCCCGCAGATCTACTGGAGAGACCCCCTTCTCAATGACCTATGGGGCTGAAGTTGTCATACCGTTGGAAACTGGGTTCCCGACATTGAGAACTAGCTCGTTCAGTCCGACCAGCAACAACGAGCAGCTAGAGAAGAATTTGGATCTGATTAAGGAAAGGAGGGAGAGTGCAATGGTTCGGCTGGCACATTACCAACAAAAGCTCAGGCAGGGCTACGATGCTAACGTAAAGCTAAGGCCTCTAGAACCTGGTGATTTGGTGCTGAGGAAAGTTGTGGGCACGGCAAAGAACCTAGCTTGGGGAAAGTTAGGACCCAATTGGGAAGGCCATATCGTATTACTTCGGGAGCTGGCATTGGGGCGTATTTCCTAAAAGACCTAGATGGTCATGTAATACCACGTCCTTGGAATGTAAATAACCTCAAAAGGTACTTTTATTAATCGAATCTCTTCTTCCGCTAGTATGCCAATTCGTTATATGAAGCACTCTCTCAAGTGTTTAAACTTAAATCCAATCATGCCTGTAGTTCTCGGACCAAATGATTTGGGTTAGTTAACACTCCTTCACGGTTCTCTAAGTGTTTAAACTTAAATCCAATCATGTCTGTAGTCCTCGGACCAGATGATTTGGGTTAGTTAACACTCCTTCACGATTCTTTAAGTGTTTAAACTTAAATCCAATCATGCCTGTAGTCCTCGGACCAGATGATTTGGGTTAGTTAACACTCCTTCACGGTTCTCTAAGTGTTTAAACTTAAATCCAATCATGCCTGTAGTCCTCGGACCAGATGATTTGGGTTAGTTAACACTCCTTCACGATTCTTTAAGTGTTTAAACTTAAATCCAATCATGCTTGTAGTCCTCGGACCAGATGATTTGGGTTAGTTAACACTCCTTCACGGTTCTCTAAGTGTTTAAACTTAAATCCAATCATGCCTGTAGTCCTCGGACCAGATGATTTGGGTTAGTTAACACTCCTTCAAGATTCTCTAAGTGTTTAAACTTAAATCCAATCATGCCTGTAGTCCTCGGACCAGATGATTTGGGTTAGTTAACACTCCTTCACGGCTCTCTAAGTGTTTAAACTTAAATCCAATCATGCCTGTAGTCCTCGGACCAGATGATTTGGGTTAGTTAACACTCCAATCATGCCTGTAGTCCTCGGACCAAATGATTTGGGTTAGTTAACACTCTTTCAAAATTCTCTAAGTGTCCAAACTTGAATCCATTTCAGCCTGTAGTCCTCGGACCAGGTAATATGTGTTAGTCAATACCTCCATACAGTTATTGTTATTAGTGACATTTGATTTTATAATGACCCAACCTTGAAATTCTTGATTGTGTTTAAACTTAACACAGCTTGGTTATGTTTAATTATGATTGAATTCCATAATTACTTGCTGCAATCATTGCTCATTCATTACTCTTATACGGACTGTTCTTTTCAATACCAGCTTCGATTATTCATGCCATCAGTATGATATAGTGATCAAGTTTATTTGCATTGTTATAATTGCAAAGTACAGTTATATGCAGCAATAATAAGTCATAAGACATGTAACGAAAACACTAGAGACAAAAGGGAAACTGTTTCATTAATCAAAAGAAAAGGGTTTACAATTCCTTTCATAAAAACAAAATTAATACGAGTACAAAAGAAAAGCCCCTATATCTAAGTCTTCGGTTGAGGAGCCACAGGGTCGACAGCCTGATCTATCCGAGTAGCAGCAGCTTTTGGGGCCTGGTCCTTAGGCTCAACAGAGGTCTTCCCCTCTTCCAGCCCTTTGCCCTTATCCTTGGATGGCTCAGCTTGTTTGCCCTTGTCACCTGCCTGATCAGACTCCTTGGAGGCCTCAAGATTGGCAGGAGGGACTTGTCCGACTAGGGGTTGCTCTGAAGCCTCTGGGAGCTGTGTGGGAGGAGGATCAGACCCTGGGAGTTCTCGGATCTCAGGATCGTAGTATATACTCCCAGGCAGCCTCAGGTCTGAGTCCGCAGGGACCCCGGCAGCATCCAGTGCTTTTCCCCAGGTTATGTCGCAGTAGTCACGGCTGACCGAGGCAAACTGCTCCGTAAGCTGGGACCCGGTCTCATCCACCCCCAGCTGGTATGCTGCTTTCCTTTCGGCTTCAATTGCCTCCTTAGCCAGCTGGGCGTTCTGCTTAGCCAGTTGGACTTTCTCCTTAACTCTCTGGAGCTCAGCTCTGAGACCTCCCACCAGCTCCCTCTCTGTCGCCAAGTTAACCTCCGCCGCCTTCAGCAATTTACGCTGGTCTTCGGCCTGCTTCGCGGTATTTTTGAGGCCAGCATCAAGACTATTCTTTTCATTGGTCACTTCTTTGAATTGCTCGGATAAAAGGGCATATTCCTCCTTCAGCTGGCCTAGAGATCTTTCCACCTCGGTCCGAGAGTGGATCGCCGCTTGGGCATCAAAATAGGTCTGCTTGTTCCACTCCTCGGCCACGAAAATCTGCTGAGTCATCTGCATAACAAAGATTTCCAACAGAATACTAAGAAAAGGGATAAGTAAAAACCAATACGCCAACTAAGCAAACTAGTTCACTTACCATGGCTATATCCCTCTTGAGGGATAGGAAGAGCTCCTGTTGGTTAAAGCGCCTATAGGACTCCATGTCATGCGGGAGGAGGAGTGGCTGCTCCAATGCCTCAGCAACATGACCTGCCCTCCCCCCATCATAATTCCTAAGGGAGGCCTCCCAAGGGATTGAAGCACTATCCAATTCCAGTTTTGGGGACCAATTGCAAGTCCCTCGGTGCACATCAGCCACATGGGCCTCATCTCGGCTCTCGGCAGACGAGGCCCTCGTTTTTCGGTGGTCTTTCACCACCTTCTGTTGCTTGGCCCCTTTGGGTGGCAACGCCTCCTTTTCTTCAGTCTCAAGGAGGGGCCTTTTCTTCTTCGGATCTTGCACGGGCCTCAGGCCGAGGTCAGGAACCTGGGATGGTGCTGGAGGCAGATTCACCACGGGCTGGGACGTACCAGTCCCTTTCTGCTCAGCCTTCTTGCCCCTATTCCGCATCAAGTTCCTCAAGTCTGCCATATCTTCCTCGTCCGAAGAGTCGTCTGGAAGAGCAACTACTAGAACAGGAGGGTGAACACCAGATTGCCTGTCAACTTCCTCTTCGGCGTCGGAAACTTCTACCACTTGAACCCCTCCTGAAGCTTCTCCTTCAAACTTGAACTCGTCAATTTGCTCGTCAAGTGAGGGGGTTGAAGAAGCGACTCTCTCCTCGGCCGCAATGGGTTCAAAAGGGACCTGTTGAATTGGCTGAAGAAGCAACGGCACGCCCTGAGGATTGGGACGTGGCACGGACTCAAGATCGTCCAGAGCTAAAAAACCATGCCGACCGACGTCTATCCGTTTGAGACGATAGTCCCCTTGAGTGATGGCGTTGCCGACCGGCTGGATATCTTTTCGCTTTGGCGTATAACCAAGAATGAGGGGAACAGATCGGAGCTGCCCGTCTTCGCTCACGAAAATTTCCGACCTTAGTAAGTAATTCAGCGCGAGGATATTTGAGAGGCTAAGCCAAGGAGCAACTTGCCTTCTATCTGTAAATATCACAAAGAAAACTTGCTCAAAAACGTGAAGATAATGATGCACTCAAAAGAGAAAACAGATTGTTAAAAATGTGAAGATCCTAAATCTATTGTCAGGAAACCTAAGTCTAAAGGATCCCACTTGGCTTTCCTGGTTGGGTCGGGCAATGAAGACCGTCATGCCACGCGCCTGAGACGATCAGATAGTCGTCTTTCATCCCCTTATTGGACTTGGGAAGGCAGGAGACAAGCCTAACGACGTCGGACCGGGATTTAAGATAGTATCCCGCCCCCTTCTGGCTATGACACTCGTACATATGCACCACGTCATGCCAGGTAAGTCCTAACCCTAGGTGGTGGTTTAGAGCCTCAATCGCTCCTAGGATCCTAAAGAGGTTGGGCGCGCACTGCTCAGGACAGAGCCTATGGTTACGAAGATAGCCTACGGTGACAGAGCCCATAGGAAGGGTCATTCCCCCTTCTATGAATGCTATCATAGGAATCACGACCTCCCCCTCTCTTCGGTTGGGCAATATCCGCTCCGGAGGACAATACCTCAGATTTACCCCCCGGGGTATGTCGTAAGTCTCCTTAAATTCCTCTATTCGGGCGGGACTATCAACAAGTTCCTCGAATCTACCCATTTTTGGCTAACTAGAGAAGGGCGCAAGACAATAACTGACAAATAAAAGGTTTGAACGCCGGGAACAATGGCCGAGGAGAAGGTAGATGGCTAGAGATGCTGAAACTTACACAAACTAAGCCAAAAAGTGATCTTCGAACTCTCGGAAGGATTCTTACAGACTCTGGGATGAACTGGGATCGATGATTGAATGCACTTGGTGGTTTCGAGTGCTCGAGTCTGCTAGGTAATCTGAAGCCTTGAAAGGAAAAGAAGAAATAACTTCTTTTCAGGCTTTATATGCGAGCAAGCGAAGGGTCAGGTGTCATCCCGCCCAAGTTTTGAGGAAATATCACGTCCGTTGGATCAGTAGCTCACCGTTGGATGCCAAAGACAAGACGCCGCCTAGAGTAATTGATAATGCCTCGGGGAGACTGAAACAACAGCAGCATTAATGAGGCGCCTACATCTATGCCCACACGTGTGTCAGTCCGGATATCCTTGCCATTTTAAACTCCCATCTCATGACAAGTCAAAATCCTACTTTTTTCTCCTCGGATGCGAGGGAAAAACTAACATTTTGAGGGGCTATTGGGGGGGTGAAAGCCCAACCTAGTATAATGGGCCTGGGCCCTTATTGGAAGACTACTGTGTGTCCGAAGAGAGGAAAATGTCCGAGAAGGAGTCCACGCGGAAGAAATGTACCTGGAAAAGAACGAGTAATGTAATCCGAGGAGGTCACCTGTGATCCGAAGAGGTCGTAGTCCTTGGACACAGAGAGCCTCGATCAAACAAGCACCTGGAAGGTTCAAGTAACCTTCCTAACAGTTCTAATGATAAGTATGAACCTCAGGCACGCATGAGGATAGCAGGAACGAAGAAATATCTAGAAGACAAGCTTCAACCACCACATTAAATGCACTGCAGCTACTTTTCTGGCCACATTAATGTGGAGAAGACCCCTGAACAGTACTAACCCAGCTACCGCCACTCACACAAGGCTAAAGAAGACACTTGATGGGACATGTACTCAAGTGGATGTCTAGATGATGAACAAGTGGACGATGGAGATGATAAAAGAGGATGCTATATAAGGAAGAGAAACCTCTGATAAGGGGGGATCGGAACAAAAGAGAGAGAAAGGAAGAAAATCATATTACTGTAGCTCTAAGAACTGTAACCCACGTTCATTCAATATACTTCCTCTTCAGACGTTCATACTTGCATTTTGTTCAAGTTCATTTGCATGTTAATTCATTCGCAAATACCATAGCTTACTACTGTTTCATTCACAACCAGCCCAGCTCTTTCACCCACTCTCTACAAATTCATTGTCCAGGGTTCGTTGGGCTCATAATCCAAGCCTATTGGACTTGGGCTACAAAATCAAGACCTTACACAAACAATAAGAATCTATAACTAAAAAAAAAGGTTATCAAAGAAAATCCATAAAATCACACCAAACAAATCAATGCAATTGCAACTACAAATATGAATAATAAATAATTAACACAACTAAAGGTAAGCAGCCCAGTGATGATGTTGCCAGTGATAAATAATCACACCATATAGTAAAACAATTAATATTTTTATATATTTTTTTATTAAAATCAATTAGTATATATTCAAACCAAAAAAAGAAAAGAAAAGAAAAAAAGAAACCATGCTATCAACCTCAATTCTAATCAAAGGTGATTCAAAAACTAACTATAACTTAATTAGACTTGCGAATGGATTTGGCCAAAAATTAAAATAAATAAATAAAAAGTAAACTTGCGTATGGACATGCTCCTACTAGGAGAGATTGTTTGAATTGTTGGTAATATATCACAACAGAAGAAATGGCGACTCATTGAAAGATGACAAGGGGTGGACTTAAAAGCACAAATGTTGGGGGAACCTCCACATTCCCACTTCTATTTAAGCTCACTCCTTGTTTCCCTAGTGAACAAAATTACCTCAAGTTCTTCAAGTGGTAGATGGCTTAGTGACAATGACTTCAACAAGGATAGACTTGATCTTTTTTATTGGTTGTTAGCTGCACTCAGCCTCATCAACTTCTTTAATTACCTTTTCTGCTCTAAATAGTACTCTTATAATCCATCTCTATCATCCACTACTCCACCACAAGACTATAACAAGGAAGTGAGATTTTAGCTAGAGTTCATTAGTCACACACACAGGTTGGCTGGTGTGGTGGGCCTTTTTGAGATTTATGGGCTGGGCTGCCTCCTACCACACTACGGCCCAAAGGTTCTGGATTGGAGAGTCGGGACCGATCTGATTGCAACTTACCTCAAACCGGCTTATGCGCAAACTAAGGCCCCTTTGCTGAAACTTTGGTTACATGCCCATGATAGATGAAACTGTTACAAAAGAGTTATGGCAGACAAATACAATATAACAATAATAAAGGAAACACACTTGCCGCTAGACAAAATAAGTAAAGGAGTTTTAATTAAGATAGGGAACAAGACAACAACAAGAAACACATTATAAATGAAATGGCAAAGATAAAAGATAAGTAGTACTGATACTTAATCAATAAAATCAAGGAAGAAATGGTTAGTCTGCCGTGCTCAGTTGCATCACAGAACTAAGACTAAGGAGGGAACCACCTTCTTAATGTGGGTAACCTCGCAGGAAGATCCTGCTGTAGAAATTATCCACTTTGAGAGAATGGGCCTGAATGGCTTATGCCCAAAATTCTCAATCCCTAACAGAGGGCAGGCTTTTAGAGGGAGAGAAGGGATTAGTCTATTTTTGTGCATACCTGCCATCCTACTCTCTCTTTTTCTTTCTAATGCTCTTTTTCTAAGTTCAATACTACGTTTTCCACCATCTTCTTTCTTTTCACTTCCGTATTTTTGTTGTTGTTATGATTTTGTTGCGATTGTGATTCCTCTCATGCCTCCTTTACAGTGCACGGCGGAGGCTCCTTATATACTGCCTGTCGTGGCTGATTTTTTATTGTTTTACCCTTTAACCACTTTTGTCTGGGTGTGGGTTTCCTTTCAAACCACCCACTAATTTGTTAGCTACCTAACCATCACCACTTACCTGTGCTTGCCATGCCACATCCCATTACCAAACAAAAAATTCTATTTTGTTTGCTTGTTCACTGTGGCACTCTTATCCAGATAAAGGTGGGTGTTTTCTCTCACTATCCCTCATGGCATGTACCTAATGGTTCGAACTCATCCTTCTCTCTTTTGGGTGGTTTGTCATCTCAGTAAGACATTTCCCTCAAAAGAGTTTGAGCAGGAACCCCTAAATAGGCTCCCCCCTTCTCCCCACCACCAGACCATACCCTCTCTTACCTTTAACCCATAGGCCATCACTCCTGTATTGGCTGGGTACAGGTTGGTGGTGCCTGAGCCTTGTGCGTGCTCTACTTCCGTGTACGTCCAAAACTTGTCTGCTGCTCATGCATTTGCCATGGCCCAGAGGCTCGTCTGTGTGTTCTACTGCTCATTCTTGGCCATTTGTGGCGTGAACTGGTTTCTAAACCTTCATCTTTTATGGCTTGCTTCCTTCAAGGGCTGGGCCTTGCTTGATTGTGGGTTTTTCTCTCCTTAACCCACTCTTTACTCCTCTTGTAGACTTACTAGCATTCTTGTTGTGCTATCCTGTTAGTCCTACTATGGTATTATTTGATCCGTGCTTGCTGGGCCTTCTTTTGGGCCTGTTGTATGTCTTTCCTTTACTTTATTACAGTGACCCAGTATTGTCATTGGACTTACATTCATGTTACTTCAGGCTTTCTTGGCCCATTCCATTGCTCACGGGCTTCCTCGACCCATTTCTTCCTTCTTGGGCATCCTCGGCCCATTTCATTTCCTTAGGCATCCTCAGCCCATTCTAATTCTGCATTCCTTCGGGCTTTTGCTAACTCTTTTGAGCTTCCCCAGCCCAATTACCATATCATTTACTTTTGGGGTTCATGGCCTTTCTATCAACCCCTTACTCACTTACTTCATTACTTCGGGTCTTCTTTGGCTCATTCTTGCTATCCATGATGCCCATGGATTTACTACTTTTTTCTTTGGGCTCCTTTAGGCCCGCTTGCTTCCTTTAAGGACCACTTATTATTTTCTAGGCCTAGAATCCATTATTCCTTCTACTCGGGCTTAATGTTTTTTTTTTCCTTTCAATTCACTAACTCTTTTCTTCCCATATTGTTGGGTTTCTTCCTGCTATTGGGCTTTTCTGCCAAAATGAGCATCAACAACTAGAAATCCCAATTACAATTGTCAATATTAATCTTTAATCTATTACCATCAATCAATATGACCAAAACAGACAAAAGAAATACACCTCAAAGCTATTAAATAAATTAGACCTAGCTCATTCTTGAACTATTAGAAATGCATTTGTTAAAAGATTTTAACAAGTACAAAAAACTCAAATGAGAAGGTAGCAAAATTTTGTTCCAAAGGTTCAAAGAGATTTTCTACTTTCAAGTAGACTATACATGTGCAACCTTTATATTTAAGGTTACCTTTGAATTATAATTACCAGCATAAAATGAGAAGGTAGCAAAAACATGCATATGCATTGTGATTCTTTAAGATCGATCAAGACTGGACTTTTGGCCAGCCAAGTCAAATCTAATTAGTCTCAATATTTAAGACCAGGCTCAAGTTTCTACTTCGAATATATATTATGCTTAGTAATCTTGTGGACATTGTGGTTCCACAGGAGTCAAAGTGGTATATGCATGAAGGAAAAAATGTGTACATTATAGTAAGAATAAGGTATTAAGAAATGCATAATGTACATTATAGTAATTTGGGGGAACATTGCCTACAACCTGTATCTTTATGTCATGAATGTAAGCAGTTGAGAAGTATAAATACACCTCTAGTCACCATTTATTTATTTTAAATCTTAGGGAAATATAAGATCAAGATGTAGGCTTCCCCATTCTCACTTTTGTCTGGGAGATGTAGGAAATAGGATTTGCTATGGGGAGAAAGTTTACCCGTATTTCAGGAAACTATTCCTTAATCCAGTGATAAGTTGCTTGTGTGTAACTTAAACATCTTCATCCAAATAAATTTTGCAGGAAAAATATTTAGGGTTAGCAAAATGTAGAGAACTAGTTTTGGCCAAAAAGAAAATGTTAGTGGGAAATTTGGAAATGCATTTGTATTGACTTCTTTAGTGATGCACTTCTACCTCAACAAGCTCAGCTCTTATTGGATTTATAAGGACAGGTATCAGTGCCACAATTGACAAGCTTACAAATCCTTCACTGGCTGCAAAAATTTCTACGCTACCATTTCAATTTCCTTCTCTTCTCTAATGAAAGTTCAAGTGTATCATTATGGGATTGGTGTCATCTAATCTAATGTACCTTGCCTCCTCACCTACCACTGCATGATGCTTTTACCAAAGCACCATCTCAGTTGTACAGCCTCACTGAAAAAATTCAACAAATAGCTACAAGAACTGTTTACACACACACACACACACAAAGAGTCTTGAAAAAAATGAACCAAAAGCTTATAACAATTCACATGCTCTATTTATGTATATCAGTTCATAGAAGCATTTCATCAAACACATAATTTGCATTACAAACCCACAAATGAAAATAGAAATAGAAAATAAGGACAAACTCAAAACAAATCATTGAAAATACTATGAAACAAAGCCCACAAACAAATCAGACGAATCCCAAACAAAACCCACACATAAATTAAAGGAAACCCAAAAAAACCCACAAAAAAAATGAAACCCACAGAAAACCCCAGAGCCTTTATGATTCAAATTTAGTAGAAAGGGAGAAATAGAGAGGATAAAGAGGAAGAAAAGAGTTGAGAGAGACAAATCTTGCTGCGAGCAAGGTAGTCGATACTATACCGGTACCGGTCGTACCGGTATGTATACCGGTATCTAAACATCAATGTTTCGTATCGGTTTAAATACCAACCATACCGGCCATACCGGCCAATTTTGGACAATACCGGCCGATACAAAAAAAAGTTTTTATTTTTTTATTTTTTTTTTTAGTTTTGTAATTTTTGAATTTTTGTAAGGGCAGAATGATAACTTATTTGCATTAACTTATTAGCATTATTTGTTTTCTTAGTACGCAATGAACAAATAAGCTTTCTATTTTTTATATTGTGTTTTTTTTTTTTTTTTTTTTCCTTTTAATTGATGCTAAAGTCTAAAACCATGAATAATATGTTCTGAAGTGAGGTAATATTTTGCCAAAGGTCTTGTAGCTGAATTGACACCTCCCCATGTACAAAGTGCTTGGGGGTTTAGAGGGGAAAGGGTTCGAGCTGTGGGGTTAGCAACATATTGTAATTATCTTTCAAAAAAAAAAAGTGAGATAATATTTTATGGTAAACTTTTATATATATATATATATATATATATATATAAAATAACGGTAAACCCGAAACGGTACACCGGTATTGACTGGTACCGAAATATATCGTTCCACTGATCAAACCGATACAGCATCCGGTACGAGATTGACTCCCTTGGCTGCGAGAAAGAGAGAGAAGTACTGAAAACAAAGGAAGAGAGAGCGTGACAATTTCTGGAGCCGATGAAGTACTGAGAACAAAGGGCAAGCGTGAGGTGAGGGATTTCTAAATTCTTGGGTTTGTGAGGGGATTTCAAATCCATGGATTTGGACCCCTGAAATCCAAGATGGATTTGGGCCAAATCCAAATCCAACTCTTTTAACTTATCCAGACAATGGATTTGGATTTGAGCCCACTCAAATCCAATCCAAATCCATAATATCCAAACAGACCACAAGGGCATTTGCATCATATACATGCCAAAATAGCATAAGGCCCAAAAGTTAGCCAATAAAGCTTAAAAAACACTTGCATCAAATTATGAACCCATGAGGCAATATAGGATTTTTCTACAGTACTTGTCCAAATTTAGGAGGCACTGTAGCTTATGCATTTCATAATTTTATTCATTTTGTGTTTTTGGCAAAACTATCTTTTTGGTCCTTATATATTGGGTCATTTTTCACTTTAGTCCACACTTATTTTGAGCTCCTATTTTGGTCCCTAAAAATCATTTTTAATTTATCAAAAATCATTTTTAATTTAGTCCATTCCAGCATCTCATTAATTAAAATATCATATGTGACAGACGGAGTGCACCGCTAACATACTAAATGCTAATGTTGCCATTAAAATAATATTTTAAAAAATTATTTGGCTTTTAAAAAGTGCCACATCAGAATTTTAATATAAAAACAGCCACGCCAAAAAAGACAACAAAAACAGAACTCTAAACTTTTGATTTTTTTAAAAAATCAATCTAATTAAAAAAAATTCTTTCCATTATTTTTTTTGAAGAATGTGTTCCCCAAAGCAAGAATGTTCATGTTCTTCCCCTAAAAATAACAAGGTTGGTTGCCCAAAATATTAATAAAAAATCAAGATTTTCTTTTCTTTTTTTGCATTTTCTTAGCAACCAAGCCCATCAAATCACCAAAATATTGAAACTCAGCAATCCAAATCCAACAAATTAAACTGAAATGAAAACCTTCAACAATACACACATTTAGCCAATTCTTTCAATTTCTCAATACAAGCCAAACCAATATGAAATCGAAACCAAAACTAAAGATTTGAGAATATATATGAAACTAAGGAGCTGAATCTTCGACCACTGTGACCCACCATCTCAACCACCTACCACCAATTTGTGATTTGCGACCACCACCTCCACCACAATTGATCTCTACTTCTGTTTCACAACACCACCACCATCAATCTCAAACTCACCTAGAAAATCATCAATCTCAGACTCTCTCTCTCTCTCTCTCTAACCTAGATCAAACCAATCTCAACCTCTCTTTCTCTTTCTAACCTAGATCAAACTAATCAAACCCAAATCCCAAAACCACTTCAACTCCCACCAATCAAATCTATATCCCAAAACCTTAGGGAGAAAAAGAAATGAGTACGAAATTGAAAAATGAAAGTGTGAAAGTGAAATCTTAACTCACTGGTGATGTTTTGGCATTGTGTGGGGGTTTTATTTTTTGGGTTTTTGTTCATGTTTAGTTTTGTGTTTGTTTCTAAGGAAAAAAAGAAAAAAGAAAAAAAAGTTTTATTTATTAAAAATAAATAAAATTGAATGAATTATTTTAAATTTAGAAGGTGGTAGATGTTGAAGTGGTATTTTTTAAATGCCAATATTTTTTTTAATATGATTTTAATTGATGTATCGGCATTTAGTGTGCTAATGGTGCACTCTGTCTGTCAGATAAAATATTTTTGTTGGTGAGATGACAATAGGAATTGAAAACGATTTTTGATTTTTAGAGACCATAGTAAGAGCTTCAAAAAAAAGTAAGAGCCAAAGTAAAAAATGACCTAAAATATAAGGATCAAAGAGATATTTTAGCCTTTATTTTTCTATTGTTTTCTTCTTTCTCAGCAAACTCTGATTCAACTCGCTCTGCAAATTCAAATACAACCCGCAACCTTCGATTCCCACTCCACAAACTCTTATTCAACCTGGTACTTGCATCATCGCCAATTCATCATGGTGGATCTCATGCGTAACAAGTAACAACAAGCCAAACGGCAACGTGGGTGAATCAAACAAGGTGGATCTCACGCGTGACAATGACGAACCAAAGGGCCACACACGACAAGACGGTGTTGGTTTTCGCTGAGTAATTAAAGAGCAGAGTGAGAAGGTGAGCAGTAGTGGTAGGATTGGCTATGGCAAACTAGCATAGAAGAGAGAGAGAGAGAGAGAGAGAGATGGTTAAAATAATAATTTAATTAAAAACAAAAATAATATTTTAATGAAATAGAATACATGATAGAGAATAAAATGTTGGTGTTTTGGAAAATGGCTAGCTAAAATAGAAAAATTAGGCTCTTAATGCAAACTAGGTAGAAAAGTTTAGATAGACCTAATTGCCTAACTTTCCACCCATGTTACATATTTTTTAGCATATATTAATAAATTTACAATAAGATTAATAGCACAACAAACTTAGTCCTTTCTTTCATAATGGTTGAGATCATAAGTTAGTAATTGGCACTAAATTTAGTATAATATAAGATTGATGTTGTATTAATAACAATATAATCATCTCAACAAGTTGTGAAAAAATGTTGTGAAATTTGTTTTGTTTGTAACATTATTGATAAATTAGGCAATAAGCCTACCGATACCAAAAAAAAAAATTACAATTGCTTTTATAATTGTGAAGGAGGTGGTATGTTGTGCCTAATATACGACTAGTTATACTCTATTGTACTAATTGTTGGGCTGTTAAGAAGAGGCACACTCATAAAAAAGTATAGCCTAAATAAAAATATTAAGATGAATAAGTGAAATTACATCGAAAAATTAAATTCAAAATGAGAAAATTCGCTTAAAAATAGGAGTAGCACCTATTGATGAAAAGACAAGTTAGGGAGAGTCACTTGAAATGGTTTGGTCGTGTTTAAAGGAAATTAACTAATACAACTATAAGAAAGAGTAAGTTGATCCAAATTGAGAGAACAATAATGGAAGAGAAAAACAAAAAATCACATTAGTAGAAGTAATAAAAAATGACTTTTCCAATAAGGAAGTAAGAGAGAGTATAACTTTAGATAAAATATAATGGCAGAAAAGAGTGTATGTGGCCGACCTTAAATAATATGTTAGGGATTCGTAACTGACTCCAGAATTTTGAGACTAAGTTTTTGTTGTTGTTGTTGTTGTTGTTGTTGTAGTATTAAAATATTCCAATTAATTTAAATACCGAATTTTTTAAAGAACTTAAAAGATAGTTCATTATAAAATATTACAGGATAATATTTGGTTCTAGTAAAATTTTGGCCTTCGTGTGTGTATTTTCACCATGTAACTTGAAGTCAGTTTATTCAATCATATTTATTATCCATTTTCTTGTTAATTATATTCTTAAAACATTTTCCAAGTTCATATAAGGTTTTTTTTTTTTTTTTTGGTTTACTTAGTCCGCACGGGCCACATTTCTAATGTTGATTAAATTTGGAATTACAGGTATTGACTTCTGCAAATATCACTTAATTATGTTCCTTTACCAATTTGCATCTTTGTAAGGCATTGGGCTGTAAGAAGTATAGCAAAATTTGTCACATGAAGATACACAACTAACGAATGAAATTTTACTCTCAAATTGCAATTTTTTGCTTTGTTAACTACAAAGGTTCGTGGTTTGAGATTTGAGAAAGGTCGAGAGTGGTAGAAAATTATCTTTTCCAGAGAAAATAGCTTCATAGAGGTAAAAGGATATTGGCATTCAAAACAGAGAGCATGGACCATATCAGCCCAAGCAACCCTCATCATTCACAAACCAAAACAAGATTACAATAAGGCCGTTGCTACATCTTTATAAACAACATTATTAATAAGCTACTACCAAATTTACAGACGGAGACCACGAGAGAATCATGGTTCTGTCAGCAACAACATTCTTAATAAGCTATTAAGCAAGGAAATGTGCAAGAGAATCATTTACCATAATCACCACCAGCTCCTTGGTACATACTGGTAATAAACGGGTAACAAATGCCCTCCAGCTCCTTCATTTTATCCACAAACTCATCTGCCTCAGAAAGCTGGTTCCTTTGAAGCCAGAGGATGGTCTGCTCAATTGCATCTTCAGTCTTTTTCAAAGCATTCTTTATTGAATTCCATACAAGCTCCGAAATTACATCAATGGTGGAATGAAAACTCAAAGAGAGAAAGAAAGATGTGAAACTTGTAAAAATGAATTGATTCAATAAGTTTACAATGCTCTGTTCTTTATATAGTGAGAACAGAGGCGAGAAAGGTGGGAAAGGTTGAAACGGAAATAACTAACTGCCTAACCACTCTAAACCATACACGTGGAATAAGAGAAACAGACTCATTAACTTGTATATACAAACGGCAGTCGTTTTATAGCTATCTAAAGTTATTCTAAACTAAGCTACTGTAGTTTAGCTCTATATTTACAAACTACAATGCTTTGATACAAACACTGATGTCCTATAACAAACTCAATATTCTTCACATCGTTGATTTTGTTCTTCATGTAGTAAGCACAATTTTCCAATGCATCTTTTGCCTCAATCTTCTTTTTATGATCCTTATCCTCAGCCTTGTACTTCTCAACCTTCTCCTTCTTCTTATCCTCCTTATCCTGAGCTATATTCTTCGCAACCTCCTGCCCTTTGTCCTTAATCTCCTTCTTCTTATCCTCATCCTGAGCTATATTCTTCTCAGCCTTCTGACCTTTGTCCTTAATCTCCTTCTTCTTATCCTCTTTATCCTGAACTATATTTTTCTCAGCCTCCTGCCCTTTGTCCTTAATCTCCTTCTGAAGCGTATTGACCTCTTTCGTGGCTATAGCCATGTGACCATTAGAATCCTGACAAATGTGAATCTCCTTCTTAGGCTTCGTATCCTCTTCAGTAGCTACATTCATGTCACAATCAACACCTTGATGAATCTTAATCTCCTCCATGTGCTGTTCATCCTCAAGTGTGGCTTCACCCACGTCATCATCAGCGCCTTGACCAATCATGGCAATTACTGCATTGCAGATGCTCTCCAGCTTGCTCATCTTATCCTCAAATTCGTCTGCCTCAGCAAGCTGATTCCTTTCAAGCCAATCGATAGTCTCCTCAATTACTTCTTCAACCATCTTTTTGTCCGCAGCACGAACCTTAGCAACAGTCTCTTCATCTCTAAATGTGTTCCTCATGTTGAAAGCGTAGTTCTCAAGTGCATTTTTTGATTCGGCCTTCATGTTATGCTCCTCATCCTCAGCCTTGTACTTCTTAGCCTCCTGCACTAATTTCTTAATCTTTTCTTTGGAGAGCCTGCACTTATCAGTGATTGTATTGTTATTCCTCTTTCCAGTGACTTTGTCCTTGGCAAAAACGTTCAAGATTCCATCAACATCAACGTCAAAACAAACAGTAATTTTTGGAACTCCTTTAGGAGCTGGAGGAATACCAGAGAGCTTAAACTTGCCCAGCAAATTGTTACCACTTGTTTTGGCATGTTCACCCTCATAAACCGGGATGGTCACAACCACCTGTTCATCAGAATGGGTTGTGAAATCCATCTCCTTTTTGATGGGCATGGTGGTGTTTCTTGGAATCAACACAGTCATGACATCTCCAGAGGTCTCCAAACCAAGAGATAGAGGGGTGACATCTAGGCACAAGATTTTTTCCACTCTCGTATTACCCTCACCATTGAGAATTGCAGCCTGCACAGCACAACCATAACAAACAGCCTCATCTGGGTTAATTCTTTTGCATAGTTCCTTCCCATCAAAGAAGTTCTGTAACAATTTCTGAACCTTGGGGATCCTCGTAGACCCTCCAACCAGAACCACATCATGGACACTGCACTTGTCCATCTTAGCATCCATCAAACACTTCTCAACAGGCCCCATACACTTCGTGAATAAATTCAGGTTAAGCTCCTCAAACTTGGCTCGGGTGATAAAAGAGTAGAAGTCAATACCATCATACAAAGAATCAATCTCAATTGTTGTTCGAGTGTTAGATGAGAGCATCCTCTTAGCCCTTTCACAAGCATTCCACAACTTCCTATAAGCCTTACCCCCTGTAATATCCTTCTTATGCTTTCCCTTGAACTCTTTAATGAAATGGTTCATCATTGTACTGTCAAAATCTTCACCTCCCAAATGATTATCACCAGCTGTAGCTTTCACCTGAATGATACCGTCTATGATGGTGAGAATTGAGACATCCAATGTTCCACCACCAAGATCAAAGATGAGTACATTCTTTTCACAAATTGGGTTTTCCTTGTCTAGCCCATATGCAATAGCAGCAGCAGTTGGTTCATTGATAAGTCGCATCACATCTAGACCAGCAATGACACCGGCATCCATTGTGGCTTGACGCTGTGAGTGGTTGAAACGAGCGGGGACAGAAATGACAGCATTCTTGATCTTTGCACCACAGTGAGCCTCAGTAATCTCCTTCATCTTTACGAGTACCATTGAAGAGATCTCTTCAGCCAAAAAATGTTTTCCCACATACTTATACGTGACCGCAATAATGGGCCTCCCATGATCAGGGTTAGCAATCACCTTGAATGGCCACAGTTTCATGTCACGTTGCACAGATTCATCATTGAATCGCCTTCCAATCAAACGTTTAGAGTCTTCATACCACCAACATGAACATCAATATGCAAAAAAATCATTACTTATTTTCTTTTCTTTTTTGCTGAATATACAAATCATTACATTAAACATTCATAGCTTCATTGAAACAATATCAAAGCAGACATAGATGAACTTTTCTTAACGCTCCAGGGATTTGTCTTATGCAAAATAAAATTTCAACATTGAATGAGAAAATATTGTTTACAAAAGAAACACGATATGACTAGACAACGCCACTAATGAGCTATAGATACAGTTTGTACTGGCTTAAATCAAGTTGAGGCCTCATTTAAGCCGAAGTCTGAGAGGCTAAGAGCAACCGCATCAATTCTTCTAAAAAATTTTGTTTTATTTTACACAAAAAAACCTACTTTTTTTATTTTACACTATCACTTTTACAAAATATTTATATCAGTCTATCTATTATACACTATGTTTTTTATAAATAATATTTTTATATTCTTTTTTTACAAAACACCTACCATCACTTTTACAAAACAATCACATCAATCCATCAGTCCATCTTTTTTTAATATTAAAATAATATATAGAAGAGTTACAATAACCGTGCATATATGTACGGTTATTGTAGCATTTGTGCATTTATGCACAATTTTACACCCACTTATGTGGGTGTTTTTTTGGTCAAAATGTGTAAATTGAGCTACTTTTTGTATTTTGCAAGACTTTGCAACCACCGATGTGGTTGCTCTGAGAGCATAATCTTAAGTGGGACCAATTCATATCTAAAATCCATTATTGTTTCTTTTTTTATTTACATAAAATCTATTCTTCTTATTAATTTAGTTAGTATATATAGATTTTCCTAATAACTACTTTTTAATCAAAAATATGAGTAATTCATTTAATTTTCTTGTGATATAATTAATTTTGAAATAAGATTGAAATGGAGAATTTCTTATATTTAAAATTCATTACTATTTAAAAATTTTTAAAATACATTCTTCTTACCTTTTGAGATGTAAAATTACTAATTAAGTTTTTATATTTAGGTTCTTCTCATGTCCACTTTTCATATTTTAATATAACTAATTCATTTTCTTGTGACATAATCAACTTTAATTTTAAAAACTTTTCTTTTTATAGAAATAAATAAACAACTCTAAAAAAATATTGGTAGTAAAATTTTGTAAGCCATATATGCATTTTGAAAAGAATGATTAATCTTTTTATGTAATCAAGAACTGTTATATTATATTTTTGAAATCTGAATATTATTATGATTATTTTCATTGTCATCTTTCCCTAACATTATTACACGCTCTTCTAACTCTTTTTGATTAATTTTTATTTTGAATTGACAAATTTCACATAATTTTTTTGTTATACCTTTTAAATTCCTAACAACTTTATCAAGAGATCCTATTTGAGATTCAGTTGATTTTTTTTGTTTTTCTCTTTTTTTTTTCTTAAATATTTCATATTTAGATTGATATTTTTTAGTAGATATTTATAATTGAAAAATATTTACCAATAATTGAAATAGAATCAATAATGTAAAATTAGAATATGATAAAAATAAAATAAAATATAAAGCATATAACAATAGAGTCTACTTTATTAAAGTCAATATTGTAACTTAATAACAAATTTATATTTATATATATCTAAAAGCTGAGACGTATAATTTAATATTGTTGTACTCTTGTTGAGCCATCCATCAACCACATCATACTTTTTTTTTTTAATTTCCTTTATGATTTTTCTATTTTATTTTATATAAAATAATTAAATATAGTTAATGGAAAAACATGTTAATACACTCCATTACTATTCAACATGTTACTATTCATTTGTTTTGAATGCAAATATTTAACCATTTAGCTACCCAAATTGATTTCATTTTTTCATTTTTTTTTTTCTAATTTCAAGTAATTGTTAAAATTGAATAATTCATTATCATGTAGTGGATATTTGCACATGTTTACTGTTTATTACAAAGGTTACTGTGGGGGGAAAAAGCCCAGATCTACCTATTGGGCCTGGAGTCCTGTTTTGATGATTATTGTATGTCCGAAGAGCAATAACGAGTTGGGGTAGAGCTCATCTGAGGGCAACAAACCCGGAGATTGGGGAAGAGTACCATCCGAAGATGTCGCCCTTTTTCCGAAGAGGTTTTACTCCTCGGATACAACTAATCTTGATCAGCTAAACGTATAGGAGGTCCGAATGACCTTTCTGGCAATGCTAGTGACAAAGATAAGCTCTGGGGATACCTGGGGATGATAAGGATGAAGAAATATCTCAAGGAAAAGCTGCTACCACCGTATTTAATGCCCTGCAGCAACTTTTCTGGCCGCATTTATGTGGAGAAGACCCCTGAACAGTGCAACCTCAGCTACCGCCACTCCCAAAAAGCTAGAGAAGATGCTTGATGTGACCTATACTCAAGTACGTACGCAGATGGAGGACAAGTGGACGACTGGGATGATGAAAGAGGAGACTATATAAAGAAGAAAAGCCCCTGATAAGGGGGGGGGGACAAAAAAAAAAGAGGAAGGGAAGAAAAGAAATTTGCTGTAGTTCTGAGAATTGTAACCTAACTTCATTCAATAAAATGCCTCTTCGGACATCCATGTTTACCTTCGTCTGAGTATGATTGCATGTTAGTTTATTCGCGGATACCATAACCAACTCTTGTTTAATTCATATCCAGCCCAGTTCTTTTACCCACGCTCTACAAATTCATTGTCTTAGGTTCATAGGGCTCATACTCTATACCTTGTGGGCTTGGGCTACAAAAATTGACCCTACAATTGGCGCCGTCTGTGGGAAGAGCTTGTGTAGGGGTGAATACAACCGTTGGTGATGGCAGAACGAAGTCAACAACAAGCAGAATCTAGGGCATCCCAACACGCTGACCATTTTCTTAACTTGGAGAGAAGACAAGATCGTGAGGGTAGTGTGCACACTGTGCATACTGGCCAAAGCCAGTCACATGGCGGAAGTCACGTGTCCCATGCAGAGAAGAACCGGGACTTGCAACTAGAAGTTGAAAAACTGAAAAGGGAGTTGCGCCATACAAAGAGGAAACGGATTTCCTCGTATTCTGATGAAGATTCCGACGACGAGCAAGACGTCACTTATCAGCAGAAATCTCAGATACCGGCTAGTGAATCCTTTTCTTATGAAGAAGAGCCTCATCGCAAGAAGCAATATAGAAGCCCATCACGTGGAGGCGTAGGGAATGATGCTATGAGCAGGGCCTTGAATCAGATCTCTCGGTCACCTTTTACTCGCATAATTGAGGAAGCGAGACTCCCTTGGCGTTTTAACCAGCCAACTTTTACCATCTACAATGGTAAAACAAACCCGGTGGAACACGTGAGCCACTTTAACCAAAGGATGGCTGTCTACTCCAGGGACGAAGCCCTGATGTGTAAGGTTTTCCCCTCTAGTCTGGGGCCGGTGGCAATGAGGTGGTTTGACAGCCTGAAAGTAGACTCTATCAATTCTTTCAAAGAGCTCACCCAGGCATTTGGTTCACGCTTTGTCACATGCCGAAGAGTAGCTAGGCCCCTGTCTTCACTGTTGTCCCTGAGCATGCAAGAGGGCGAGACTCTAAAGGCATATTCTGATAGGTACTGGGAGATGTTTAATGATATGGAAGGCAACTCCGATGCAATGGCCCTCAGCACGTTCAAGCTCGGCCTCCCTACTGACCACGGTCTAAGGACCTCCTTATCTGGCAAACTAGTTACTAACATGCGTCAGCTCATGGACCGTATAGAAAAATTTAAAAGAGTTGAGGAAGATCAGCAGCAAGGGAAGGGAAAGGACAAAGCTATCCCCCAGGAGAGGAGGGATTTCTGGTCGGATCGTTACAATAGCAGTAAACCGCGTAGAGATTTCGCTGGACAATCAGGATCGACCAACCCTCAAGCGGTCAATACTGTATTTAAAGAGCCGGTGCACCAAGTTTTGGATAAGATTAAGAACGAGCCATTCTTCAAGTGGCCAAATAAGATGGTAGGAAACCCTGAGAGGCGTAATCATAATCTCTATTGCCAATATCACCAAGACCACGAGTATAGCATGGACGATTGCAGGAGCCTGTGGGATCATTTAGATCAGCTGGTAGGAGAGGGCAAACTAAGACACCTTCTGCACCATTCCAGTGGCCGAGGAGGGCAGATGAGCTCAGGGCCCCGAAGAGATGATTCTTCAAAGCCGCCATTGGGAACTATTAATGTCGTCTTTGCTGCACCAGGGAGAACAGGATCCTGGCCATCAAAGGTCATGTTAATAACCCAATCGCCAGCAGGGCATTTCGGCCACTATCCGAAGAGATCTAAGTGGGATGCCCCATTGGTTATAGGATTCTCGGACGAGGACATGATAGGGACTGTTCAGCCCCACGATGACGCTTTAGTGATCACCCTCAGAATTGGAGGGTACGATGTGAAGAGGGTGATGGTAGACCAGGGTAGTGCTGTGGAGATAATGTACCCCGACCTCTACAAGGGGCTAGGCCTAAAACCTCAAGATTTAACACTATACAATTCTCCCCTCGTGAGTTTTGAAGGAAGGGTTATTACCCCGAAAGGCCAGATACGCTTGCCTGTGCAGACCGGTTTTGAAGTGGTAGAGGTGGATTTTATAGTTGTGGACGTGTACTCACCCTATACAGCAATTGTAGCCAGACCTTGGCTTCATACATTGGGGGCTGTTTCCTCTACTTTGCATCAGAAAGTCAAATACCCAGCTGAGGGGCAGGTTTGTGAGATCCGAGGAGATCAATCTGTAACTCGACAGTGCTTAGTGGCTGCCATCCAACATGAGCCCGAAGCCGAGCCCTCGTCTAGGGCCGAAAGGGGTTTATAGCAGTTAAAGTCTCGGGAATTACCCATTGAAGATTCAAACGAGGGCACTCGATGCGAAGATTTAGTGAAAGTTGTCATTAGGGACGATCCTGAAAAGTTCTTTCAGGTCGGATCTAAGCTGCCTCTTCAGGAGAAAGAAGAGCTAATAGAATTACTAAAGAGGAATCTTGACGTGTTTGCCTGGGATGCTTATGAAGCCCCAGGGGTGGATCCCCAATTCATTTGCCACCATCTCAAAGTCAACCCATTGATTATTCCCAAGAAGCAGCCTCATCGGCGCCCATCTAAGGAGCATGCAGATGTAGTGAGAGAAGAGGTGGCCAAGCTCAAACAAGCTGGAGCTATTAAAGAAGTTTTCTACCCGGAGTGGTTAGCGAACACTGTGGTAGTGAAGAAGAAAAACGAGAAATGGCGAGTCTATGTAGACTTCACTGACTTGAATAAGGCCTATCCCAAGGATCCATTCCCCATGCCAAAAATTGATCAGCTTGTGGATGCCACTGACGGCCACCCTCGGATGAGCTTCCTGGATGCTTTCCAAGGCTACCACCAGATACCACTAGCTCCGGATGACCAGGAGAAGACTGCTTTTGTCACTCCTATTGGTAACTACCACTACAAAGTGATGCCGTTTGGCTTGAAAAATGCGGGGTCTACTTATCAAAGAATGATGACGAGGATGTTTGAGCCACATCTGGGTAAAAATATTGAGATCTATATAGATGATATGGTGGTGAAAAGCAAGATTGTTGCTGAGCATATGAAAGACCTTGAAAATACCTTTGAAGTCCTTAGAAAGTACAAGCTGCGCCTAAATGCTTCTAAGTGCTCATTTGGCGTGGGATCTGGCAAGTTTTTGGGGTACATGGTAACTCACAGGGGAATTGAGGTTAACCCCAATCAGATAAAAGCCATCAACGATTTACAAGCTCCTCGAAACCCCAAGGAAGTTCAGAAACTGACCGGAATGACTGCTGCCCTGAATCGATTTATCTCTCGATCAGTAGACAGGTGTCGGCCCTTCTTCTCTCTACTCAACAAATGGAAGGGATTCGAGTGGACGGAAGAATGTGCTTTAGCCTTTCAGCAGCTTAAAGATTATCTAGCTCGGCCACCAATTATGTCCAGTCCTGAGCAAGATAAAGTTTTGTTTGCCTACATTACTGTAGCTCCCTACGCGGTGAGCTTGGTGCTGATACGATCAGATTGTGGTGTGCAAAGACCAGTTTATTACGTGAGTAAGTCGCTGCATGAGGCCGAGATCCGTTATTTGCCACTGGAGAAAGCTATCCTAGCAGTGGTGCTTGGTACACAAAAGCTACCTCACTATTTACAGGCCCATACTGTCATTGTCCTCACTCAGCTCCCGCTCAAGGCTATTCTCCGGAGCGCTGACTACACTGGACGGATTGCTAAATGGGGGACGATCTTGGGGGCTTTCGACATAAAATATATGCCCCACACTTCGGTCAAGGGCTAGGTCCTTGCGGATTTGGTGGCAGAATTCACGGAGCCCCAACTAGAGGAAGTAACGCCTATGTCGGACATGGATGAAAAATCAGTTAGCATGATTTCTCAACAAAGCCCCTCCCACTGGGAAGTATACGTTGATGGCGTGGCAAACCAAAAGGGTTCTAGAGTTGGTCTAGTGTTGATATCCCCTGAAAAAATCATCATCGAAAAGTCCTTGAGGCTAGACTTCTTGGCAACAAATAATGAGGCGGAGTATGAAGCCCTGCTGATGGGAATGTCCATGGTTCGAAGAATGGGAGCAAAGTCTGTGGAATTGTTCTCAGACTCAAGGTTAGTCGTGGGTCAGGTACAAGGTGAGTTTGAGGCGAAGGATGAAAGAATGCAAGGGTACCTGAGCCGAGTTAAATGTTTGCAGTCGGAGTTCGAATTTTTCAGTTTGCTGCACATCCCCAGAAATGGTAACGCACATGCTGACTCTTTGGCCACGCTCGCCACCTCCTCGGCGCAAAATTTGCCAAGAGTCATCCTCGTTGAGGACTTGCATGGGCCTACAGAGGCAAAAAGGGAAGTAGTTCAGGTTCACCAAGTTAGGACTGGACCCTGCTGGATGGACTCTATAATTAAGTTCTTGAAAGAAGACATCTTGCCTGAAGAAAGAGAGGAAGCTGACAAAATTCGGAGGAAGGCGACCAGATTCTGGCTATCCGAGGACCAGAGATTATATAAACGCTCCTATTCAGGACCATATTTATTATGCATGCATCCTGAAGCGGCCGAGTTACTGCTAGAAGAATTACATGAAGGAATATGTGGAAGCCATACGGGAGGAAGGTCCTTGGCTCATCGGGCTATTACTCAAGGCTATTGGTGGCCGAACATGCAAAAAGAAGCCCTCGAGTATGTTAAAAAGTGCGATCAGTGTCAAAGATTCGCCCCAAACATTCATCAACCAGGGGGAACTCTTAATCCACTATCCAGCCCATGGCCTTTCACCCAATGGGGCTTAGATATCGTGGGGCCATTCCCTAAAGCTGCAGGAAACAAGAGGTACCTTCTGGTCGGCACAGACTATTTCACCAAATGGGTCGAAGCTGAACCACTGGCCAACATCAGAGATGTGGACGTACAGAAATTTATGTGGAAGAGTATTGTTACTCGATTTGGGGTTCCTCATACTCTCATCTCGGACAACGGCCTACAGTTTGATAGTAAGGCATTTAGGAATTGTTGCAGCGAGCTGGGAATTATAAATAGATACTCCACTCCTGCCTATCCCCAGGGTAATGGGCAAGCAGAAGCTGTCAACAAGGTCATAGTAAATGGCTTAAAGAAGAGGCTAGATGATGCGAAGGGCAAATGGGTAGAAGAATTGCCACATGTACTTTGGGCTTACAGAACTACGCCCCGCAGATCTACTAGAGAGACCCCCTTCTCGATGACCTATGGGGCTGAAGCTATCATACCTTTGGAAACTGGGTTCCCAACATTGAGAATTAGCTCGTTCAGTCCGACCGGCAACAATGAGCAGCTAGAGAAGAGTTTGGATCTAATTGAGGAAATGAGGGAAAGTGCAATAGTTCGGCTGGCACATTACCAACAAAAGCTCAGGCAGGGCTATGATGCCAACGTAAGGCTAAAGCCTCTAGAACCTGGTGATTTGGTGTCGAGGAAAGTCGTCGGCAGTGCAAAGAACCCAGCTTGGGGGAAGTTAGGACCCAACTGGGAAGGGCCATATCGTATTACTTCAGGAGCTGGCATTGGGGCGTATTTCCTAGAAGACCTAGATGGTCATGTAATACTACGTCCTTGGAATGTAAGTAACCTCAAAAGGTACTTTTATTAATCGAATCTCTTCTTCAGCCAATATGCCAAATCGTTATATGAAGCATTCTCTCAAGTGTTTAAACTTAAATCCAATCATGCCTGTAGTCCTCGGACCAGATGATTTGAGTTAGTTAACACTCGTTCCAAGTTCTCTAAGTGTTTAAACTTAAATTCAATCATGCCTGTAGTCCTCGGACCAGATGATTTGGGTTAGTTAACACTCGTTCCAAGTTCTCTAAGTGTTTAAACTTAAATTCAATCATGCATGTAGTCCTCGGACCAGATGATTTGGGTTAGTTAACACTCGTTCCAAGTTCTCTAAGTGTTTAAACTTAAATTCAATCATGCCTGTAGTCCTCGGACCAGATGATTTGGGTTAGTTAACACTCGTTCCAAGTTCTCTAAGTGTTTAAACTTAAATTCAATCATGCCTGTAGTCCTCGGACCAGATGAATCAGCATCCCCCATACAGTTATTATTATTGAAATATAACTTTATAATGAGCCGTGCTTGAAATTCTCGAATGTATTTAAATTAACTCTACCTTATGCTGGCCTTTTTTTGTGCATGTTTGAAAAGACCTTTGAAGCTTTTATAACACTCGTTGCATTTATTATTTAGTAGTAGTTCTTATACAAATTGCTCTTTTCAGTGCCAATCTTAGTTATGTGCATTATTAGCATGACATGGTAATTATGTTTACCTACATTCTCATAATTACAAAGTACAGTTCTCCGTAGCAAAAGTAAGTTATGTGATATGCAACAAGGATACCAAAAGTAAAAGAGAAACTGTTTCATAGATTAAAAGGGGGTAGTTTACAATCCCTTATAAAAAAAAAAAAACACCTTACAAAAAAAACCCTACATAAAAAAAAAAAAAAAAAAACAAAAACGACAAACAACACAAAACCTAAGTATCTATGCCTTTTCTTAAGGGACCACAGGGTCAGCAACCTGGCCTGTCTGAGTAGCAGCAGCTTCTGGGGCCTGGTCCTTGGGTGGCTCAGCTGGTTGGCTCTTATCACTTGGCTGACCAGGCTCCTTGGAGGCCTCAAGAGTGGTTGGAGGAACTTGGCTGACCAAGGGTTGGTCCAAAGCCTCTGGGTGCTGTGTTGAAGGAAGAGGGTTAGACTTTGGGAGCTCTCGGATATCTGGGTCGTAATATATGCTCTCAGGTAGCCTCAATTGTGAGTCAGCAGGCACCCCAGCAGCGTCCATTGCCTTGCCCCAGGTTATGTCACAGTAGTCTCGGCTGACCGAGGCAAACTGCTCAGTTAGACCTTTTTCGGTCACCTCCACTCCCAGTTGGTATGCTGCTTTCTTTTCAGCCTCGGTCGCCTCCTTGGCCAGCTGAGCATCCCTCTGGGCTAGCTTGGCAGTGTCCTTAGCCTTTTGGAGTTCGGCGCGAAGTTCCTTCACAAGCGCTTTCTCAGCTGTCAAACTGGTCTGAGCCTCATTTAGCAACTTGCGTTGGGCTTCGGCCTGGCTCTCAGCATTTTGCAGGCCAGCATTGAGGCTATTCCTTTCGTTGGTCACCTCTTTGAGCTGCTCGGAGATTTGAGAAAACTGCTCTTTCAAGCTGCCCAAGGCTTTCTCTGCCTCAGACCGAGAGTGGGCCTCTGCTTGGGCTTCAATGTATGCATTTTTGCTCCACTCTTCGGCCACGAAGACTTGCTGGGTAATCTGCATAATAAAGTAAAAGAGTTAGCATAAAACAAGCAAAAATTAACATGCCAAACCGAA
Source organism: Quercus aquifolioides (assembly GCA_019022515.1). NCBI lineage: Eukaryota > Viridiplantae > Streptophyta > Magnoliopsida > Fagales > Fagaceae > Quercus > Quercus aquifolioides. The sequence continues at coordinate 38,374,600 of CM032326.1, forward strand.
GAGCTGGATTAATTTACTTACCATGGCCAGGTCCCTCTTCAGGGACATGTAGAGTTCATACTGGCTAAAGCGCCTGTATGACTCCATATCTCGGGGGAGGAGCAATGGTTGCTCCAAAGCTTCGGCCACTAGCCCTGCTTTTCCCCCATCGTAGTTTCTGAGGGAAGTCTCCCAAGGAATAGGGGCTCCGTCCAGCTCCAACTTGGGAGACCATGTGCGTGGCCCTCGGCGCACTTCAGCAACAGGAGGCTCATCCCGGCTTTCAGTGGATGAGGCCCTTTTGTTCCGGTGGTCTCTCGCCACCTTTTGTTGCTTGGTTGTCTTTGGTGGCACCACCACCTCCCTCTCATCAGTTTCGAGGGGTCTCTTCTTCCTCAGGTCCGGTAAGGGCTTTAAGCCGAGGTCAAGAACCTGAGGTGGCGGTGGAGGCAGGCTCACTACTGGTTGGGAAGTCCCAGTGCCTTTCGGCTCGGCCTTCTTGCCCCTGTTCCTCATTAATGCCTTCAAGTCTGACATATCTTCCTCTTCCGAAGAGCCTTCCAGAAGAGCAGTTATCAGAATAGGAGGATGGACACTGGATTGCCTATCAATCCCCTCTTCGGAGTCCGAGGATGGTATCACTTGGACCCCTCCTGAAGCTTCTCCCTCAAATTTAAACTTGTCTATCTACTCCTCTAGTGAGAAGGTCGAAGAGCCAACCCTTTCGCCTACAACCACCGGTTCAAGAGGGACTTGTGCAACCGGCTGGACGAGCAGTGGTACCCCCTGTGGATTGGGGTGTGGAACGGGTGCAAGGTTGTGCGGCGCTAAAAAGCCTTTCCGACCAACGTCTATACGATGAAGACGATGATCTCCTTGTGTTATCATGTTGCCGATCAGCTAGAAATCTTTTGGTTTCGCCTTGTACCCAAGAATAAGGGGGGCCGACCGGAGCTGCCCGTCCGCGCTTACAAAGATCTCTGACCTTAGTAGATAATTGAGTGTGGCAATATTTGTAAGGCTGAGCCGAGGAGCAACGTGTTTTTTATCTGTTAAAAATCACAGCAAAGCTCTGTCAGAAACTCGGTACTAATAACACAGAATTAAAAATTGTTAAAAGGCGAAAATCCTAAGTCTACTGTTAGTGAGCCTAAATCTAGCATGTCCCACCTGGCTCTTCTGGCTTGGTTGGGCAATGGGGACTGTCGTGCCATGCGCCCGAGACGATCACATAATCGTCTTTCATCCCTTTGTTGGATTTGGGGAGGCAGGAAATGAGGCTAACCACGTCGGACCGGGATTTGAGATAATATCCCCCCCCCCCCTGTTGGCTATGGCACTCATACATGTGAACCACATCGGGCCAGGTGAGGCCCAACCCTAGATGGCAGTTCAGATCCTCAACTGCTCCTAGGATCCTAAACATGTTGGGCGCACATTGGTCAGGGCTAAGCCTATGGTTCCTAAGATAATTACTGGTAATGGGACCCATGGGGATGGTCATCCCTCCTTCTAGAAAAGCAATGAGGGGGATAACAACTTCACTCGTCTTTCGATCTGTTAATATTTTTTCTGGAGGGCAATACCTCACACCCACATTTGGGGGTATGCGATATGCGGCCCTAAATGCCTCCAACTGATCAGGACTATCCACCAAATACTGGAGTTTACCCATCGCCCTTGATTGGAAATATGGAAGCACTAAGCGTAGCAACCAGGGGATGACTGTTCAAAGGTAGAGAAAGCTGGTCGAAGAGAAGACTAAAGGATCGAACAGATGACAACTTACAGGAACTAGACCGGAGATTGATCTTCAAACTCGCAGAAGGATTCTTGAAGACTCTGGGGAAGACTGGGATTGGTGACTGAAAGAGTTTGATGGAGTCGTGTGCTTGTTCTTGCTGGATTGTCTGAGAGTTTGCAAAGTAAGGAAGAAGTAACTTCTTCTGAGACTTTATACCAGGTCAAACGAAAGGACAGGGGTTATCTCACCCAAATCCCGGGGAAGAATCACGTCCGTTAGATCAACAACCCACCGTTGGATACAAAGGACAAGGCGCCGCCTGGAACAATTAATGCAGCGCTTTGGAAATATGAAAACAACAGCGGCAATGATGAAGCGCTTATATCTATGCCTACACACGTGCCAGTTCAGATATGTGGCTGTTCTCAAGCTTTTTACTCCGTGACAAGTCAAAATCCCACTTTTTCTCTTCAGATGCGAGGAAAAAATTAAGATTTTGAGGGGCTATTGTTATGGGGGGTAAAAGCCCAGATCTACCTATTGGGCCTGGGGCCCTATTTTGATGATTATTGTATGTCCGAAGAGCAATAACGGGTTGGGGTAGAGCTCATCTGAGGGCAACAAACACGGAGATTGGGGAAGAGTACCATCCGAAGATGTCGCCCTTTTTCCGAAGAGGTTTTACTCCTCGGATACGACTAATCTTGATCAGCTAAACGTATAGGAGGTCCGAATGACCTTTCTGGCAATGCTAGTGACAAAGATAAGCTCTGGGAATACCTAGGGATGATAATGATGAAGAAATATCTCAAGGAAAAGCTGCTACCACCGTAGTTAATGCACTGCAGCAACTTTTCTGGCCACATTTATGTGGAGAAGACCCTTGAACAGTGCAACCTCAGCTACCGCCACTCCCAAAAAGCTAGAAAAGATGCTTGATGTGACCTATACTCAAGTACGTACGCAGATGGAGGACAAGTGGACGACTGGGATGATGAGGAAGGAGGCTATATAAAGAAGAAGAGCCCCTGATAAAGGGGGGGGGGGGGACAAAAAAAAAAGAGGAAGGGAAGAAAAGAACTTTGCTGTAGTTTTGAGAATTGTAACCTAACTTCATTCAATAAAAGGCCTTTTCGGACATCCATGTTTACCTTCGTCTGAGTATGATTGCATGTTAGTTTATCTGTAAATACCATAACCAACTCTTGCTTAATTCAACTCCAGCTCAGTTCTTTCACCCACGCTCTACAAATTCATTGTCTTGGGTTCATAGGGCTTACAATCCATATCCTTTGGGCTTGGGCTACTAAAATTGACCCTACAGTTACTATTCATTAGATGTAAATGTTTGACTATATTTAGCTATCCAAATTGATTTCAACTTTGCATTTTCTTCTTTCTAATTTCAAGTAATTATTGAAGTTGAATATTTAAACGTTTCATCTTCCTATTCCTTAAAAAAAAAAAAAAAAAAACTCTTCTTCTCTTCCTCCAACCTTTTCCCTCCCTCTTTGTCTCTTTATCTTTCTACTACTCTTTACCATTAAACTCCCTTCATCATTTCCTCTTTCTTATATTTTAACTCTTCTTCTCTCCATTTTATTTTATATAAATTTGATATCATTTATTCCATTCAATCCATATTATTTTCCATTCAATCTCTCTACTACTCTCTCTGTGGATTTTTGTTCTTTCTTATACCTCTAATTAAGGTTGATGGTTCTTTTTTCTTTCTTTTTTAATATGTTTTTTTTTTTTTTCTAATTTCCCATTAGAAAGTGTTTTCTTTCCCTTTTATAACTTTGGTTGAATTTTGGTTTGTGTCAATACTTAGTTTCTTTTGGAAATATGAATTTGAATATGCCTACCAATTGTTTGAGTAATAAATTATTATAAAGTCTATTTTTTATTCCTTTAGTTTCATTTAATTTTGGCTAAGATAACATTGTAATTTTGTGATGAGTTTTGATTATTATGATTATTTTCCCATTCCTTAAGATATGAGAAATTTGAATAATAAATTTAAAACTTATAAAGTTTAGTTATATATTAGGCAAATATAATACACTACAATAGATGTTAGAAGAATATGATTCACCTTTAAAAAATATTAATCAAACACAAAAAAATAATAATAAAATTATATATTTGTAGAGATAAAAAGATTAAAAAAAAAATACTCATAAAAATATTCTTAAAAAAATAGACAATATTTAAAGTAATTGTTACCTTTTATATATTACATCTTATTACATAATATTTATATTCTCACGCATCGCGTGAGTCTGCCGCTAATTTACTTAATAATAGAATCACCCAACGGTCTTAACTTGTTCAGACAAAAACAATTTTAACAAATAACTAGATGAATTATTACTAAACAAATCACGATCAATTTTATATATAAAAAATCAAATATCATAATTGAGATGTAAAATTTATATTAAAAAAATGAAAATTTATTTTTATTATTTACCTTGCGTCCATGAGTGTCAATTGTAATTGAGATGTAAAATTTATAAAACTAAAATTTTATAATTGACACTCATGGACCCATTATTCACTATCAATAACTTCAAAAATTATGAAATTTGTTGTGGAAAAAGTTGTCCATAGCATTATTGGTGAAGCCATGCATAGTAAAGGAAAGCAAAAATTTAATTTCTAATTTTGACAATCTATTGTATAGGAAACTTGCTTACAAAAATTAAAGTCATGGCAAATTGATTATTAATAAGCCCGCAACTCACAAGATTATGGGGTCCCACAGTTTGTGAGTAGTTGAACGGGCTCATAAAATAAGCAGCAATGCAACACCCAAACGAAACTACTCAAACAAACGAGTCAGACCACTCTTGACTACACAGATCACAATAGTCCGAAACCCACTCTTGACTACAACTCTCACTAAAAGCAAAGGACTTTCCTATAACAGAGAGAAATTCCCCATTTTACAGCAAATGGCTCTGTTCCTTTTCACTATCATAAAAGAAAACAAAACAACAGTAATAATTTTTTTTCTTTTTTTCAAGTTTCCTCAGCTTCACAATAATTTTGACTAAACAGAACCCACATACGTTTGAACACAAAGAAGCCAATAAAACTCTAAAAATCTAGACTTGTAATTGTATCAGAGAAGTAGGAACTCACCAAAAACAGTGTTGGTGGGGTTCATGGAAACCTGGTCCTTAGCTGCCTGACCAATCAAGCGGTGAGTTTCATTGAAAGCCACATAAGATGGTGTTGTACGGTTCCCCAGATCATTGGGTATGATCTCCACCCGATTACGTTGCCAAACTGCCACACATGAGTAGCACGTTCCCAAGTCAATTCCGATCGCCGGACCCTCTCCTTTTCCCATCTTAGCTAACAAAATTGAACAGAAAAAAGATACTGAAAAAAGAACAAGGAAAATTTTGGAACTTTTAAGTTAAGATCACAGAAATTCTACACTATGGTTTGCTGACTCAAAGACGCAGTTGGAAGTGGAGTAAACGAGCTGCATAGTTGTTTGTCTGTTTAGATGGAGAAAATACACCATACATCTAATGCATGGCATGTTTCCTTCCTGATACATGGAGGTGGAGGGGGCATCAGATGCTGTATACCACCTCGTTTAGATGACTATATTATTGGTTGCAAGAAGAATCTACTACTCTTGTTCTACTTTTCGTACCATTTTCAATCGATGTCATAAAGGATAAAGCGATACTATATATCCAAAGGCAATTCTTCTTTAATTGAGCAATATTGATCACGAAATTTCCTACAACTTTATATTATTAATTTCTTTTAACACGGCAATTTTTTTTTCCCCAAACAATGTGCTAAGTTTTATTATAAAACAACATCATTTTTATAGATTTATCATTTTTTTTTATACGAGATAAAAATTCTACTCTAACTTAATCTAAATGTATATTTGTGTCAGGCTCTCTCATGGAAACTTGAACTCTGATTCTTACCCCCATACTCCAAAGATACCTACGTACTTTTATTTTGAGAATTATACTTTAAATCTCAATTTTATGGCTAATGTCAATATGAAGCTAATTAACAAACCAAATTAAATTATTCGTGTAATTAACCAATATAGATATGCATGGATAGATAATCAAAAAAATATATCATAAACAATCAATCACACCCAAAGGAACACTAGAATTGTTTGCAAAGAGAAAAGCCCAAAACTAGGAAAAAAAACTTTCCCACAATTCTCCTCTTCTTAAAGTTTCAGGATATCCATAAAAACCAGTAAAGCAATTAGAGCATCAATGTGATGTGGGGAAGAAGTTTGGATATCCAAATCAACACAATCTGCCCAAAGGAGGGCCAAACCACCACCCAACCCAATTCTGGGAACTACAAAACTAGTTGTGAAATCCAATTTCTTCTTTAACCTGTGAAAACCATCCATGTTATTGACGAGTTTCAGACAGAAAAAGAATTTTGGGACCTTTTTCTCGGAGAAAATTGGCCTTTGTCCCTTTCGTGCAAAAAATCCAACATTTTGCTAATTTTTCCAAACTAATTAGGGAAATGCCCCTGTTTTGAAACTCGATTTTCTCAAAATCGAGTTTCAATGTCACTATAAGCTCCTTAAAATGCCACTATAGGTATAGGGCGATCAAACTTTCAAAAAAAAAAAACTTGCATGGAACTCGAGTTCCAAAACACCACTATAGGGTCCTTAAAATGCCACTATAGGACTTCTTAAAACCCCACTATAGGGCTCTAGAAATTTTTTTTTTTTTTGTTTTTCTTTTGTTTTTTTTTTTTTTTTTTTGCAGTTTGTTATAACTCGATTGTCCAAAAATTAAGTTTCAAAACAGGGCCATTTCCCCAATTAGTTTCAGAAAGGGGGCAAAATGCTGGATTTTTTATAAAAAAAGGGGCAAAAGCCCATTTTCTCCCCTTTTTCTCTCACCAAACAACAGAGTTCTTCTACTGCCTCCGGGATCCCAAGCCCTCTACAGTTAAGGCTAAGAATCTTCATGGTAGAGGGGGGGGGGGGGGGGGGGGTTAAGGAATTACCCCCAATAGCTTTTTGGGAGACACTTGAATTGTTTGAGCAAATAGCTTATTTTTTTAAGATGTGAAGGATCAAAGGAAAAAGATAAAGAAAGTTTACCCAAAGGTTGAAGCTTAGACAAATTCTCAAGAGAAGTCTGAGTATTGGAATTCCGTAGAATACGCTTCCATGATCTCAAATAAGAATCTTTTTTGCTTGATGAATCCTTGGCAAAATTGGAATTACACTCCATCTTTGTATCTGAATTTTATTTTTCCTCAATTGAATTTTGGTTATCCACATCTGCTAGCGTTTTCCCCTTAATCGCGGTTGTCACACTGTTTGCCATATTACCTGTCAGTTTCTGCTTGTTGTTCAGAGTTGGAACCTTATCTGACTTCCCATCACTTAAAACAGTCCTAGTCGAAATATAGTCCCAAGAAAAAGGACCCAATATATCCGTATTTTCTTCTTTTGAAACTTCTGCAACCTCCAAAACACTTACCTGCGGATTCCTTGGTGATTTAATTTCGAAAAAGAAGAAAAATTTGGATTCTTAGATTGCGATTTGAATAGGATGAGGAAATTTCAGCTTACTCAGATCTGTCAATTGTCTCGGATTGTTTGGTTGTTGCTTGGCTGTATCCGTATCAACTTCACTAGTCATCGGAATAGATGGTGGCTGATGGTGGATATTGGGTTGTCTAGTTCCATCCTCTTCCCCATCAGTAACTTGATTGTCCTCTTCATCATCATCACTAAACCTAGACTGGCTGGGGCTTCCTTTTCTCTGTTTAATTTTTGGAGCAATTGCACGCATCCCCGGACCAAATTGAAGTTCATCCTTATCTATTGACAAACAATTCCTATGTACCTTACGACACTCTCGATCTTGATGACCAAGTATGCCACACCTATAACAAAAGGTAGGTAGCCTTTCATACTTAAAAAAATACCCAACATTTCTCTACTCCTTCAATTTGAATCATTTTTCCTCTCATAAGGGGTTTAGTAATGTCAATATCAACCCAAATCCTAAGAAAGGGACCCCAAGCCAATCCACTCTTCAAGGCATCAACTAAAATCGAAACACCAATCTCATCAGCAATCCGAGTACCAAAAAAGGAGTTCATACATTTAATGGGAATATTGAAGACCCGAATCCAAAAAGGGGAGAATTGGAAGGAAACATTACCTGAACTGAGATCACCTTTAAATTGCTTCAGTAAAATCAATCTCCTGTCAAAGGTCCAAGTACTTTTGTCTAGAACCTCCACCATGTCCTCCTCACTTATAAAAATAGCCAAAAAAAGATTGTTTCCAACCTCTTTAATAGTAACACCATGCAAACCACACCAAAGTTTCTGAACGATGGATTTGAACGCTTCCTTGTTAAAGTCCTTACTAGTTTGTAACTTGAACAAGATACTAAATTTTGCATGTTGTTTTGAGTTTGACACATCCTGGGAGCTCACTACCAAAACTCCTTTTTCCTCTTTTGATAGGCTAAATTTTCTCCACATCTCCTCCATCATCGCATCCATTAATAATAAGAAAAGTATCAAAGAAAGAATAGCAGAAAATACACGAGAGGAATAAAAAAAATCCCCTACTACAGTCAACACAGCAGACCAGAGAGGTTTGAATCTTACGTTGGGCAACGTAAGTTGGTTTCTTTTACTTCCCAAGACCACAGAGAGTTAAGGAGAGAGGTTTTGAATTTGTAAAAAACGTGCTTAGGTGCTGTGTGGGTGTTTTAGAAAAGAGAACTAAGGTTTTAAAGAAGATGGAGGCAAAAAATAAACTCTCTCTAGCTAAGGTTTTGATTGAAGACATAAGGTGAGTATTTATAAGTTAAAATTAGGGTTTTCGGGGCTTTTTAGATGTCTTTGGACGTTCCCAAGGGTCTAGGGGTTGGTCCACATCAAAGAATGATGTTTTAAGCCCTTACAAATGAAGTTTCACTACCCAGAAAACGAGTGTGCATACGCATCTTTCAAGTGTGTGCATGACACTTGATTCATGCGTACGCATACCCTAATTCCCGACAGCTCTGATGGCCCGACTTCAAACGGTTGTAACTAACTCATCCAAATTAGGCAAAATTTGTATTCAAATTGAAGCCCAGGATGTCTACTTTCCAATGAAACAAACTTCACTCAAAAAGTATTTGTGGAGCCAAAGTTATGGTCAAAACAGTAAACAAATGTCATTTTTCAGCATTGTTTTCAAAGCGATTTGAGCGCTTTTGAGTCGTGATTACTTCCAAACTATTATGAATTCTTTAATTACCCTTGGTTGACGTATATCAAGCTTATCATTGGAGGCAGGGACCAAAACTTATTAACAGATAAAAAACGAGATGTCTACAGCGATAAGGAGAAAAAAAACAGGACAAGGCAGACGACAACGAGAGAGATATTAATCTTGTAACCCCCCGCCGGGGGGGGGGGGGGGGGTGCTACTAGAGACAACAGAAAATTTTAATGTAGGATGTAAACATATCTTGCCTATGTTTAGTACTAAATACTAAATGTTGTGTCTTTACACATTGTGGTTGTGCCAATTGGCTGGACACAAGTGTTATGTGTGGTATGATGTGTAGCATGTGCTTTCTCCATGCTTTGCACCAAAACTACATTAAAATTATTAGGGTAAAATACACTTAACACCTTTAAGGTTTGAGTTAATGTTAGCTAGGTCCAAAACTTTTCAAAACTGACTAACTTGTTCCCTGATCGCCATGAGAGAAAGGATAAAATGAATAACAAATTAGAGTCTAAGTTGAGATTAGGGATCAAGTTTATCAATTTTGAAAAGTCTTGGACCTAACTGACATTAGCATAAACCTCATAGATGTTAACAGCATTTTACCCCAATTATAAACTTTTTTGCCTAACGTTTTGAAAAGTTTAGAAAAACTACTCCAATTAAGCAATAGTCCTAAAGAAGTTTCATCTTTTATCAAATTATTTTTAAATAACATTTTTTTTTTGTTTTAATAATAAAAATGAATTCTTACACAGCGTGCTTGCGATATATGGCTCAAGTAAGTTTTACCCACCGTTCGACATGCTTTTCCATTTGGCACATTATGAGTACAACGGAATTTTTAACATAGTTTGCACAAAATAAAACTCATTACTGAATATTCAAACAATTTAGAATACTATTCCGATTATATTAAATACCAAAATTTTTAAAGAACTTAAAAGAAAGTTCATTATAAAATATTAGGACAAAATTGCAAAATGCCCATTTTGGGCAAACTAAGCAGCGTTTTGCCCGCTTTCTCAAACTAATTAGGGAAATGCCCCTCTTTTGAAACTCGATTTTCTCAAAATCGAGTTATAAAAAAAAAAATTTCTGGAGCCCTATAGCGGCGTTTTTAAGGACCTATAGTGACGTTTTCAGGACCTATAGTGACGTTTTGTAACTCGACTTCCATAAAATCGAGTTATAGGCAATTTTTTTAATTTTTTTTACCTATAACTCGATTTCTTATAAATCGAGTTACAAAACGTCACTATAGGTCCTAAAAACGTCACTATAGGCTCCTTAAAAACGCCGCTATAGGGCCTAAATCGATTTTCAAAAACTCGATTTTCAAAAGAGGGGTATTTCCCTAATTAGTTTGAGAAAGAGGGCAAAATGCTGCTTAGTTTGCCCAAAAGGGGCATTTTGCAATTTTGTCCTAAAATATTACAGTATAATTTTTGGTTCTAGTAAAAATTTGGTCTTCGTGTGTTTATTTTTACCATGTAACTTGAAGTCAGTTTTATTCTTCATGTTTCTTATCCACTTTCTTGTTGATTATCACTCCGTTTGTTTTACAAGTAAAAAATTTTACAGTAAAATATTTTCAGTAAAACATTTTCAAGTGTTTGGATTGCCCACACGGGCATATAAGGTTTTCTTTTTTGGTTTACTTAGTCCGCACGGGCCACATTTCTAATGTTGATTAAATTTGGAATTACAGGTATTGACTTCTGCAAATCTATATATATCTAAAAGCTGAAGCGTAGCATTTATTGTTGCTACGCTTCTGTTGAGCCACATCAGCGGCCACATCATCCACTTTTTTTTATACTTTTTTTTCCCTCTTTTTTAACTTTTATTCTTCCTATTCTCAAAAAAAAAAAAAAAACCCTCTTCTTCTCCCTATTAGTCACTGTTACACTTTCTTCAACCTTTGCCCTTCTTCTTTGCCTCTTTATCTCCTCATTACTCTCTACTTTACCATTACACTTATTTCATCACTATCTCTTTCTTATATTTTGACTCTTCATCTCCTTATTTTATTTTGTATAAATTTGGTGGTGCCATTTCTTCAATGTAATCCATATTTTCCCCACAAAATAACTGTGAGTACTCTCTCTCTCTCTCTCTTGGTGGATTTTTGTTCATTCTTATAATTTTTTTTTATGGGTCTTTCTTATAATTCTGATTATGGTTGATGTTCTTTTCTTGAATATTTGTTTTGGTTAATACATAGTTTTTTTTTTTTTTTTTTTTTGAATATTTGGTTTGGGTTAATACATAGTTTTTTTTGGAAATAGGAATATGAGTTCTATCAAAACACAATCTACATGACTATAGTTCTCTTTCTTTTTCTTTGTCCTTCGTGATGAAAATTTAGATCATTGAGCACCGTTGCCTGTACTCTGCATTGTTGAGCACCGCCTAGATGGTGGGGAAATGAATGAACCAAGCTACTCCACTATAGCAGAGAGTACTTGGAAATGGAAAATTAATGAATGACACAAGTGACTGAAAGAGTAGATGAAAGGCTAACCAAATAGAAGATGCTCAAAGTGCAATAATGTTTAGTCCAGTAGAATTTTATATTATTATTACTGTTTTCTTAAAAATAAGCTGGAGGGCAATCTCTGGTAAATGAAGTTCATGCGGAACATGTTTAGTTCACATTGATCTCTTCTCCTCAACCCACAGACAAGAAAAATAAATTTCTCCACTTTTACAAAGTAATTATCTTTTTTATATGGGAAAATACAGCCCACACACTCTATTACATACAATTTTACACGTCCTTGAAACGCACTGAAATCTATTTTTTAGGATATGTGTAAAATTGTGTGTAATGGATGCTCTGTTTGTTTTGAAGTAAAATATTTTTTCAAATATCTGTAAAACATTGGATTTGAAATGTTGGTTCTAAATTTATTTGTTGTCGTGTACACTTAAAAATTTTTATTAGAGAGATTCTACATAATACAAACAAAATTAACGTATAGACTTGGTATAGAGTGAAAAGAGCTCGGTAAATTCAAGGATGCATATATGCCTAAACAATAGGAGTTTCTAAATTTCTTTCTTCTTTTATAGCTAATAATATGAGTTCCTTTCCAAAGTAATGTTGCTGATCATGGATTGAAAACTTTGATCATTCTTTTTCATTTCCATTTTTCCCTTTTGTGTTAATATAATTAATGTAGTATGTCCAGTCTTATATTTATTTTTGTTATTGAATTAATAACGTTCTATTGCAGCTATCTAGCTATTTACTTTAGTTGTTTTCAGAGTTTAAGCAAAGGACAATTTTTTACCTGTAGACATGTCAAATTGTTAGAATAAATTGGGTAGGACAATGTATTAAAATAAATTGGGTAGGAGTTGTAGGACAGTGTTAACGGATCATGAAGAAATGTTTAAAATGTAAGAGTGTGCTTTTTTATAATAACTAGCTGCAAACCCACGCAATGTGTGGGAATATTATTAATGATCATTTTATGGTTAAACTTATTTTAAAGTAAAAAATTTATAATAATAATTAATTAAGGATCATTTGGTGAATAGCCAAAAGAAAATTCTTCACAAATAAGTTAATAAACTACCATTATTAAAAAAAAAAAACCAAAGATATATAACGTAACTTATTAAATTATTCAAACAAAATATTTTCAAGAAATCATTTAAATGAACCATCATATGAGATACCCTAGAAACTTCATAATTAAATAGTGTAGAGTAAACATGGTTTTACAAAAACAATGAATTTAAATTGGCATACTAAGAATAAAAAAAAGAATGAAAAGCAGAAAAATCTTTGTGTAAATTTTTGTGTGGTTGAATATTACTCTTATACTTGTGGACTCCATGCTATGGTATTTTGATATGTTCATATAAGTCTAGATGAGTAAGAATGTAACTATTATTTTGGCCACATCATCCACTTATTTTCTACCTATTTTTTTTTTTTTTCCCTCTTTTTGAACTTTAATTCTACCTATTATCAAAAAAAAAAAAAAAAAAACTTCTTCTCCCTATTAGTCACTGTTACACTTCCTCCGACCTTTCCCATTTCTCTTTGCCTCTTTATCTCCTTACTACTCTTTTCTTCACCGTTACACTTCCTTCGTCCCTTTCTCTTTCCTATATCTTGACTCTTATTCTCCCATTTTTATTTTGTATAAATTTGATATGATTTCTCTCATTTAATCTATATTTTTCCCCCAAAATAATTGTGAGTACTCTCTCTCTCTCTCTCTCTCTCTCTCTATATATATATATATATATATATAATATCTTTACTTTCTTTTGGTGGATTTATGTTCTTTCTTATAATTTTGATTAAGGTTGATGGTTTCTTTTTTTTTTTTGAATATTTGTTTTGGTATTGTGCTTTTTTAATTTCCCTTTAACAGTAATGGTTGAAGTTTGGTTTGGGTTAATACATAGTTTTTTTTTTAAATAGAAAATTGAGTTTCTATCAAAACACAATCTACATGACTATGAATTTGAATATGCCTACCAATTGTTTGAGTAATAAATTATTATAAAGTCTAACTTTTATTCATTTGATTTCATTTTAATTTTGGTTAACATAGCATTGTAATTTTGTGATGAGTTTTTATTATTATGATAATCTCTTTATTCCTTAAGAGATGAAAATTTTGAATAATAAATTTGAAACTTATAAAGTTTATTTGTATATTAGGCAAATACAGAAATTAGAAGAATATAGAAGTTAGAAGAATACGGTTCATCTTAAAAAAATATGGGTAAAATATCATTTTCATCCCTAAACTATCACAAAAGTTCGTTTTTCGTCCCTAAGCTTTCAAAAGTTCTATTTTCGTCCCTAAACAATTCCAAACGTATTGATTTTCGTCCCTCCATCTGTTTGGCCTGACGGAGTGCTGACTTGGCTTGACGGAGTGCTGACATGGCATCTGACTTGGTCAGCACTCCGTCAGGCCACGTCAGCACTCAGTTAACGGAAACAGACGAAGGGACGAAAATCAATACGTTTGGAAAAGTTTAAGGACAAAAATAAAACTTTTGAAAGTTTAGGGACGAAAAACGAACTTTTGTGATAGTTTAGGGACGAAAATGATATTTTACCCAAAAAATATTAATCAGAAAAAAATAATAATAGAATGATATATTTGTAGAGATAAAAAGATAAAGAAAAAAAAACTGTAGAAATATTTTTTTAAAAAAAAATAGATAATATTTGAATTAATTGTTACTCTTGATATATTATAGCCCATTACATAATATTTATATATTCCCACGCATCGCGTGGGTCTGCGACTAGTATCATTTAATAATGTCTATCAGGCAGTTAAGAAGAAAGGACCAGAGAATAAGAAGGAAGAAAAGAAGAACTAAACGACACAACATATGAGCTACAAGTTTATTTAGAGCAATAGCTAAACGGCATGTAGTTTTAGATGTTAATTTAATTCAGATTGTCTTTACACGTGCTGTAACTAACCTTCACACGTGCTGTAACTGATTTCCTCATATTTTGGTTAGTTTGTTAGGCCCTGTTTTGGGGGTTTAGGTTCAGAGGTGTATATAAGCATAGATTGTGTACAGATTCATTTAATTACATCGTTAAGAGAAAGTTTCTCATCTTCTCTCCCAATTTCTCTCTCTATGTTCATACATCTTTTCCTTTTCTTCATCTCTGCTTTGTTACATGGTATCAGAGCTCGAGCCTTCATCAATGGCGTTGAATACTTAGGTTGCTCAGACTGGCTCATCTTCCTCTTCTTAGCGAGAATTAACTCCAATGGAAGATCCACGAAGTCCATTTTTCTTGCATTATGGTGAAACACCAGGTGCGATTTTGGTCACTCAACCATTAACTGAGGATAACTACCCTATGTGGTCTAGCGCAATGAGAATGGCTTTGGATGCCAAAAGCAAGCTTGGTTTTGTTGATGGTTCTGTTAATGCTTCAATGGCAGTTACACCATTAGAGAAGCAAGCTTGGTCCAAGTGTAGTTCAATGATCTCCTCTTGGATCTTGAATTCAGTTTCTCCTCATCTTACTACTAGTGTGATTTACAGAGACACTGCATTCGAGGTGTGGAATACTCTCAAGAAACGATTCTCTCAAGCCAATGGACCAAGGATTTCTCAACTTTAGAAGCAAATCTCAACTATGATGCAAGGTGCTACTACGGTAACAGGTTTCTTCACTAATCTTCAAGCTGCTTGAGATCAACTATTGAATTTCAGACCTTTACCATGTTGCTCATGTGGCAAGTGCACCTGTGGTGTGAATGATAAAATTGCAACCTTTCAGCATCAAGATTCTCTCATGCAATTCCTAAATGGCTTGAATGATTCTTATTCTCAAGTCAGAACACAAATCCTCATGACGGAGCCTAGTCCTTCCATTGATAAGGCATTTTCCTTAGCGATTCAAGAAGAAAGGCAAAGGTGTTTGGGTTTTACTATTTCCCCTTCAGTTGAATCAACTGCTTTTGCAATCAAGAATCAAGATTCAATTAAGGAAATTCATTTTCAGGAAACAACAGCAAGAATTTCAAAGGAAACAATGCAAAAGGGAGGCCTGTGTGTAGTCATTGTGGGAAGCTTGGTTATGTTATGGAGAAATGCTACAAATTGGTAGGATTTCCTCCTGGTTACAAGCAGAAAGGAAGAGTAGCTATGGCCAATCAAGTCTTGGTTGAAGATGATCAAGGAAATTCTGGTATTTAACAGGTCAATTCCTTCCCTTTCACTTTAGAGCAGTATCAGAAGCTAATTTCAATGCTCAGCTTTCATGCATCCACATTTGGTGCTATTGATGCCTCATACTCTGCCAATTCTGCTTTTTCAGGTAATGCGTGTAATGCTTGGTTAGATTCTGTTTCCTTAGATTTGCATCATTTAGTTTTTGCCGATAATCCTGTCAACAAAATTGCTTATGGTAATGATGTATGGATTCTTGATACTAGAGCCACAGACCACATTGTCCATTCCTTATCTTTGTTTACACAAATCACTAGTTCCATTTCAACATTTGTTCAATTGCCTAATGGTGAAAAGGTCACTGTTATACATATAGGTACAATTCAAGTTACTTCAACCTTGAAACTTGAAAATGTGCTATGTGTTCCCTCTTTCACTTTCAATCTAATTTTTGTCAGCCAATTAACCAAAACACGTTCATGTTGCCTTGTTTTTCTATCAAATTTGTGCTTTATACAGGACCTTACTTGTTGGAAAACGATTGGAGTGGGTGAATTACATGACAATCTGTATCTGCTGCATACTGCTTCAACTAGCAAATCTGTTTCAACAGTGTCCATTCCTAGTGTTACCAAGTCTTATCTTTGGCACATGAGGTTAGGACATGCCTCTGATAATAAATTTCATGCTTTACATAGTCATATTCCTGATGTACAAACTTTTCACAGCAATAAAAATTGTGTTCTTTGTCCAATTGCCAAACAGAAAAGACTTCCATTTCCATCTTTTAATCACATTTCAAATAATGCTTTTGATTTGATTCATTGTGATGTTTGGGGACCGTTTGCTAAACTCACTCATGATGGTTTCAAGTACTTTCTTACCATTGTGGATGATGCCACAAGATCCACTTGGGTTTATCTTATGAAATCAAAGGCTGACACTAGATCTTTGCTGATTTCATTTTATAACATGATAAATACACAATTTCATACCAATATTAAGATCATTAGAACTGACAATGCCCCTGAATTTTTCTTAAAAGAATTTTATGCAAACAAGGGTATTATTCATCAACATTCATGTGTTGCCACTCCACAACAAAACTCAGTTGTGGAGAGGAAACACCAGCACATTTTAAGCATTGCAAGGGCATTGAAGTTTCAATCTAATGTTCCTATATCCTATTGGGGTGAATGTGTATTGACTGCTGTCCATATCATCAATAGGTTACCTTCTAAAATCCTGAACCAGAAAACTCCTTTTGAAAAACTCTATGGCAAACCTCCTTCATTTGCTCATTTAAAAGTTTTTGGTTACCTTTGTTTTGCCTCTACTTTATCCCACAACAGATCAAAATTTGACCCTAGATCATCATCTTGTGTTTTTCTTGGTTACCCGTTTGGTGTTAAAGGTTACAAGTTACTTGATTTAACTACCAAAAAGCTTTTTATATCAAGGGATGTCCATTTTCTTGAGACTGTGTTTCCTTTCATTTCACCTTCCCATTCTTTTTCTCCTCACACAAATATTCCTTTACCTCATCTTTTTCCTTCAATAGCTCACCCACCTGCCTCCTTATTTGATTTTCCCACCTCTAGTACTTCTACTTATGTCCCACAAGTTCCTATTTCTGATAACCCTTCCACTCTTAATGTTCCCTCTGATCCAATTTCTCCTTTAGGTTGTTTACCTACTGAGAGTTCTGTTTCAGCTTCTGCAGATTTACTTGTTGATAATTCTGCAGATTTACCTGTTGAAAATTCTGCAAATTCTTCAACTTCTAATCCCTCTCCATCTCTCCAGCCTATCATTCCTTCCACCATTCCTTCTTCTATCCCTTTAAGGAAGTCTTCCAGAATCTCTAAACCACCAGCATACTTAACTGACTTCAAATGCAGCACAGTTGTCAATGCTAATCTCCCTTCTCATTCTGCCAACAAGTCAGGTACACCCTTCCTTTGTCTAATTACCTCAATTCCTCAAAATTATCCTCCAATTATGCACATTTCTGCTCTCTCATATCTGCCATCCCTGAACCTACATCTTACCATGAGGCAGTCAAGGATCATAATTGGCAAGATGCTATGGCATCTGAAATTGCTGCTTTGGAAGCAAATCAGACCTGGACCATTACACCTTTACCTCTTCATAAAAGGGTCATTGGATGTAAATGGGTTTATAGGGTTAAATATAATGCTGATGGCTCCTTGGACAGATTCAAAGCTAGACTTGTTGCCAAGGGTTTCACTCAACAAGCTGGTTTAGACTTCACTGACACATTTTCTCCTGTTGCTAAACTCACTACTGTCAAAACTTTGCTTGCAATTTCTGCTGTGAGAGGTTGGCATTTAGTTCAACTTGATGTGAATAATGCTTTTCTAAATGGTGATCTTCATGAAGAAGTATATATGCAATTACCTCAGGGGTATCACAGCAAAGGGGAGAAACTAGTTTGCAAGCTTAACAAATCTTTGTATGGTCTCAAGCAGGCATCAAGGCAGTGTTACTCCAAGTTCTCTACAACCATTTTAAAATATTATTTCAAGCAATCAAAATCTTATTACTCCTTATTCACTAAGAAGTTTAATCAGACTTTCATAGCATTGCTTGTTTATGTTGATGACATTCTCATTGCAAGTAATGATGTTCAAGCAGTTGAAGACCTCAAAACTTCTTTGAATCATGAGTTTAAGTTGAAAGATCTTGGTAATTTGAAATACTTTCTAGGTCTTGAGGTTGCTAGATCAGAAAAGGGAATTTCATTATGCCAAAGGAAGTATGCATTAGGGGTTCTTAAAGATGCTGGTATGACAGGTTGTAAACCCAGCAAAGTACCAATGGAGCAGAACTTGAAACTAAGCAAGTATTAAGGAGATTTATTGGCTGACCCTGGGGTTTATAGAAGATTAGTTGGAAGGCTACTATATCTGACCATAACAAGACCAGATATTACCTATTCAATCCGTAAACTAAGCCAATTCATGGCTAAGCCTAGAAAACCACATCTTGATGCAGCCTACAAAGTATTACAGTACATCAAAGGATCCCCTGGTCAAGGCATTCTTCTATCATCAAAGTCAGATTTACATTTGAAGGCTTACACGGATGCAGATTGAGCTTCTTGTGTAGATACTAGAAGATCCACTACTGGTTTTTGTGTGTTCTTAGGAGACTCATTGGTTTCATGGAAATCTAAGAAACAATCTATAGTTTCTAGATCATCAGCTGAAGTTGAGTATAGGGCAATGGCCTTGACAGTTTGTGAAATGACTTGGCTGCTAGCTCTGTTGAAAGATTTGGAAGTTGATCATCCACAACCTGGCATGCTCTTCTGTGATAATCAGGCAGCAATTCATATTGGTGAGAACCCTGTCTTCCACGAGCGTACAAAACACATAGAAGTAGATTGTCATTTGATTAGAGATAAGGTGCAAGAAAAGGTGATTCGTTTGTTCTTTACTCCCACACATACACAGGTAGCAGACCTGTTTACCAAGGCATTATGCAGCCAACAACTGAAGTTCTTAATTTCCAAGATGAATGTATTAAACATACATAGTTCTGAGTCTCATCTTGAGGGGGAGTATCAGGCAGTTAAGAAGAAAGGACCAGAGAATAAGAAGGAAGAAAAGAAGAACTAAACAACACAACATATGAGCTACAAGTTTATTTAGAGCAGTAGCTAAACAGCAGGTAGTTTTAGATGTTAATTTAATTCAGATTGTCTTTACACGTGCTGTAACTAACCTTCACACGTGCTGTAACTGATTTCCTCATATTTTGGTTAGTTTGTTAGGCCCTGTTTTGGGGGTTTAGGTTCAGAGGTGTATATAAGCATAGATTGTGTACAGATTCATTTAATTACATCATTAAGAGAAAGTTTCTCATCTTCTCTCCCAATTTCTCTCTCTGTGTTCATACATCTTTTCCTTTTCTTCATCTCTGCTTTGTTACAATGTCCTTTACCAATTTCCATCTTTGGAAGGCATTGGGTTGTAAGAAGTATAGCAAAATTTGTCACATTGAGATACTCAACTACCGAATGAAATTTTACGCTCAAATTGCAGTTTAATTGCTTTGTTAACTACAAAGGTTTGAGATTTGAGAAAGGTCGAGAGTGGTAGAAATTTATCTTTTCCAGAGAAAATAGCTTCATAGAGGTAAAAATATATTGGCATTCAAAACAGAGAGAAACAGAGAGCATGGACCATATCAGCCCAAGCAAGTAACCCTCATCATTCACAAACCAAAACAAGATTACAATAAGGCTGCTACTACATCTTTATAAACAACATTATTAATAAGCTACTACCAAATTTACAGAGGGAGACCTCGAGAGAATCATGGTTCTGTCAGCAACAACATTCTTAATAAGCTATTAAGCAAGGAAATGTGCAAGAGAATCATTTACCATAATCACCACCAGCTCCTTGGTACGTCTTGGTAATAAACGGGTAACAAATGCCCTCCAGTTGCTTCATTTTATCCACAAACTCATCTGCCTCAGAAAGCTGGTTCCTTTGAAGCCAGAAGATGGTCTGCTCAATTGCATCTTCAGTCTTTGTCAAAGCCTTCTTCACATCATTGATTTTGTAACTCATGTAGTAAGCACAATTTTCCAACGCGTCCTTTGCCTCAATCTTCTTTTTATGCTCCTTATCTTCAGCCTTGTACTTCTCAACCTTCTCCTTCTTCTTATCCTCCTTATCCTGAGCTATATTCTTCGCAACCTCCTGCCCTTTGTCCTTAATCTCCGTCTTCTTATCCTCCTTATCCTGAGCTATATTCTTCTCAGCCTCCTGCCCTTTGTCCTTAATCTCCTTCTTCTTGTCCTCCTTATCCTGAGCTATATTCTTCTCAGCCTCCTGCGCTTTGTCCTTAATCTCCTTCTGAATATTGACCTCTTTCATGGCTATAGCCATGTGACCATTAGGACCCTGACAAATGTGAATCTCCTTCTTAGGCTTCGTATCCTCTTGAGTAGCTACATTCATGTCACTATCAACACCTTGATGAATCTTAATCTCCTCCATCTGCTGTTCATCCTCAAGTGTGGCTTCACCCACGTCATCATCAGCACCTTGACCAATCATGGCAATTACTGCATTGCAGATGTTCTCTAGCTCGCTCATCTTATCCTCAAATTCGTCTGCCTCAGCAAGCTGATTCCTTTCAAGCCAATCGATAGTCTCCTCAATTACTTCTTCAACCATCTTTTTGTCCACAGCACGAACCTTAGCAACAGTCTCTTCTTCTCTAAATGTGCTCCTCATGTTGAAAGCATAGTTCTCAAGTGCATTCTTTAATTCGGCCTTCATGTTATGCTCCTCATCCTCAGCCTTGTACTTCTTAGCCTCCTGCACTAATTTCTTAATCTTTTCCTTGGAGAGCCTGCACTTATCAGTGATTGTAATGTTATTCCTCTTTCCAGTGGTTTTGTCCTTGGCAGAAACATTCAAGATTCCATCAACATCAACGTCAAAACAAACAGCAATTTTTGGAACTCCACTAGGAGCTGGAGGAATACCAGAGAGCTCAAACTTGCCCAGCAAATTGTTACCACTTGTTTTGGCATGTTCACCCTCATAAACCTGGATATTCACACCCTCCTGTTCATCAGATTTGGTTGAGAATTCCTCCTCCTTTTTGGTGGGAATAGTGGTGTTTCTTGGAATCAACACAGTCATGACATCTCCAGAGGTCTCCAAACCAAGAGATAGAGGGGTGACATCTAGGCACAAGATCTTTTCCACTCTCGTATTACCCTCACCATTGAGAATTGCAGCCTGCACAGCACAACCATAAGCAACAGCCTCATCAGGATTAATTCTTTTGCAGAGCTCCTTCCCATCAAAGAAGTTCTGTAACAATTTCTGAACCTTGGGGATCCTCGTAGACCCTCCAACCAGAACCACATCATGGACACTGCTCTTGTCCATCTTAGCATCCTTCAAACACTTCTCAACAGGCCCCATACACTTCCTGAATAAATTCACGTTAAGCTCCTCAAACTTGGCTCGGGTGATAAAAGAGTAGAAATCAATACCATCATACAAGGAATCAATCTCAATTGTTGTTCGAGTGTTAGATGAGAGCATCCTCTTAGCCCTTTCACAAGCATTCCACAACTTCCTATAAGCCTTACCCCCTGTAATATCCTTCTTATGCTTTCTCTTGAACTCTTGAATGAAATAATTCACCATTCTACTATCAAAATCTTCACCTCCCAAGTGAGAATTACCTGCTGTAGCTTTCACTTCAAAGATACCCCCTTCAATGGTAAGAAGCGAGACATCCAGTGTCCCACCGCCAAGATCAAAGATGAGCACATTCTTCTCACCAGTACCATCCTTGTCAAGCCCATATGCAATAGCAGCAGCAGTTGGCTCATTGATAAGTCGCATCACATCTAGACCAGCAATGACACCGGCATCCATTGTGGCTTGACGCTGTGAGTGGTTGAAACGAGCAGGGACAGAAATGACAGCATTCTTGATCTTTGAACCGCAGTGAGCCTCAGCAATCTCCTTCATCTTTACGAGTACCATTGAAGAGATTTCTTCAGCCAAAAAATGTTTTTCCTCATACTTGTATGTGACCGCAATAATGGGCCTCCCATGATCAGGGTCAGCAATCACCTTGAATGGCCACAGTTTCATGTCACGTTGCACAGATTCATCATTGAATCGCCTTCCAATCAAACGTTTAGAGTCTTCATACCACCAACATGAACATCAATATGCAAAAAAATCATTACTCATTTTCTTTTCTTTTTGCTGAATAAACAAATCATTACATTAAACATTCATAGATTCACTGAAACCATATCACAGCAAACATAGATGAACTTTTCTTACCGCTCCAGGGATTTGTCTTATGCAAAATAAAATTTCAACATTGAATGAGAAAATATTATTAACAAGAGAAACACAATATGACAAGACCACGCCACTAATGAGCTAGAGATACAATCAGTACCGGCTTAAATCCAGTTGAGGCCTAAGAGGCTAAGAGCATAATCTTAAGTGGGACCATTTCATATCTAAAACCCATTATAGTTTGTTTGTTTGTTTGTTTGTTTGTTTTTTTTTTTTTTTTTTGGATTTGCATAAAAGCTACTCTTCTTATTAATTTAGTTAGTATATATAGGTTTTCCTAATAAAAACTTTTTAATCGATAATATGAGTAATCCATTTAATTTTCTTATGATATAATTGATTTTGAAATAAGATTGAAATGGAGCATTTCTTATATTTAAAATTCATTATTTAAAAAAAATATTAAAATACATTTACCTTTTGAGATGTAAAATTACTAATTAAGTTTTTATATTTAGGTTCTACTCATATCCACTTTTCAAATTATAATAGAACTAATTCATTTAATTTTCTTGTGACATAATCAATTTTAGTTTTAAAAACTTTTCCTTTCATAGAAACAAATAAACATCTGTAAATAAATATTGGTAGTAAAATTTTGTAAGCTATATATGCATTTTAAAAAGAATGATTAACATTTTTATGTAATCAAGAATTGTTATATTATATTTTTGAAATTTGAATATTATTATGATTATTTTCATCGCCATTTTTCCCTAATATTTTTTCATGCCCTTCCAACTCTTTTTGATAAATTTTTATTTTGAATTTTCAAATTTCACATAAATTTTTGTTATACTTTTTAAATTCCTAATAACTTTATCAAGAGATTCTATTTGAGATTCAGTTGATTTTTTTGCTCTTCTCTTCTTCTTTTTTTTTTCCTTAAATGTTTCATATTTAGATTGATATTTTTTTAGTAGATATTTATAATTGAAAAATATTTACAAATAATTGAAATAGAATCAATAATATAAAATCAGAATATGACAAAAATAAAATAAAATATAAAGCATAGACCAATATAGTCTAATTTATTAAAGTCAATATTGTAACTTAATAAATCACCCAACGGTCTTAACTTGTTCAAACAAAAACAAGTTTAAGAAATAATTAGATGAATTATTACTAACTAAATCAGCAAACAATTTCATATATAAAATATAAAATATCATAGTTAAGACGTAAAATTTATATAAAAAACATGAAATTTTTTTTTTTTTTTTTTTAAGTTTTAATTTACCTTACATAAGACAATTAGTAATGCGGCAAACACAACTTTTTTTACTACAAATTTTACAATTGCTAAAGTGTTTGACTATAAATGGTAGATATAACTGATGCTCATGGACCCATTCCTCACAATTGATAACTTCAAAAATTATGAAATTTGTTATGAAAAAAGTTATCCATAACATTATTGGTAAAGCCATGCATAATTAAGGAAAGCTAAAATCGAATTTCTAATTTTCACAATCTATTGTATAGGAAGCTTGCTTACAAAAATTAAACTTTAAAGTCATGGCACATTGATTATTAATAATGATCCAATACAGTTATAACAACTGTGACTTGAAAAACTCTCGACTACACAGATCACAATAGTCCGAAACCCAGCTTTCAAACCAAACCGATTACCAGGGCTAAACTACAAGTCTCACTAAAAGCAAAGGACTTTCCTATAACAGAAAGAGAAATTACCCATTTTACAGCAAATGACTCTGTTCCTTTTCACTATTATAAAAGAAAGCAAAACAACAGTAATAATTTTTTTTTTTTTTTAAGTTTCCTCAGCTTCACAATAATTTTGACTAAAACAGAACCCAGATATATATGTTTAAACACAAACATGAAACAATCCAATAAAACTCTAAAAATCTAAACTTGTAAAGGTATCAGAGAAGTAAGGAACTCACCAAAAACAGTGTTGGTGGGGTTCATGGAAACCTGGTCCTTAGCTGCCTGACCAATCAAGCGGTGAGTTTCATTGAAAGCCACAAAAGATGGTGTTGTGCGGTTCCCCAGATCATTGGGTATGATCTCCACCCGATTACGTTGCCAAATTGCCACACATGAGTAGCACGTTCCCAAGTCAATTCCGATCGCCGGACCCTCTCCTTTTCCCATCTTAGCTAACAAGATTGAACAGAAAAAAAAGAACAAGGAAAATGTAGGAAACTTTAAGATCACAGAAATTCTACACTATCACTATGGTTTGCTGACTCAAAGACGCAGTGGGAAGTGGAGTAAACGAGTTCTATTTGTACTATGTTCAAAGTTAAACTTAGCTCACAAGTCCCATGATTGTTTGTCTGTTTAGATGATATTATTGGTCCCAAGAAGAATCAACGACGACTCTTTTTCTACTTTTCGTACCACTTTCAATCAATGTCATAAAGGATAAAGCGATACTATTTATCCAAGGCCAATTCTTTTTCAACCGAGCAATGATCTCGAAATTTCCTACAACTTTTTTTTAATAATTTCTTTTAACGCGGCAAATCTTTTAGCCCCGTTTGATTATAGATTTTTAATATTGCTGTTTAAGTGACTTGATAATATGTGTAAATAAAAAAAGTGTTGTAAAAATAAGTGTGGTAAAGTTTAGATATTAAAAATTATTGTTTAAATACCTCTACTAAACATTTTCTTTATTTTCTAAACAACACGTTAAGTTTTATAATAAAATATCATTTTTTTTCTTATAAAAAACTTTTATTATGTAACAAAAACGTAAATTGAAAAAAAAAAGTATCATTTTTGAAATGATTCTCTTTTTTTTTTTTTTTTTTTTTTTTTTTTTTTTTTGAGAATAAAAGCAAAGAGTAGCATACACCAATTTATGAAAAATAAAAAAATAAAATAAAATTGTTTTGAGATTAAAAATAGTAAAAAAAGGATTATCAGAAAACATTTTAACTTCTTCCTATATTTAACTATTCTATATCCTTAGGGCTAGTTTAGTCAATTTATTTGGCTTACATGCATCTTTTATTTTTTAAAGATACCCGCGTACTCTAATTTTGAGAATTATACTTTAGACCTCAATTTTAAGCTAATTGACAAACCAAATCAAATTATTAGTGTAATTAACCAATTAACATATACATGGATAGATAATCAGAAAAACAAATCCTAAACAATCAATCACACCCAAAAGAACACCGAAATTGTTTACAAAAAGAAAAAACCCAAAATCAGTCAAAAAAAAGACTATGGTGCCAATTGTGTCGAACGATCCGCTAACAAGGATAGTTGCAATATAAATCACTAACAAAACCCTCAAAGCTAAGTAAAGGCTATGCACTCAAGCTTCCCGCTCTTGTTAGCAACTAATCCCTTAAATCTTTTCTCCTTGTTAGTCTTTTGATTCACAAGTTTAGCCATCAACCATATGATCAAGTCTCCTTAATAATACAAAACCAGCGTGAAAGGCCTCTTGATGATTTTGGACTATTTTTTATATATTGATTTCCCAGCACTAACAACACTCGAGAACACTCAAAGTATCGATGTGTGTATGACATTGAATCTTCTCCCATTGAATTTAGAAATGGAGGGTGTGAATATTGAGAGAACAAACAGAAATTTTCTCTATGGTTTTAGGTTGATCTTCAGCTCTTTAATGTGGGAAGTGCATGTAGAATTTCATAAGAAATTAGGGTGGGTTATATAGAAAGGTTTCTGGATAGGTATAGCAAAAAGAAAATAACGAATTTCTCTTAAGTACTGGCCAGGGGTGGAACTATGTTGTCCATAGGGGGCCACCAACCCCACAAAATTTTATAAAATCTCTCTAATTGCAAGTAAATTAGATCCCAGTTCATATTTATAAGAGCCGTCCCCTCCAAGTGCAAAGTTTGGCCCCCACCCACCATCACAGCCACAAAATTCAGCCCCTTCCCAAATTCCAATTCTTTCAACTTTTATTCCACTACTCTTCCCAACATGTCAGATGTATGCCCATTTTTTTTACAAAAACGGTTTTGAATTTATTTTTTACTATAGTAATCTACTTCAGTTTAATTTAAATTCTATTTATTTTATACTTGCTTATTAGTGATTTTTTTTATATTTAATTTTTATTGATAGTATGTCTTCTTGTAGAAGTAGTCTAATTTTTTTATATACTTATATTTAATTTTTAAGAATGTTATGACCTTATGATTTTTCAAAAGAATATGAGAAACACATGGAAAAAATGACCTTAAGGTACTGAATTGGTCATTTAGCTCTGTTAATATTTTGAGTGCTACTATATAATACGTAGCACACTAATTAAAAATCACTGACAAGAATCTTGTGCTATTATATATATGAGTTATGGTCTACTTTACATTTAATATTTTTTTTTTTATAAATAATTTACAAAGACATATATGTATGTAAGTATGTAGTACTCTCAGTTTTTCTTCAATTGCAAATCAATATCGTAACTTAATCTCAACTCCACAAATAAAAATTCTTGATTCTGCCCCTAGTTCTGGCAATAGTATGAAATGTGACGTTTGTTGGTGTCACTTCATATTTGTATTAATTACAATCTGTCACCTCAACAAGTTATGAAAAATAAAAAATTTTCTAGAACAATTTGATAAATTGGACAACGATTCTATTGACACAAAAAAAAAAATTTACAATTTAAAAAAAAAAAAAAAAAAAACAGGTTAAGGTGTTTTGTTGTGTTGGTGTATGATAAAAGCTGTGTATGTTGTAAGTTCATGTTAAAGTAATGTTATAACAATCACAATTTGACATCTAACTCTCAATAAATTATGGAAAATATTATAAAATTTGTCATATCTTTAGCAATACTACTAGCATGTCTGCCTTATTAGCAAATATGGGCGACTTTGTCATTAAGTAGTAATAAATAATGGGTAAAAATTATTACAAGTCCTTAGGTACAATAAATTAGGTTCTTTAATTAAATTCAAATTACAGAACAGAAGATGTTTTCTTTCCAAAAAAAAAAAAAAACTCAAATCAAATCAAATCAATTATGTGTTTGAATATAATTGTATAACCTAATATATAAATAACTTAACACTCTATTTGTTTCAGTAGTAATATTTTCTAGAAAATGAGTGATTTTTCAGAAACGTATTTTCTATAAAATTATTTCATTTACTTATATTTTGTGGAAACATTAAATCAGTTGAAAAATAATCTCGTAACTTCTCTTATTTAGCTTACTGTGACATAGAATTGTTTTCTAAAAAGATTTTAATGGAAAAAAAATATTTAAAAATAAGCAATAATTTTTTTTTGTTAACCAAAGATAGTTTTCCTTTAATTCATTTTTTCTAATATTATCAATCATTGAAAAACATGAAAAAACTATCTTTACACAAAATATTTCATAAATAATAACTAATAAACCAAAAAGCACCCGATTCCATTACTCACTTTAAATAGCTTTCCATTACATGTACACTTTGAATAACAAAAGCTAGTAAAGCACCTTTGGAGAAAGTTCCTGCTATATTCTAAAAGAAGTTAGATTAAATTACACACTCCACTTTTTAAATTTGGAGTAATTTTGATTTTTTCCCAATATATTTAAGAATTTAGATTTTCGTCTTTAACATTTGAGATTGCTTTAAATCTTATCATTCCATCTAATTTTGCTAGAGATGTGGTCATTATGTGTCACATGACCTCAAAACGACGTTGTTTTACTAATCAAAACTGCGTAAACTATGTTGTTTTCAGGGCGAGTTAAGCCACATCATGGTGGCGGGTTGATAGGTCCATTGGTTGTTTGCAAATATGGTGTTAGGTATAGTCATAGGGGCGTGGGTAAATTTGTTAGTGAGGTGTCCTGGGTTTGATTAAACTTATGGTGGCCGGTGGTGATGCAACGTTTGGGCAAAATTTGCCAAAAAGTATATTTCTCAAAAAAAATTAGGCGCGTGGCATGCGTTGAAAGTTATTTAGTAAGTTGGACTGTTTTTGAAAATCGAGTTTGGCAAACTCAACTTTGAGCTGGAAAACGAACACTATAGTGGCATTTTTTTAGTGGCTATAGCAGCGTTTATAGAAAACGCCACTATAGGGTACCTATAGTGGCATTTTTACAAATGCCACTATAATGTTCGTTTTCCAGCCCAAAGTCGAGTTTGCCAAACTCGATTTTCAAAAACAGTCTAACTTACTAAATAACTTTGGACGCATGCCACGCGCCTAATTTTTTTAGGAAAATGTACTGTTTGGCAAATTTTGCCCAACGTTTGGGTTTATGAGATTCCTTTGTTTAAGTCCCAATAATATCATGAGCCAATAAAGCATTTATATTTCCAGGAATTATCATACAATTAAACTAGTACCATGGATGGGTTACAGAACAGAAATTATATAATTTAATACATAAAAAAAATATACACATAATATCATTAATTATTTAACACTTATTTATATAGGGACCATAATGTGAATAATATTTTAAAGCCTAAATTATGTTTTTGCCCCTTGATGTTATGGGGTTTTCATGTACCTCATGTATTCAAATTTACATTTTCGTTGCTCAAGTTTGAGTCAATTTTCAATGTAACTCTTCTATCCATCTCCATGAGTAATGTAACAAATAAGAACAAAACAATTTTTTTTTTTTTTTTTAACTACATCATTTTAAACAATATTTAAAAAGGGAAAGAAAATGTCTACATATTTAAAAACTATTATTTTGTATCTTTCCTCTTATTTATACTAGTATGTAACATATGCTTACGCACAAGAATAATAAATTGTAGTGGTGCTATTGATGTTAGCTTGGGTTATTAAACATATAGGATATTAATTCGACCAAGACATTTGGAGGTGTTAAAATGGCTTTTCCTTGTAATTTTCATGATGTTAGTTACGTCAGTTTCTCATTACATTACTATTATGTATATAATTTTGAAAATCACTATTGGATACTACATATACAATATCAATTCACAATCATTGCATGTGAAATTCTACTAAATACAACACAAAATAAAAAGAACAAATTGGTCCAATAGTATCTCCTAAATTGAATGGGGATAGGTGCATGAGAGTATTCAACTCAATTACAATTTTTTAGGTTCAAGATCTTCGCATACAAAACATCTGAATAAAAACAGTATAAAAAATATGTTCATTAGTTTAGAGAAAAAAATAACAACAAAAATCTAAACAATTTAATTTTTATGAAATGCTAACAAAAGCAAAATCTAATTTTGATTCTGTTGAGATACAAATTTTCAGGCCTTAATTTCATTAGCCCACTCACAAAAAATACCCACACAAGTCCATAAATTATTTTGAGCCCACATAAATATCTCCCATGTATTACTCAAATATTTTCCATGTTATTGGGCCCCCACAAATATTTCCTATATAAAGCCCCATAAATTACCTTGGGCCCTCTCACAAATATTAACCATT
Source organism: Quercus aquifolioides (assembly GCA_019022515.1). NCBI lineage: Eukaryota > Viridiplantae > Streptophyta > Magnoliopsida > Fagales > Fagaceae > Quercus > Quercus aquifolioides. The sequence continues at coordinate 38,404,580 of CM032326.1, forward strand.
ATATCCCACATATTATCCAACTTGGGTTTTCCACAAAAAAAAAAAAATACTCACCATGTTACTACCAAAATTGGGCCACAAAATTATGCTATCTCTACAAAAAACCCAAAATCATTTGACTTGTGGGCAAAACCCAAAAGCCCAACAAAACTTCCTTACAAAGCCCGCTATGATGCGGCATCTTAAAAGTCTGCTACGATGCGGCATCCTTAAAGCCCGCTACGAGGTGGCATCTCTAAAGCCCGCTACGAGGCGGCATTTCTAAAGTTCGCTATGATGCGGCATCTTTAAAGTCCTCTATGATACGGCATCCCTAAAACCCGCTACAATGCAGCATCTCTAAAGTCTGCTACGATGCGGCATCTCTAAAACCCGTTACGATACGGCAACATTTTTACAAAATCTTACAAAGCCCAAATATTAATTTGGCACCTATTTTCATAAAGCCCAAACATTAATATTTGGCATTTATTTTACAAAGCCCAAACATTAATATTTGGCACTATTTTACAAAACCCAAATATTAATTTGGCAACTATTTCATGAAGCCCAAATGCTATTTTGGCACATATTTAGAGCATCTGTATCAGGTGTGGTAAATGTGCCAAATGCCAAATATTTGGCACATTTACCACACCAAACAAAAAAAAGAAGGTTTATGAGATGTTGCAAATCTCAAAATTTATACCACATTGCTACAGTACCGTTGCAAATTTGCAACAGTACTGTAGCAATGTGGTATAAATTTTTAATGTTTTATATTATGTTTTCTCTCTCTTCTCTCTTCATTTTTTTTCTTTTCTCTTCTCTCTCACACACCGGCTCCTTCTCTCACATCAGAGTCATCAGACCCAGCTCTTCCCTTCTCCCTCACTCATCGGCTCGCCATCGTCACTCCGATTCGATCGCCACTCCGATCGGATCATCGGTCTTCTCTCATCGCCACCGTCACTCCGATCGGCGAATCATCGATCTTCTTTCATTGCCATCGTCACTCCGATCGGATCGCCACTCCGATCGGATCATCGGTCTTCTCTCATCGCCATCGCCACTCCAATCGGACCCAGCTCTTCTCTCATCGCCACTCCGATCGATCATCGCCGTTGGAGGCTCAAGCGGCATGGGCGAGGCCACTCCGATCATCGCCATCGTCATCGCCGCTCCGATCTCACCGATCGCTCTCTCTCTCTTTTGGTGGTTGGTTGTTTTGATTGTTGGTGGTTGGCTGATTTTGGTTGATGGTGGTAGGCTGATCGGATTGTGGGTGTGTGATTTGGGATGGGTATGAGATTTTGGTTGATGGTGGTTTTTTCTGGTGTAGGGGCTGATATTGGTTGTAGTGTTTGTTTGAGTTTTTTTTTTTTGGTAGCAAGTGGCTGATATTGGTGGTCGGTGGTTGATCTGTGGGGGTGGCCGGTGGTTGTGGGCTGTGGCAGTTGAGCTGCAGTGTGGGTTGTTGGTGCTGTTGCTGTTGTTGATAATAATGAATTAGGGAATAATATATTATTTTAATGTGTAGTAAATATTATTTTAATATATAGGATTGAATTATAGAATATCTGATAAATGAGATGTTGTAAAATGATGTGGTAAAATAATAAAGTAGGTGTTTGATGTGGTAAAATGGCAAAAAATTTGCAACATCTGATAAGGATGCTCTTACAAAACTCAAATACTATTTTAACACTTGTTTTACATATACTAAACCCTCACTCATGGGAAATATAAATTACTCATCTCTCAAAAAATATTTCTTTCACAAAATTTGTGGAAACTATGCTTATTTTTCCATAATCAACTAACTACAAAAGTCTATGAATATCACTCATGGCAAAACTCTTCATTTTGTAGTGATAACCAAGCCTAAAGGAGCTCAACTACAAAGCCCAGCTAAGCTGGCCTAGCCCACATACAAATCCCAGCAGCTGGAGATCAAGTGAGCTGACCAACCAAATTTCAGCAACAACTGAACAGCTGGAGCCCATTCCCATCAAGTCCCAACTTGTCCAATCTGACCAGAAGAGGACACGTGTCCATCAAGGGTTGAACCCTTCCTTCATAAGCTGAAATTCCATCATTTTTCATGTGACATAAAGCTAAGAGGGATGTGACAGAAAGCAAGGAAACTTCAACCAGCTATCCCTTCTTTCTTCTCTAACCCAGCCTATTAAAAACCAAGAGCAACCATGACTAGGCCATTAAAGCTCCTGAAACAACATGAAATCAGCTCATTTTCATACTAAAAATGTGTATTCTCTGGTTTATGGACCAAGCACATGAACCCCAAATGGGGAAACTTAGGGAAATGTGGTTTGGAGGGCACTAAGGGGATCCTAACAAAGTTCCCAGCAAGGACACCAAGATGTTTGGGATGATACAATCTGCCCTAGGGAGTTTTGATTCTAGCAGTAGCATAACCAAGATCATTAGCCAAAAGTATGCTTTAATCCCATCAGCTAAGGCCAATCAGCATTCAATGCTAAGTCAGAATCCTAGTTGTTATTACCCAAAACAGTAAGAACCTTCTAAAAGTTTAGCTTTCCACTCTTAGCTAAAATCCTATGAACGATTCTCTAAAGATTTTCTGAAGATTGAGGGAGATTTGGCAGAGATTATTTGCTAATTACCCTCTAAAACCCAACTATAAATGGAATTCTCCATCAATGCTCCAGGGGGCAAGAGCACACCAAGAAAGGACTTTTCCTTGACCTCTCTGTAAAAAGCCTTCTCTAAGCTCTGAAAAAGTCACTGAGTTCTTAGTTTCAAGCATAGAAACTGAGTTCTTCAGCTCCTAGCTCAAAAAACACCCCTTATACTTCCATTTAAAAACACTCAGCTACTCCTAGCAGAAAGTCTCAGCAGCCTTACTATACACTCCCACTCATTCCTCATACTACTCACAAATGACTTTCTCTACTCACTATATACACTATATCCACAAGCATGCCATGGCACCATAATGATCTTGCTGCGCTAGCTGGAATCTCTCTCTCTCCCTTCATTTCACACTAAGTTTTCTCATTATTTGTCATAATGGAACCCATGATATTCACTTATTCATTTACTATTGATGGTTATGATGTAACTATTACTATAACATTTTTTCCTCATATTGTTGTATTAGAAGACTCTTCTCCAGAGCTAACGGATGATGAGTTCGAAAATGTAGATATTTTCTTTAATCTGTGAAATAGCTAACAGCTGGGAGTTTATTTTGTTTTGTATTATTTTACCGCTGGGCTATTTTCTACAGAAACATATTACCGCTGGGCCATTTTCTGCAGAAACATATTACCACTGGGCCATTTTCTACAGAAACATTTTACCGCTGGGCTATTTTCTACAGAGACACTTTACTGCTGGGCCATTTCTTGCAAAATGCTTTTTAATCATGTTGACGTGTCTGCTGTAAGGATTGTTTATAGGCCATTCTTGTCAGTCTTAACCTAAGCCTAAGGCATAAAATACGGTGAATTCTTTGGATCTTCACCGATAACCTTTGGGCCGTGAATCAAGCCCATCGTCGAGTTTCGGTTTAGACCTCCAACCTAATATCAATCTTATTTGTCGAAAGGGAAACTTTTTCGCCCCTGATGGATTCTAATTGAATTTTCTCTAAACTTTGATTTTAAAAATATATATATTGTAGGGGCAAAACAGACCGTCCGGCCCAATCTTTGAAGAGAATGGGCTGGAATGGAGGCCCAATACAATTAATTTGTAGAGGTGGTTAGCCGAGGTCAAACCTTTAAGCCTTGATAACTGTGGTTCAGTAATTAGAGAAAGAAGGATGGCAAAGACAACAGTTTAAATGGAGGATTATGACCAAGAAAATAGAAATTCTTATTTATGCTCGTCCTCGGGTGGGCCAAGGAGCAACAGTTCTTAGGATATACACTTCTCAATTTTACAACTCTCAATTTTTCTCTCTATCTTCCTTGTGAGTTTTTTCGATCTCCTGTATAGGAGGATATTCCTTCCTATATATAGCTACTTAGATTGCATCCCAGCCTTCCACTTGGATGGTCGTTGACCTCTCCTTAGATACTTGTCCCATCATTTCCTTACTGGTGATGGTAGAATAGGCTGCAAGCTGTGAGGGCATTGTTTAGGGGTCATTCTGCCATCAATGCAGCAGGCTAAGTTAGTATAGTGCATTAAATGTGGAAGTGATGGGTGCTTTATTTGGAAGTTTCCTCCCTCCCTTGCTTACACATCTCTACTTCCTTCCTCGGCCTTTAACCCTTCGGCCTTGGTGGTTTGTCCCCAATCTCCCAAGAAGTAGATGCTCCTCAGTCGGACTGCTCTCTTCGATTTCTCCGACTGGGTTATCCTGGTTGGGGCTAGGCCTGATCTGATGAATAGTTGGGCCCAGTTGTGCCTCGGGTGGATTCCACTCAATGATCCTCTCTCTTCAGGCTTCATCCTCCCACACACACACACATATATATATATATATATATATATATATATTACCTAATTAGCAATGGACCGTACATAGTTATGATATATTACATAAATGACTTATAAATTTGAATTATTTTTAGTTACACAAAAAAATGGCTCATAAATATAAAATCATTCAAACTCTTTTTTCCTCTAATTTTATATATAAAGTTAAATATATGATTATAATTTTTTATGATTTATTTGTATTGGACTCCTTGTTTTCTATAATAAATTAACTCACTTGACACAAAAATTTAAAAACTTAGATTAGATGGGACACGTGGTGCAAATTTATACTTTAATTAAAATCCAATTTTTACATAGAATTAATACATTTGGTACAAAAATTTAAAATCTTAGATTATATGAGACATGTGGTGCAAAATTAGGCTATAATTGAATTCCAATTTGAAATCTAATTGGATTTGGCTATATATATATATATATATATTTGGTTAAGAGCAAAACTTAGGTATAAATTTTTAATTAGATTCTATACATTAGGTTTCGCAATTAAATTTAAACTTATAATTACATTTTTCAATAAAGCACAAATATTTTAAGGAAAATTAAATTTAATGCAACTATGTTTTTGAATTTAGTTAAGGAAGCAACAAAAATTGCATATAAACAAGTGTATCCAAGTTAGGGGTGTCCATGCGTCGATCCGAGTCGAGTTTGTGCCCAACCCGAGACCGACTCGACAGAATCGGGTGGAGGAAGTTTTGACCTACTACTGACCGATGAGGGAGTCGAATCGGAGCGGTCAGATTTGCGCCAAAAAACGATCGGTTCAGTCGAAACCGTCCACGGTGAAAAATCCAGCCAAAATAGTAGATTTCAGGTGAAAACTTGCTAGATCTGGCGAAGGTCTCACCGGATCTGGTGAGATCTCGCTAGATCCGGTGAGATTTCCACCAGATCTGGCTGAGATCTCACTAGATTCGGTGATATCTCCCCAAATCCGACATAAATCTTGTAAAAATCTAAAGTATTTTGACCAAAAACTCGCCGAAAAATTCTTGCTTCGCCAGATTCTAGAATTTGTTCCAGTCAGGTCGGTTGAATCGAGTTTTAGAGGAGAGAACCCGCCAACCGACCCGGAGTCAGTTTTTGGGTTCTATAACCCATCGCTGACCCGCCAGAGCTCTCAGATCGGTCACGGGTGGGTCAGTTCCAGTCGAGTCTGGTCGGTTGGGTCGGGTCCGGGTCTAGGTGGTCACCCCTAATCCAAGTTTTACCAATTTGTTAATGCTAAATATGGGTGTTAGTTTTGTTTTGAATCATAAAATATTTTTTATTTTGAAGGCTTTTGAGAAAAATAAAACCCAATAGCCTTGCCGATCCCGAACATGTTTATCATCAATTACTCAGCATTAGATAGAATCTTTGGCTGCGTTTGAATTGGTGGTAAACAATTTCAGGAAATCATTTTCCACATTTTCCGCGTGTTTGGCAGTTACGGAAAATAGAATTTTCCGGAAAATCACTTCCTATTTTCCCTTAGACAACGGAAATGGTTTTCAGTTCCTATTTTCACTTCAAAGTATTTCCAGAAAGAGAGAGAGAGAGAGAGAGAGAGAGAGGAAGAAAAGGAGAGAGCCCAGATCGCAAAGAGAGAGCCCAGATCGCGGTGCGACTTCGCCGGCGAACCCATCGTCGATAGCCACGAACCCATCGTCACGATCGCCACGCAAAGAGAGAGCCCAGATCGCCACGAACCCATCGTCGATCGTTGATCGCCACGATCGTTGATCGTCGATAGTTGATCGTCGGTGCGACTCGCGAACCCGGAACCCACGATCTGACTGGATTTGATATTTTTTTTCTTTGGTTTTGTTTCTGCTTTTGATCGCCGGAGTTTGCTGTGATTTTGAAATTTTTTGTAATAAAATTTGATTAGATGCTGAGAAAATGTGAAAAATGTGTAGGAAAATAGCATTTTCAGAATAGAACCAAACACATGAAAATATTTTCTACAACAATTTTCATCATGCAACCAAACACTTAAAAATATTTTCCTTTCCGAAAAATAGCATTTCCGGAAAATAGGCTATTTTCCGGAAAATATTTTACAGGAACCAAACATAGCCTTTGTTAAAAAAATTATTCTTCACATCTCTGATTTTGTACATGTAGTAAACATGCTTTTTCAATGTGTTCTTTGCCCCAATCTTGTTCTCAGCCCCCTGCGCCTTGTTCTTAATCTCCTTATACTTCTCATCTTCTTGCGTGGCTCCGACCATGCAACAATCAGCACCTCCACATATCTTAATAATCTCCTTCTTAGGCACAATCTCTTGCGTAGCTCCATTCATGTCAGTCTCATCACCTTCATAGAATTTAATCTCCTCCTTAGGCTCCATTTCACCATCAGCACCCTGATAAATCTTGGCAACGACGGGGTTGCAAATGCTCTCTAACTTCCTCATGTTGTCCTGAAATTCATCCAACTCAGCAAGCTGATTCCCCTCAAGCCAATGGATAATATGCTCAATTGCATATTCAACCTTCCTTTTGTCAGCAGCAAGCACAGTAGCAAAAATCTTTTCACCTCTGAATGTGTTCCTCATGTTGTATGCATAATTCTCTAGTGCATTCTTTGCCTCAGCCTTCATTTTAAGTTCCTCGTCCTCAGCCTCGTACTTGCCTTCTGCACCAATTTCTCAATTTCTTCCTTGGATAGCCTACCCTTATCGGTGATTCTAATGTCCAATTTCTGTCTACTGGTTTTTTCCCTTGGCATAAATATTCAGGATACCATCAACATCAACGTCAAAACAAAGATTGATTTGTGGAACTCCACTAGGAGATGGAGGAATACCAGAAAGCTTAAACATACCCAGCAAATTGTTGTCGCACATACTAGTAAACTCACCCTTATATACCCGAATAAGCACATCAGACTGTTTATCAAGGTAGGTTGTGAACAGTGTCTCCCTCTTGAAGGGAATGGTGGTATTTCTTGGAATTAATACATGCAGCACATCTCCAACAGTTTTCAAACCAAGGGATAGGGGAGTGACATCCAAGCGCAAGATGCCTGCACTTTCTTATTAACCTCACCCTTGAGAATTGCAGCATGAACAGCGGCACCATAAGCAACAACCTCATCAGGGTTAAACTCTTTTGTAGAGCTTTTTCCCATTGAAGAAATCTTGCAACAATTTCTGAACCTTAGGGATCCTAGAAGACCCTCCAACCAGAACCACATCATGGACACTTCTCTTGTCTATTTTAGCATCCCTCAAACACTTCTTGACCGGTTCCATACACTTCCAGAATAAATCCATGTTAAGCTCCTCAAACTTGTTTCGCATAATGGTTAAGTAGAAGTCCATACCCTCATATAAAGAATCAATCTCAATTGTAGTTTGAGTATTAGATGAGAGAATCCTCTTAGCCCTTTCACAAGCATTCCACAACTTCCTAAGAGCCTTAGCGCCAGCAATATCCTTCTTATGCTTTCCCTTGAACTCTTTAATGAAATGGTTCACCATTCTACTGCCAAAATCTTCCCCTCCCAGATGATTATCACCAGCTGTAGCTTTCACATGAATGATACCGTCTATAATGGTGAGAATTGAGACATCCAACACCACCAAGATCAAAGATGAGTACATTCTTTTCACCAATACGGTTTTCCTTGTCTAGCCCATATGCAATAGCAGCAGCAGTTGGTTTATTGATAATTCGCATCACACATTTAGACAGGCAATGAGACTAGCATCCTTTGTGGCTTGACGCTGTGAGTGATTGAAATGAGCTGGTACAGAAATAACAGCATTCTGGATCTTTGAACCACAGTAAGCCTCAGCAGTCTCTTTCATCTTTATGAGAACCATTGCAGAGATTTCTTCAGCCAAAAAATGCTTTTCCTCATACTTGTATGTGACCACAATAATGGGCCTCCCATGATCAGGGTCAGAAGTCAATTTGAACGGCCACAATTTCAGGTCATGTTGCACAGAGGCATCACTTTTCAAATCAAACGCTTAGACCCTTCAATTCATACCACCAACATGAACATTAACATAGAATGAGATTATTATATTAAACATTCCTATCTTCACAATATACAGACCTCATGAAACCATTAGGAAGACAAAACTGACAAACTTTTTCATGCCACCCTAAGGATTTGCCTAAAGCCAAATAAAGATTAATATTACTCTGATTACACTTCCATGAACTATCAAAACACACATTCAATCTCCCAATTTCAAAAATACAATACTCTTAACCTCCTATCATCTATTTTGTTGTTAACTTTAACAGAATTTAACATTGAAAGACCAATTTACCCTCAATTGTTTATTTTGTAAATATGAGTAAATTAGTCTTTTAATACTAAATTCAGTCAAACTTAACACTAAAACAAGTTACAAACACAGTAGGAGAACATTGAAATAGAGTTATAACTTTGGAGAATTAATCATGTGTTTTAATAGTTCAAAGAGGTTAAATGTGATTGAGGTGATAGTTTAGGATGATAAAGTGTAATTTATCCTTTTATTTTTTTTTATTTTTTTTAATTCTTTTCTTAATAATTTTATCATAAGTGATGATAGAGATACTACAAATTTTTATTACATAAATTTTATAAAATGATATATCATAAATTACAAAAAAGAAATTCTAACATTATTAGTATATCATGTTGTTAAAATCCGCCGATCAATTTTATTCTACACATTATTTTGTAAATTTGTAATAAAATTTATAATAGTTTTAGTATTTTCCTTTTAAGACGGACAAGGAAAACCTTCTTGCATATACACACAACACACAAACAAATGAAACTCTAGAATCTACACTCGTGCCATTTTACCGTGCCAGAGAAGTGAGAACTCACCAAAGACAGTGTCAGTGGGATTCATGGCAACCTGTTCCTTGGCTGCATGACCAATCACACGATGAGTTTCAGTGAAAGACACATAAGATGGTGTTGTTCGGTACCCCAGTTCATTGGCAATGATCTCCACCTGATCAGGGGCGGAGCCACGTTGTCCCTAGGGGGGGGGGGGTCTGCAAAAAAATATATATATATATCCATTAGAGTATGTAAGAAAATTGATTAGGCCCCCCAATGTTTGACATCCGGCCCCCCCATATCTCCTCTATTCTCCCAGCTAAAAGCCTTTAGTTTTAGGCCTTTATTCTCCCAGTTTTAGTTTTAGCTAAAAGCTTTTAGTTTTAGGCCTCTTATACTCCAAATAAAACAAAAAGCTGGCCCACTTATATTTATATACTCAAAATCCAAACACAAAAACAATAAAATTTCACTCAGCATATTTCACTCAGCATATTTTATTATCAAATTTCAAGATTTGGAACTTGGTGACTGCCTGGTGAGTTTTATTCTCATATTTAAGCACTAGACCTTCATCTCTTTAGACTCTTTTTACTGCTCAGCTCAGCCCTCCTCTCAAACTCAGTCCTCACAATCCCAAAAAAAAAAAAAAACTGACCATTATTTTCGTTCTTCTTGCTTTCTTAAAATAAATCATTCAGAGCAGGGGCCTAGCCAGAGTGTGAGTTTTCAGTTTCCGCTTCATCTCTTTTTAGTGTTTTTTTTTTTTTTTCTCAACTATCTACACTTAAATATTCATATGCTCTTTAATTTTTCATAGATTTTTAGAGAAATATATGGTTGAAGGCATGGGCATGGGGAGGTTGTTTGTGATGAGTCTTGAAGGGAAGATAAAGTTTGCACTTTGTGAAGATAAAGTTTCTTAGGTAAATTTTTTTTTGATTTATTAACTATTTTTGATTAGTTAGATATCATGTGGCAGTGGGTATTGTTAAATTGTTTGGTTTATGTTATGTACTTGTGTGTTTAATTTTTGTTTTTGTTTGAGGGGTTATTCTTAATTAAAAAAAATTAAAATATAGGAAAATTTGAATAATAGGAATGATGATGGGTTAACTGTTTAAATTATAGTGGAAATTTTATTTTTTTTCTTGAGTATGTATAACATCCATATAATTAAGTAAAAATTTCTAATTAAGATTTTATTTTTTAAGTTCTTTTCAGGTTAATTTTTGAGTCATATTCTTAAAGCTAAAAGAATTATGAGCAAACGAAAAACAATTGATGCATTCTTAAAGAAAAAAAATGTTAGCAATTCAAAATTTAGGACACCTGTGGCTGTAGAAATAAATGTTGATACTTCAATGCCTGATGAACACCCCTCCAAATGTTCAAGAATTCAATCTGAAGAGATAGATCGTGATCTAGGATCACGTAAACAAATATGTGAATTTTCTATCAACAAACAAGATGAAATCCGACGAGCTTATTTCAAAAAATGTCCATATCAACCTAAATATATAGACTATCCATATAACAATGATAATCATCGTCATCAAAAATCGGCCCCCCCATATAAAAAATTCTGGCTACGCCCCTGCACCTGATTATTTTGCCAAACTGCCACACACGAGTAGCATGTTCCTAAATCAATCCCAATTGCCGGACCCTCACCTTTCCAAGCCATAGCTAAACCAAATTAACGAAAACAACAAGGAAATCTCTTGGAGTTTTATAGAGAAAGATGACTATGTTCATTTGTACTGGGAAGTAGAAACTGAAAATTAAGTACTAGCTGCCTAACTTATTATAGTAAAACAAGAATTTCATTTGTACTATGTTCCGACAGTGGATTTGACCAGCAGACAAGCTTTTTTTTATTTTTAGCTGCTACTAAAATATTCATAGCACTAAGGGTGAGACCTGCAGGGACGTGCAGGCAAACAAGCTTGCAAGTGTTAATTACCACCGACCCTAGGGGAAAAAAAAAATGCAAAGTCTTCAATATCTTACATCTGTATGATAATTCCGGCCTGATTGTTTGTTTGATTATATGAGTTGCAATTATTCTTTAGGGGAAGCATCTACTGAAGTGTTTTTCTACTTATTCCTAGTATTCAGAAAAAGTCAATCATTGTCTTTTCTTGCACAATAATGTCAATTGCCTCTTGAAGTATAGGGCATTCGTTTTTATTATTCTCGCATAATTCCTTTTTATATGTGTGACAATTTTTTTTTTCTTTTGGTAGGAAAAAATAAAATTAAAGCATAACAGAGGCGGGTAGTCGCAAGATAAAGAGAAATAAGTTCCAACGCATTTACCAGTGGAGATTATCATAACTATGTTAATGATATGACAATGATTGTCTCACATTCTTAACATCCGCACTCCATACACTGAATTACAAAATATGAATATTACATATGCACATTTTTCAAGATAATATCAGCGTGTATAGAGTGTGGACATTGGGAATGTGGAACAACAATAATGAGGATACATTTTTTTTTTTTTTTAAGCTATCCTTTTTTTCTTTCTTTGTATGTTGTATATATACCCATGTCTTGTATACTGACAAATACAGACTCACTATAAAGATTTTTAATACTTAAAAAAAAGAATATAGAGATTTTCATTTTCAATCATTCTGATTCTTTTCTTTTTTATTTTCACCACAAAATTACATAAATACTTATAATTGAAAAAAAAATGGTTGGTTCTAGTTCATATATGAAAAGTGATGCAGGACAACCCTGAACAAAATTGAAACAACAATAAAATAAAGGGATATGACCTAGGAGTAAGCACCTAGGCCTGGCTTGGAGTCAGCACCAAGCGGGGAAACCACTAGGAGTCAGCACCTAGGATAGACCTAAAGTCAGCACCAGACCAAAGAAAGACCAAACGGCCATTTTTTCATTCATCAAAATATCAACTATCTCCTCAAGGAGTACAATAGGTTGCTTATAAAGGATTACTAAACCCTAGTTCTAATTGGCTAGGAAACCCTAATTGCCTTATTACGAAAATAACCTTGCTTCCAAATTAAAATATTAATAGCCTAATAAACTACTAGGACCTAAAACATAAAAAATACAATTGACTTGCAAACATAAATAATACTAAATAAAAATCTTCTTGCGTCTCCCACATCATTCTCCTCTGGTTGGAGAAAACTCGACCTCGAGTTTTAAAGCATTGAAGGATTAGGATGCTGACAAGTAACACTTGCTTCAAGTCTGGAATCACCTTAGGGAGCACAAGGAAAAGAAAAACCTTGAATTCCACCACATCAAACTCATTTGGAATAACAAAATCAATGTGTGGAATCAGTATAATCTCTTCTTGAACCTTATGAACCATAGGAAGCACTGTGGTTTTAACCTCTTCGACTTCACCAAGATGTAGATCTTCAAGGACTGTGGAGGGTTGATCAGAAGCACGTTCAACAACTTCAACTTTCACATCATGTGCACCCTCAAGCTTGCTGGGTAGTTTTTAAGTGGGTGCCATTATCTTTTCTAGCTGGGCATTAATCCTAGTGATTATTTGCTCCCCAATTGTCCACGAAATAGGAGAAACATTCTGATTTGCCTTTATTACAATAGCAAAAAGTGAACTGAGAAGATCCAAGGAAATGTCTTCACTTTCATTTATGACTAGGCTCATAATTGTTTCCATGGCTGAAAGTACAGCAGGTGGATGGTTGGACCTAATCATCTTCGAGAAACTTTGAAACATCTCAACAACCAATGCATCACACTCGAGATCCAACATCACCAAGCATAACTTGACCTTTGCAATGGTATCAAGAATTGAAGTCACCTTCTTATAAGAGCGAGTAGACACATGAGACATATTTTCAAATGCTGCCACAATCAACTGAAATATTTCCTTCATTTGCTCATCCTTATATGGGGCATCTGATGCTGTTATTCTTGTAATCTCAATAATGCAAGATACAACTGAAACCTTCACATCCATTTCAACATGTCTCAAAAGTTTATTATTGATCAAAGTCTTTACTAAGGGAAAAAGTGCACCTTGCGTTGATTTGGATGGTACTTGCTCCACGTATGCTAACAAATTTTCAACTTCATCAAGAAGAATAAGGAGGTCATCAATGGAGGAAGGAGGGTTAAGGAGTCTATTCCCAGCGACCTTAAGCTGCTTCTCAAGTTCACTATGAAAGGAAGTCATTTTTTTTTTTTTAGCTCAGACTTAGGGGCACAAAACACAGAGATTGAAAGTTGAAACTGATGTTCTAATTTTTTTTGTTTTGTGGGGGCTGAGTCTTCTACTTTTAAAAGAAAACTGGTCTTGTATAAGCTGGGCTTAGGGCTTGTTAAAAGGATCGGGCTGTGGGTTTTTTTTTTTTTTTTTTTGGTGCTGGTCTATTGGATTGAGCAAAATTTATAATGGACTATGTTGGGTTCTTTATTTGGGCCGGGTAAAATTGTGATTGAGTGACTAATGGGTCAGGTAGAATTTTGAGAGACAAATGCGCTGGGTCTTTTAAAACAAAAAGCTTGGTTACGATTACCTTATGAGGCTGTTGTTGGGATTGCATCGGCGGCGGTAACATTGGGCAAGTGAGGGCAATGTCGGCGCAACATCTAGAAAGGGATGGTGCGTGCGAAGCAGACTTCATGAAAGAATTCAACCAGATCTGACTGTGGGTGTTTTTTTGGCAATGGTGTGGTGCGACGGTTGCGATGGGCTCTTATCTCTCTTTCTTTCTTTGTCTTTGTAGTTGCAGGAATTTGGGGACTTGATTGTGGGTTTAGAATGGAGGTTTCTGGTTGGCTTGAATATTTGGTTTTCTGTTTGGTTAAACAACTATAGGACAGCTATTTGGTACTAAGTAGAAAAATGACAATTCTAGCTCTTTCCTGTGGTGATGCTTCAACAAATCGGTGTTTGCTCTGATACCAAAATTGACGCAGGACAACCAGAACAAAATTAAAACAACGGAAAAATAAATGGATATGACCTAGGAGTCAGCACCTAAGCCTTGCTTGGAATCAGCACCTAAGCCTTGCTTGGAATCAGCACCAAGCGGTAAAACCACTAGGAGTCAGCACCTAGGGTGGACCCAGAGTCAGCACCAGACCAAATGGCCATTTTTTCCTTCATCAAAATATCAACCATCTCTTCAAGGAGTACAATAGGTTGCTTATCAAGGATTACTAAATCCTAGTTCTAATTGGCTAGAAAACCCTAATTGCCTTATTACAAAAATAACCTTGCTTCCAAATTAAAATATTAATAGCCAAATAAACTACTAGGATCTAAAACATAAAAAATACAATTGACTTGCAAACATCAATAATACTAAATAAAAATCTTCTTGCGTCTCCCGCATCACAATGCAATAGAATTCTCTCCTAAGGTAAATATTTGAGGAACTCATGGTTGTTAATGGTTGGTTCTTAGTCATTTTTATAGATTGGTGATTTTGAAATGCTCAAGAGATGCTAATGAAGAATTCCTTAAATATGAGAAGGAATTCAATACGAGACTTAGTCAATATCATCATTGGTACATGTTGGCAATGAATGGGTAACAAATACCCTCTAGCTCCTTTATCTTATCCTCTAACTCATTTGTCTCAGCAAGCTGGTTCCTATTAAGCCAATCGATGGTCTGCTCAATTGCATCTTCAGTTTTTGCCAATGCATCCTTCACACCTTTGATTTTGTACCTCATGTAGTAAGCATAATTTTTCAAAGTAACCTTTTGCCTCAACCTTTTTCTTTTGTTCAATATCTTGTGCCATGTAGTTCTTGGGGTCCAAAACCTTCTTGTCAATCTCTTTTACTTTGTGCTCTTTATTTTTAGGTTTTTCTTCATCCATATCACTTGTAACTTGACAATATTGGCAATGACCGGGTTGCAAATGCTCTCCAACTCCTTCATTCTGTCCTCAAATTCATCAACCTCAGTAAGTTGGTTCCATTCGAGCCAATGGATAATTTGCTCAATTGCTTCTTCAATCTTCTTTCTGTTGGCAGCAGGGACTTTAGTAGCACTCTTTTCATCTCTAAATGAGTTCCTCATGATGTATGCATATTTCTCTAGTGCATTTTTGGTCTCAACCTCATGATATACTCCTCATCCTCAACCTTGTACTCCATAGCTACCATTACCAATTCCTCAATCTCTTCCTTGGAGAGCCTACCCTTGTTGTTAGTGATTGTAATGACATTCTTCTATCCTGTAGTTTGGTCGTTGGCAAAGACATTCAAGATCCCATTAGCAAAGATGTCAAAGCAAACAGTGATTTGTGGAACTCCTTAGGAGCAAGAGGAATACCACATAGATTAAACTCATCCAGTAAGTTATTGTCGCGGGTTTTGGTATGCTCCCCTTCATACACTTTGATGGACACAATATGTTGGCTATGAAAGCTGGTTGACAAAATCTCCTCCTTCTTGGTGGGAATAGTAGTATTTCTTGGAATCAACACATTCATGACACCTCCAATGGTCTCCAACCCAAGGGATAGCGGAGTTACATCCAAGCACATGATGTCTTATACCTTTTCATTACCTTCACACATAAGAATTGTAGCCTGAACAGCAGCACCAAAAGCAACAGCCTCATCAGGGTTAATCCTTTTACAAAGCTCCTTCCTATCAAAGAAGTCTTGCAACAATTTTTGAACCTTGGGAATCCTAGTAGACCCTCCAACCAAAACCACATCATCAACATTGCTCCTATCCATCTTATCATCCCTCAAACAGTTCTCAACAGGCTCTATACACTTTTAGAACAAATCCATGTTAAGCTCTTCAAACTTGGCTTTTGTGATGGTTGAAGATTTTCTTAAAGGATTGTGCAATGCAATCGTAGTGTTAAATCTTAGCTTGTAACAAAGATAAGATCTGTTTGTGTGAAGAGAAGGTTTGGAGAGAAAAGGAAAATAAAAGAGTAACATAAAGAAGAGGGAGAGAGAGATTGATTCACTGAGAAAATTGATCTTTCTTGCTTAATGATAAAACTGCAAGTACAATGACATTTATAATACAATATGCCTAAGAACCTGAATAATAACTTAATCCACACTATACGGATCCATTCCTTGAAATTAGGAAACAAAACCAACTACCTAACTAACTGATCTTCGTGCTAGAACTAACGGCTTCTTTACTCAACAAGACGACATCATTTTGTCCACAATGGCTTAAATAACAAACACATAAAACGGAGCGTTGCTCCTTTAGTGAAACGGTGTGTTGCGCCTATATTTAAAAACTCCAACGGTAACCCCTAATTCAGTCATCTTCAACCTCACGCCTATTGTGTTCAATTCAACCATGACTGTGCTCAAATCAACCATTATCAATCTGCTTCAATTTCTTTGAATTAGAACCACCATGATCACTAACATCCCCCTTCAAACAACTGGGGGAGGTATCCAACAGTAGTTTGCGACGTTGAAGAAGAAAAGAGGGAGAAGGCAAGGGCTTGGTGAACATATCCGCAAGATTGTCCTTGCCTGAGACAAAACGCACACACAAATCACAACGCAACACCTTTTCACGAACATAGTAATAGTCTACTTCAATGTGTTTCGTGCGAGAATGAAACACAGGATTGGCAGAGAGAGCAATGGTGGTAGCATTATCACACCAAAGAACGAGAACATGGGAGAGAAAAATACGTAATTCCTTGAAAAGAATGAGTAGCCAAGACACCTCCACTGCAGTAGTAGCCAAGGCACGATACTCAGCCTCAGTGGAAGAACGAGCAATTGTTGTCTATTTCTTGGAGGACCAAGAAATGGGAGAAGTGCCAAGAAAAACAAGAAGACCTATTGTGGAACGACGATGAAAAGGGTTTCCAGCCTAATCCGCGTCAGAGAAAGCAGTGAGAGTTAAGGGACCAGAAGAAAAGGAGATGCCATGATAAAGAGTGCCACGAATATATCTGAGAACCCTCTTAGCAGCTTTAAGATGAATTGTGGTAGGGTTGCTCATAAATTGATAGAGTTGATGCACACTAAAAGCAAGGTCTGGGCATGTGAAAGTCAAATACTGAAGAGCCCCAACCATGCTTCTATATTCAGTAGGATCAGAAGGGCAACAACATCATAAGGAAGCAAATGTGTAGAAGGGCAGCAAGGAGTCTTGGTGGGCTTGGAATTTTTCATGTGAAAACGATGAAGCATATCAGAAGCATACTTAGACTATGTAAGAGTAAGCCCAAATTGAGTTCTAGAAATCTGAACACCCAAAAAATAATTAAGATCACCAAACACATAACCAAGAGCAAGCAATAAGAGCAGAACCATGCTTGGAGTTGTTCCCTGTAAGGATAATGTCATCTACATAGAGAATGAGATAGATGATAGTGCTCTTAGACTGAAAGATGAACAAGGAACTATCAACAAATGAAGCATGAAAACTAAGATGAAGCAAATGAAAAGTGAACCTCTCAAACCAGGCCCTGGGTACCTATTTGAGGCCATAGAGAGACTTATGCAACTTGCAAACATAAGTAGGATGAGCTGCATCAAAATATCTTGAAGGCTGTTGCATGTAGACCTCCTATTTGAGGCCATGGAGAAAAGCATTAGAAACATCAAGCAGTCTCAAAGGCCAATTGTAGCTGACAGCAATGGCAAGTACCAATCTAACTGTGGCTGGTTTGATCACTGGACTAAAGGTTTCAGAGTAATTAATATCAGCTTGTTGATGAAAACCTTTAGCAACAAGTCTGGCCTTATAACGAGCAATGGTTTCATCACTATGAAGTTTAATCTTAAACACCCATTTACAACCAACCAAATTAGCATGAGGCGGAGTAAGAACCAAGGACCAAGTCTGTTGTCTTTGCTTGAAATTCTGCATCCATAGCCTCACACCACACTGGATACTTGAAAGCTATTTTGTAGGAAGGTGGTTCTGTATGTGTATAATCCAACACAGCCTTATAACACAGTCTAGGGTTGGGTTTAACAATCCCACTCTTGGACCTAGTCTACATTGGATGTTGGGTAGGAACAGTGGAGGCATCAGGTAAAGAAGGTAAAGAAGGTGGGATAGGAGAAGTGGAGGATATAGGTAAGGAGGAAAGATTAGAGGATGAATCAGGAACAGTGGGTGAAGGAGAGGATGAGGAAGTGTGTTGAAGGGTAGGTTCAAAACGAGGGGTGATAACAGAAGAGTGTGTAAGGAGAAGGTCAGCAATAGCAGAAGGGTTAGGATCATGTGGTAAAGGAGTAGTGTGAGAGGAATAAGGTCCTAATAAAGAAGGTTGATTAGAAGCATAAAGGTAAAGGAGATTGGACAACCAGAGAGCATTGGAAAGATCTGAAACTGAGGAAGAGGACTGACTGACAAATGAGATATGTGTGGAGCAGGGAAACATAGACTCATTAAACAGGACATGCCTATAGGTATATAAGTGGTGAGAAGAAGGATCAAGACACAAATATCCTTTAGAACTGGTGGAGTAACCTAGGAAGATACATTCCTTGGTTCTGGGATCAAGTTTATGAGAGGAGTAAGGTCTAAGATGTGGATAGCAAGCACAACCAAAGACCTTGAGTTGGGACAGATCTGGAGAAGCAGAATATAACTTGGACCAAGGTGAAACATGACTAAGAACATAAGTGGGAAGCAAGTTGATCAAGAAAAATACAGTAAGAAGAGCATAGGACCAAAAGGCAGTGAACATAGAGGCTTGAGACAGAAGGATTATTGTTGTTTCAATAAGGTGCCTATGTTTCCTTTCAACAAGACCATTTTTCTATGGTGTGTATGGGCAAGAAATCTGATGGATAATACTATTTTGTAAAAGGTAAGATTTAAAAGCAAAAGAGGTGTATTCTCCACCCCCATCAGATTTCAAAGTTTTAATCTTGGTAGAGAACCGTGTTTCAATCATGGCCTTAAACAAAAGAAACTTAGAAAACACTTCAGATTTGGACTTAAGAAGATATATCCAAGTGAATCTTGTAAAATGATCAACAAAAAGAACATAATAATGAAAACTAGTGATTGAAGTTACAAGGGCAGGACCCCATACATTAGAATGCACAAGTTCAAAAAGAGATGATGCAACAAATTGAGATTTAGGAAAAGGTAAATTGTGCATTTTTCCATACAAACAACGAGTACAAGATTGAACCATATTTGTACACTTATTCATGACAGACCTATCATTGGGAAACAGAAATTTGAGAACTTGATCATGTGGATGACCAAGTCTCATGTGCCACAGTGCCTTATTGAAAACAACAGACCTAGAAACATTATTACAGACTTTGGAAGACAAGTGAAGCTGTGAAGATTTATGAGGATAGATGGGATAAACTCCATCTTCACTCTTGCCTTGGTACAAGACCTTCCCCGTGGCCAATGCCTGAATGGATAAAATGTTTTCATCAAAATAACACCAACAATTGTTATCTAGAAAGATTTTATGGACAGAAGCAAGATTGGAAGAAACGGAAGGAACTCTTAGTACATGATGCAATTGAAGAGTTGAAGAAGAGGAAGGAATAAGGGAGTTACCTATGTGTGTAATTGGCAAATTCTGGCCATTTCCAACTATAAGATGATCTTGACCTCCATAGGGCTGAGGAAAGCTGAGTTGATTGAGATTAGCAGTCACATGATCAATGGCTGCACTATCTGCAAGCCTAGGCTACTCCTGTGCAAGACAAGCATTGGAAGCAGTAGACATTGCAGCAAGTTTGGTAGGTGGATGTTTGCCTTGATAGGCATAATCCATCCTATGATAACAATCTATGGCTATATGACCAAGTTTGCCACAGATTTGACAAACAAGCCTTACTGATCTTGGAGCAGATGAACTTGGACTTGACTGATGTGATTGGAAGGGAGTGAAGGGGTTATACTGAGGTGTGTGATTACCTACACCTCTGCCTCCTCTTCCACCTCTATTACTATAATTTCCTCGACCCCTTCCTTTATTATTCTGATTGAAATTACCACCAAACTTTGGAGTAGCAGTTGCAGCCATTGCAAGGATTGAATCTTTAGCATCTAGCCCTTCATTTAAAGATTCTTCTTCTGCATTGAGCATGGTTGACAATTCATCAAAACTCAATGGTGTGCTTCTAGTCCTTATTGCTGATCTGAAAGCATTATAGTCCTTTGGAAGTCCTTTGAGTGTTATATGCAGTAGTTCCTCATCATCTAAAACTACTCCAACTGCTAAAAGTTTATCTCACACCACTTTAATCTTCTACAGATAAGCATTTACAGAAATTGCACCCTTCTTAAGGTTATGAAGCTCTCCCTTAAGATTCATCACATGAGACCTAGAGATTAAAGAGAACCTGTTCTCTAGGACCTTTCAAACCTCCAAGGCAGAAGTACACCCAACTGTGAGAGACAAAATAGATGGTGAGAGAGTGGAACTTATAAAGGTTAATAAAGCCTTCTCCTTTGACCTCCAAAGTGTATAATCTAGATTCACAATTGCAGTGTAAGCTCCACTAAGATCCTTAAGAAACTTCTCTGGAACCAATTGTGGTTCTTCAAGCAACTCATACAGAGAATAAGTTTTTAAAATCATAGAAATCTGATGTTTCCACACAATATAGTTGGAGTTATCTAGGTTGATTGTCATCATGTTTGACATATTTGAGAGAAGAAGTGGCTGATTCATTACATTCATTGTAGAATTAGCAAAGGTTGATGAACTTGCACCAATGGAAGAAGATGACGCAGCTATTGAGCTTGAGGCTGCCATTGAAGAATTCTATACAGGAATCTCAGGCTCTAATACCATGAAGATTTTCTTAAAGGATTGTGCAGTGCAATCTCAGTGTTAAATCTTAGCTTGAAACGAAGATAAGATCTGTTTGTGTGAAGAGAAAGTTTGGAGAGAAAAGGAAAAGAAAAGAGTAACAAAAAGAAGAGGGAGAGAGAGATTGATTCACTAAGAAAATTGATCTATCTTGCTTAATGATAAAACTGAGAGTACAATGATATTTATAATACAATCTGCCTAAGAAACTGAATAACAACTTAATCCACACTATACGGATCCATTCCGTGAAATTAGGAAACAAAACCAACTACCTAACTAACTGATCTTCGCGCCAGAACTAACGGCTTCTTTACTCAACAAAACGACATCGTTCTGTCCACAATGGCTTAAATAACAAACAAATAAAATGGTGCGTTGCTCCTTTAGTGAAACGGTGCGTTGTGCCTATATTTAAAAAATCCAACGGTAACCCCCAATTTAGTCATCTTCAACCTCGCGCCTACTGTGTTCAATTCAACCATGACTGTGCTCAAATCAACCATTATCAATCTGCTTCAATTTCTTTGAATTAGAACCACCACTATCACTAACAATGGTTGTGTAGAAGTCAGTACCCTCATACAAAGAATCAATCTCAATTGTAGTTTGAGTATTAGATGAGAGAATCCTCTTGTGGTCACATTTAGGCCTGCAATGAGACCAGCATCCCTTGTGGCCTGACGTTGAGAGTGATTGAAACGAGCAGGTACAGAGATAACAACATTCTTGATCTTCGAACCACTGTAAGTTTCAGCAATCTGCTTCATCTTGTTGAGAACCATTGCAGAGATTTCTTCAGCCAAAAACTATTTTTCCTCATACTTGTATCTGACTACAATAATGGGCCTCCCATGATTAGGGTCAGGAATAACCTTGAATGGCCAAATTTGCATGCCACATTGCACAGAGATATCACTGAATTGCTTTCCAATCAAACGTTTAGAGTCTTCATATCACCAACATGAACATCAATACATAAACAAAGCATTAAAATCATTCTTAGTTCATAATAAATACATTTTATCACCTTAACTTGTTTTAAAACCATTAGAAAGCAAAAACAAGTCCAGTTATTACTTATTTCAACAATTAAGACATTTTCTTTTTCATTGCCACAAAAGAAAACAAATTAAATAACCTGCCAAATACATAAAAGAAGTAACCAAATGAAACTCTAAAATCTAAACTCTGACTTACCAAAAATAGTATTGGTGGGATTCAAGGCAACCTGGTCCTTGCCCGCTTGACCAATCAAACGGTGAGTTTCAGTGAAAGCCTCATAAGATGGTGTAGTTCGGTTATCCAGTTCATTAGGTATGATCTCCACCCGATTATGTTGCCAAACTGCTACACATGAATGGCATGTTCCCAAATCAATTCCAATCGCTGGACCCTCTTCTTCCCCAGCCATGGCTAACAAAATTAACTTAAAAGGATATTGAAAAACAATGAAAACAATCTCTTGGAATTTTTAAGAGAAAGATAAAGACTTTGCACCATGTTTTCTTGACCTGCAAGTTTCCTTTAATTAATCATCCCCACAAAAGAAAATTTATTAGTAAAAATAAGCAGCTTGCGAGTCTTCAGGATCTTAAATCTCTTGCTGTCACTTGTCAGTCCGGCCAATTTTTTTTTTTATTTTAGATAAATGATAAAAAAAAATTAATATTGATGAAAAAATATAGGATACAGGCTAGAAAAGAGGAAGAATAGATGTCATGTCGATTGTTGAGACAAGATCTTTCACACAGCAAAGCCACCTATCATTTTTTTCTTTAGCGAAAAAGGATGTCAATTGTGCATAAAGTATTCTTTTATATTACAACTAATCTCAAGTAATCATATGTCAAGCAATTTTCTTTCATTGTACATTACAATACAATAGAATCCATTATATATATAATCGACATTAGACATAAAAGTCAATGATAATTTAAATTTAAATTGAATATTGAATATTGATTGTCTTAATCTCATAATTTTCTCTAGC
Source organism: Quercus aquifolioides (assembly GCA_019022515.1). Taxonomy (NCBI): domain Eukaryota; kingdom Viridiplantae; phylum Streptophyta; class Magnoliopsida; order Fagales; family Fagaceae; genus Quercus; species Quercus aquifolioides. Next base: position 38,427,623 of record CM032326.1, read on the forward strand.
AATCAAATTCTTGATTTATTGACCAATCGTCCAATCCCAAGAATTTCTCTAGCAATCAATTGTTGAAAAACAGAGTTTTGCATCATATACAAAGTCACAAACCAAGCCACGGAAGCAATACAAAAATCATTCACGAGAAATAACATACGATCTTGAATTCTAGAACAAATAATAGAAAGCTTACATTGATGTACTGATTCTTAAAAACAAAGTAGAAGATTGATCTTAAGAGACCTTCAATCTTTACCCCAATTTCCAATAGTGCCCAAGATGTGTAGTCTTTCAATCAATTTTGTGTATGTCTATTTTCTTTAAATATGGAAAAGTGTGTTAAAATTATAGAGAAACTGTTTTCTCTCCTTTTAATCATACTATCTAGGCACCAGAAAGGACAAATAAGGCTTTAACTCTAATGGGTTTCAGGCTTTCATCAACTTTTAACAAATCCAAAGTTATTATTAATTATATAACAAGTGTCACTACGAAAATACAATTGTACTCTAGGCATTATTAATGAATTATATCTCAGGACTCTAATCTATATATCTATCTATATATATATATATATATATATATATATATATAGAGAGAGAGAGAGAGAGAGAGAGAGAGAGAGAGAGAGAGAGGTAAAGTTTAGAGAAAGTTCAATTAGAACTTGAAATTAGAATCTAATTTTGCACCATGTGTCTAAATTTATGTGGGAACCACACCATAATTATCCATTTAAGTTTTTTAATTTTTGTGCCAAGTGAGTTAATGAGTGCAAAATACTAAGAATCTAATATTAATGAACTATAAAAATTTAAATTAAAAAAAAAAAAAAAAAAAAAAAAAACCCAATCACAATACTCAATAAAAATCACTGTACAACAAAGATCACCACACGTTCTATCTTATTAAAAATTAGAAAAAAATGATCATAAGTAATATTAAATTTAGATAAAAATTTTAATATGTGACTAATTATATTTACTTGTTGTGTTTAATTTTAAATGTATCTATACGTATGCATGTGTTACATGCTATTTTTTTTTTAATAATTTGACTAATTATTTATATTTTAATAATAAAAACTGTGTTTAATTTTAAATGCATTTATGCGTTTACATGGGTTACATGCTAGTATAATATAATTTGACCTCTTCATAAAACATCTATAATGAATAAAGTCATAATAAACTGTCATTTTATAAATCACTATTTTATTCTTAGAGTCTTTGGTTTAATCAATTTATTTCATTACTTCTACCCACAATTGTTGTTTTTTAAAATATGCATTTCCAACTATTTCGAGCTGTTTGATAAGAGATTTTTAGTAACATTGTTTGTATTTTTTGAAAATATGTGAGGATAAAAAAGTGTGTAAAAATAACAGGCCCTTCCTCTTCATTTTTTTTCTAGTGCAATTTTTTCTTCTCTCCCAGCAACAAGTGAGGAGGGCTGATTTGAATACTAACTTCCCTCTATGAATATTCTACAACAACACTAAAATCATGAACCTCTAAACAACAATTAATTAAAAGTTTTGATTCTCACACATCCACCAAGTTCACAATTTATTTATTTTACGTGAATCATGTGAAAGAATATTTTTCTATTAATTAAGCAGACATATTTGCTTCATTGTTTACATTGGCTCAAAGTGAACATAAACGTTAAAACGTAAAACTTATCTAACTAACCAACGAGATATGCCACGTCACACCACCTTGAACAAAAAATGACCAAAGAACCCTTCAATCCCGTGACGTGTTATCCTGATATTCGCTCAATCAGTCACCGGTAACCAATCCCGCGCTAGATCCTTGCCCTTTATGCTTTAATTATTTATAATATAATAATTCATCCTTCTCACCAAAAAAAAAAAAAAATTACGTTAAAATTAAAATACGGATAATTCGAAAATTCATTCTCCACCATCTCTCTCTGTAATGAGAAGCTGAGCTTGAGCTTCACTCAACTCCCTCAAGTTCACTTCTCGTCATCATCGATGGCGAAAACCCTAATTTCATCCCCACCGTTCATCGGCACGCCTCTCCCGTCTCCTCGCCATGGCTTCCTCCACTCGCACCGCAGTAGACTCGTCTCCACCAGAGTCAAGTTCAGCTTCCACGAAAACCTTCCGCCCATCAATTCCCTCGACTCTCATATCGATTTCTCCGCTGTCCTCACCAGAACCGAAGGCCTTCTCTACACGCTCGCCGACGCCGCCGTTGCCACCGCCGATTCCGCCGCGGACGCCGCCGTGCAGAAAAACAACGGCTGGTTCGGGTTCATATCCGACGCCATGGAGGTCGTTCTCAAGGTAAATAATAAAACTGCTGTTGCTAATTTTGTGTATATGTTTTTGCTAGAAATTGTGAGCGAATAAAATGATTTCATTCCATCGAAATTTGCCAATTTGTGAAATGGAAATTGTTCTTGATTGTGTTAGGTATTGAAGGATGGACTAACAGCTGTGCACGTGCCATACGCGTACGGGTTTGCGATAATATTACTTACAATTATTGTTAAAATCGCCACATATCCGTTGACAAAGCAACAGGTGAGTGTTTCAAACAATATACAAATGCAACTTTCAATTTAGATTAACCAAAAAAAAAAAAAAAAAAACTTTGGTCCGTAAATTTTGGATTAGGTTTAATTATAGAACTCAAATTTGAAAAGGTCCTTTATAGTACTAAACAAATTATAAACGTACCAAGTTAGTTAGTTCTTCCTGATGGAAATTATAAACATACCAAGTTAGTTCTTTTGTAGCCTTATCGTTATAATTCTTGTTTACGTGGCAAAATTCGACAAAGCCGTTGTCTCACGGTAATCTGTTATAAAGACAAGGTTACAAAATGACTAACTTAGGATGTTTCACTGAGAAAGAACTTTTTGAGTTTTTGGACTAAAATAGAATCTGGCCCAAATTTAAGGGACCAATTGTAAATTCCCACCTTTAATTTATGAATGTTTTGGTGTGGCTATTTGATATTATGTGGTGGTGGTGGTGGTGGTCTCGATGGTGATGGTATTATTAAAAAGTGTTGACATTTAGTAATATATGTAGGTTGAATCAACACTAGCTATGCAGAACCTTCAACCAAAGATTAAAGCCATTCAACAAAGATATGCCGGAAATCAGGTGAGTCCACACATTCTCGGTTATAACTTATAAGGGTCTTGCTTTTTTTCTTTTTCTTTTTTTTTTACAATTCCTCCTCCCCCACCTTCCCTGAAAAAAGTAGTAAGTACAGTTCATTCTGATATTTTTGTTGTCTTTTTCTCTTTTAAGGAAAGAATACAACTTGAGACATCAAGACTGTATAAGCAGGCCGGGGTTAATCCATTAGCAGGTATGTTTTTTAATTGGTCTCTTAACATTTGTTGAAAAAATTCTCATGTGAGTGGCTAAGTGATGAAACATTAATGGGTTCAAACTAATTAGCTTAAGCTTTTAGGTTAACGGGGGCTCCAACATATTATATTAAGTCCTCCCTCGAAGAATTCCCAATCTTAAAGTTCTAACATTGCATTATTTTCCTCAGATGCAACACTTTGACAGTTTTGTTTTGTACATGAATATGTCTAATGATATGGAGTCAAAAATTCATTCTTTTTATTTTGTTCAGGTCCTCCTGGACAGTGTCTCTATTTTTTATAGACAAACATCATCAGTACCTTTTTATTTTGGGTTCTTAGTTCTTTTTTGTCTCTCTTTTTATTTCAAGGCCTTACCAGTGTTATCTTTCCCTTCGCCTTATAGTGCTGATCTGCTGATGCATATTAACATCTTTATTTATTTTTTGTGGAAAGGTTGTTTCCCAACTTTGGCTACCATTCCAGTCTGGATAGGGTTATATCAAGCTCTATCAAATGTGGCAAATGAGGTAATTAAGAGGTTGCTATCCCATTATCTTTTGGGTGATTTTATTCAACTGAAACTTTTATGTCTTCACACAAGTTCATCATTGTTAATTTTTGTTAATCATTCTGTTTGAAGGGACTGTTGACAGAAGGTTTCTTTTGGATTCCCTCTCTGGGTGGCCCAACTTCAATTGCTGCCCGACAAAGTGGATCTGGCGTTTCTTGGCTTTTTCCATTTGTGGTAATAATAATTTTTGTTTCCATGGCTTTTTAAGCTAAAAGTTGTCTTTCATCTTTATCTATGTTGAACATTAGTTTTTCACATAAAATTCTTAATTAAACTCCATTGTCATGGAAGTTTTATGTTAGTTATTGATCATGGAAGTGTTAGGTCAATATCTCAAATTGAAGCACATATCTGCAACATTTAATGATGCAGAGATTATTAGTCAGTGGTCAGGATATGTTTGGTATTGTGGCTTGTTTCCTACACTGTCCAATCTTTTAAGTCATTGACTCATTGCTATCCTCTTCCTGGCAAAATAATCTATAGTAACTGCTGTCAGGTGAATTGTTGCGTGTTGGGTTAGTTGGGTATTGTTGACTGGTGCAAATTCTTAAGTCAATCTTGTTTGCCTTCCAAAGCAAGCACAATCTATAGAATATATGTGGGTCTGAACTCCTTACTTAATGGGCTCTTAGGGGGCCCAATTGTGGAATTTTGTCTGGTCTTCTGGCAGATGATTTATATAATAACATGTGGTACAATGACTGGAGAAGCTTTTAATGGCCCATGGAGATGCCTTAAATGTCTGGGGAAATAGATGACCTTTCTTTCTTATAAAATTTTTTCAATAGGAAAGTTTTCTACTTTCTGTGTGAAAAATATCCCCCTACGTCTTCTCCTTTGTAATTTTGAAAGATTTTTAAATTTGTATATAATTTATAGTGAAAACCGCCCAGAATTTGCAGCTAAAAGAAGGGAGATAAGCAGTTTCTGAAGTTTGAAAAGCTAAGTTCGCCTTAGTAGTTTGATTTGGGAATACGCATGTTTTGGTTGGTAAGCATGTCCTAGGAACAGGATACTGATGAACTGTGTTCCATGTGAACCTTCAAGGATCTGCAGCATCAGATTTACACTTTTACAATAGCAAGTTAGGAAAACCTACGTTAGTTCCTCAGTTGTATTTTATACAAGTATAGCACTTTAATTGCCAATTTTCTTTCGTTTTTTTATTTTTTATTTTTTTGGCAAGCTTTTGCGTTTGATATGGGTTTTACCGTGTATAATTTTTCATGCAGGATGGCCAGCCACCTTTGGGCTGGCATGACACTGTGGCTTACCTTGTTTTACCTGTCCTCCTTGTTGTTTCTCAATATGTCTCAATGGAGCTCATGAAGCCTCCCCAGGTAAATCATAATCCTCTTTAACATTTTTTTTTTCTTCTCACTTCTCAATTTTCTTTCTAAGCATTTTTAAGACTTGATTGTCTTTTATTGGCAGACTGACGATCCAACTCAAAAGAACACACTTCTTGTTTTCAAATTTCTTCCACTCATGATTGGTTACTTCTCCTTGTCTGTGCCATCAGGATTATCAATTTACTGGTTGGTTTCTCGTTACCAATTTCACTTATCCTTGCCTATATCCATCTATATGCTTTAGCCAATAACTGGTTATTGTTGTTGAGGATCCAATCCCAAAAATTTAGGACTAAGGCTTGGTTGTTATTGTTGTAGTCAATAACTGGTTTTATAAATTTTCTATTTGACCGTTATGATATGTGCAGAATAGTTTATATGTCCCATAAGAATTTGAACTAGCACAAAACTTTGGGGTGGTTGTTCTATGACCTTAAGATCTGTGCATGTACTGATTCTGTGAAAAATTGTGATTTGTTCTATGCTGATTATGCTTGCGTTAATACAACATATACCTACTAATAAAGAAATCTTCTTTTATTGTTATCTTGAGAATCTGCTAGTCTATATGTCTGAATCTTCTTTTATATGAACTATTTTGTTAAAATCTTATTGCTCCATACAAACTAACATGTCAAGGACTAATGAATTGCATCAGAAATTTTGAAATGCAAACTAAATCATATGGCTTTGCACTGATATACTTTCTCTTTTCCCCCCTTCTAAAAATTTATGCTTGGTGGACCTCAAAAACTATATTTTTACAACAAACTCTTCTGTCCATTTGTTTATAGAATTTACCATGTGGTTTTTAGGTTCACAAACAATGTGCTCAGCACAGCCCAACAAGTATGGTTACGCAAATTAGGTGGTGCAAAGCCTGTTGTGAGTGAGAATGCTAGTGGAATCATTACAGCAGGACGTGCAAAACGATCAGCTTCTCAGACAGTACAGCCTGGCGAGAGGTCAGTTTTACATGAAAAAATGCATGTATCATCTTTTTTTTGGTGAAAAAAATGCATATATCATCAGCTTTTTCAAAAGTTGTTTTACTGACAAAAGTGGCAATCAACAGGTTTAGGAAGTTGAAAGAAGAGGAAGAAAAGAAGACCAAGGCACTACCCACAGAAGATGTTCAGACTCTGGTTTCCACATCTGATTCTGACGATGATCAAGATGAAGAGACTAAGGACAAGGTGAAATTTGACTCCTAGTTTTTTCCTGTCTCATTTGAGTTATTGATCTTGTCCTCCAAAGCAATTTGTTATAAAATAATATTATGTTGCTTTCCTTTTGTGAATAATTTTTTATCCAAAAGAAAATCTCCACACCTTCAATGGGTATGAAGCTCATGTGCATGGTTAGAGAAGCCTTCCATCCTGATTGCACAAATGTTATTATGAAGATTACAACTTTTTTCAACTCGGTCATCTTTTTTCCTTTAAAGCAAAAGAGAATACTACTTGAATGTTTAGGCTCATCAGGTTAGTTCAATTTGACGGAGTAGATCTGTGGTACCGAGGAATGGAAGGTTCAGAATTCTCTAGTTTGTTGCAAATTTTAGTGCCAACATTGACTGTAGCACTTCTCTCATATTTTTCTGTGCATCTTCTAAGTTCTTTGACTAAAAACTGATGGTGCAAAAGCAAACAGAAACATGAAAGTTTGTCATATTTTACAGAGTTGAAATAGAACCCATATGGCTGCATGATCATGAGTTGTTTGTCTTAACAACACTTTGTGGTTCCCTACCTCAAGCTTGTCACTTCTGTTATTGTCATAAAGTTGGACACTGATTGGACCTTGGCTCAACATCAAACAGTCAAGTAGTACACACCTGTGTTTTGGTGCATGTGTGCATATCTGCGGAATTTTCTCATATTGTATTTCATGGAAGGAACCACACAGACTAGGAAAAAGGGTGTTCTGTGTCTTGCTACTGTACTACCCTATGACAGGAAGGTGGCCTATTGATATGCATATGACAAAGAGACATCAAAATGAAAAGCAAACCATATTTGTTTTATGTTCATAAATTATTAAAATTTTATTCTGAATAGTAGAATTTGAATGTTACTTTTGGCACAGATGATTCTCTATTAATAATGTTGATCGCAGTTGATGTGTGTGTGAACTTAGTACTAAAGAAATGTGTTTTAAAAGAGATTTAGCAACTGCTTTATTTTATTTTTGAAATGGAGAACCATTATCATTCTTGACCATGCCAACCTCAATTATGTTCTGGAATTGGGATGTCTAGCTTTATATTGTGCAAATCTTTTTCCCAATGTTTTTGTTTTAACGTTGGCTTTAGAAACTAACTTATTTTTATGACAGGATGAGAACGCTCTAGAAGAAGCATATGCTTCTAGTGTTAGCAAAGACGTTCCAAATTATCCACGCCCAAGGAGAAGCAAGCGATCAAAGCGGAAACGTGCCTTATAAAATGACAGTAAACTGATATGTTTGTAGTTTATGGTGAGTCCTGTATATCTTAACAAATTGTATTTTGGTTAATATATAATGGCCATTTTTATGTTGGCTCATTCATTTTGAAAATATAATTCAACCCCTACATTCAACATGTATTCTGAGCAAGCCTACCCACAATTGTTACTCATGTTTCAAGTAATTACTTTCCCTTTGAAAATGGGTTACCATAAAAACCTTACTGTCAAATGAAGTGACACAGCATTGCAAGAAGTGCCATCTGCAAATGGGTTTATTATGTTGAAGAACTAGAAAGTTATAAACTAACAAATTAGTGAAAGAAAAAAATCTGTTGTGTTTGTGTAGATTGGTTTTTCTGCATTTGGGTAATTTACTTAAGCAGCCCCGAAGATGATATTCACATTGGTTCATACATCAGCCTCTCTGTACCCATTTTGGATGTGTAAAATATACCCATTTTGCAAACAGGAGATCAGCTGATAAAGGTGTGAACCTCTTCAGCCCATGCATAAAAACGTAAGACATTGTAATGGAAATAAATTTTGTGCCTTGTTTTCTTGCATTTTTCCCCTTTTGGTTTTATATAATGGAGCTTAAATCTTATGCTGAAATATTTTTGTGGAGATTTAAGCATATGGAATTCTACATCAAATACTAACCATTGCTCAGTAATAGAAGCTTTTAGAATACAGACTACATTAAATTTCTTCTTTTGCATGAGCACAACACCCTAAACAACAGTTCTTCAAAGCTACAAGTACATCTGATCTCTAAATTCCCAAAATATGCAGTAGCCCTTACTGTTACTAAGCTATGCGGAAAAAGTGGATCCATCTATTTATTTTCTAGACGGTGGGCGTTGATTCCCCACTGGGTTAGGGCCTGATGGGATTTTATGATTGTTCTTTCCTCTGACCTGTTTCTAATCATAGGATAGATAAAAAAGTTCAGGTGTATGGAATTTGCATTTGGAACTTACATAGATGAGAGAAATAATTGAGTTGAAAAAACTTGTACTTGTACTTACCCTAGCAGATAAGGCATATCCATTGTGTGACCTTGAGCTCAGTTGTCCAGGTCTGAACCTGAAATGAACTGTATTCAGCAACAAAGCCAAGGTACGTTAGTGCTTGTAAGAATAAATATAGTGTCTCTGCTTAGTTGTTATCCACACCATTTTAGTGCTACTATATAACAGTAAAGAACCTAATAACTCAGCTAAAGAGATACCTCCTAAATAGGAGGAAAACTATAAGGGATAGAGTCTTACCTGATTGTACAGCTTGGACATTGGTAGCAAAGTAAGAGTGTTGAGAAGCTGCAAGAAGGAGCCATGCTAAGAGAAGATGGATTAGAGTCTGTCTTCTCATTTTGCGCATGAGCTGGTGCATGCTGCCAGTGGTATAGGTATGCTTTATTGTGAGTGGGCTTTTCACAAGCTAGAAGAAACAATTTATCTACTTCATCCTTGGTAATCATTACTAAACTTGAAAAAAATGTGGGAATGTTTGTTAAAAGTGCTTGGGAATCCTATGCCATTACATACCGAACTGATTAGATTAGAAATATGTGTTTCTCCTCATTGTGGGTTGACTTCTTCACTGCTATCATTGCATCCATGATAAAATTTATAAGTATTTGTTATAATTTTGTTTTTGAGTATATTTGAGCCATATCGTCGGCATGGCATGTAGGGACCCGCCAATGAGTTTTGAATATTTGAGTTCCTGGCATTATAAAATGTTTTGGGTGTATGTATTCAACAAACAAAAAATGGTTGTGTTCTTATTTTGTCTTTTCTGCAATAAAATTGAAATTAATTTTTTATCCTAAGTTAGGCTGTAAATGAACTAAGCTGTTTATGAACAGCTTGAGTCCGAATTAAGAAAAAACTTGTTTATATTCGTTTGTTTAGCAAATAAGCTAAGCTCAAACCTAACTTTAGGCTTGATTATTAAACGAATCAAGCTCAAACATAATAATGTATTCGTGAACAAGCTTGTGAACATAAAGACTCAAATTAACTATACATAATACTATATATTTATATATACACTTATCTAAAAATATATTTATATAGACTTAAAATTGGGTTGTATGAGTTTGTAAATTGGTGTTGATGCCCAATTTTGTGATTCCATATCCAAAAGCCTATGCGGAAGAAAGCCCAGTAAGTTGCAAAATACAAATCTGCCGTAGAATACAAGTCTGCCGCAGAATACAAATCTGTCGCAGAATACAGTTCTCTGGCAGGATGGCTTCGGCATATGAAGATAAATTGGGCCCAAAACCCTTTTGATCCAGTCAACATCATTTGGCCCACAAAGGCCCAAATCATTTTGTATAAAAAAGATAGGCATGAAAACTGAGAAGAAAAACACACGGCAGGCCCAAAAGGGCCCGGCAGGATTGAGATAAGCAGCAGGAATAACAATCTGGTATGGCAGGAGATGCCAAGCCATGAAGCAAACACCCAAAATAAAGGGAGGCCCAATGATCCAACAAGGCCCAACTCTCCAAAGAAAGGGACAAGTCATAAATGTTGGCCTGCCGGAGATGCAATCCACACCAGAAAAGGCCAAAAAGCGCACGGCAGGATATGCGCACCCATTTTCAGACCTCGGCAAACGAATGAAACATCAAGAAGGTAAAGCATGCGTACGACCCAGGCATCACCAGCCTATACCCAGCCACTATGGGAAAAGGTGAGGTCATGGGTGAGGGCACGGTCTGGCGGTGGGGAGAGGAGTGGAAACTCATTCTTGTGTTTCTTGCCCAGGCTCTTTGGGTGGGCACAGTCCTGCTGGGATGACATACCACCCAAAAGAGGCAAGGCTGGGTAAGAACCACTGGGTGCATGCCATGAGAGACCGAGAGGGAGAGGGTACATACTGGACGAGTAGAAAATGAACCGTCGTTGTCTAAAAGCCACAGGTCAATGGTGGTAGTCAGAACCATTGACTCGGTAAGTGGTTGGCAAAAGGTTCCCATATTAAACAAGGGCCATGAAAAGGCTAGAATAGTAAAATCGGCCACGGCAGACCCTATATAAGGGACCCGTGGCTGTGTGCAAAAAAGGAGGAAAAGGAATTTAAAGAAAAAACGGAGGGGAATGGAAAAAGATGAGAAAACAAAAAAAGAAAGAAGGGTGGAAAAAGAAGAAAGAAAGAAAGCAAAAAAGAAAAGAAATGCAAGAATTCTAAGAAAGAAAACAGAGAGAAAGGATAAAACAAAAAAAACAGAGGAGGAAGAAGGAAAAACAGAGTGTTTATGGCAGGCATGCACCTAAATGGGTTAACCCCCTCTCTCCCTCAATAGCCTTGTCCTCAAAAGGCAATACAAAATCTATACCTGGGCACATACCATTTGGGGCTGTCCTCTCAAAGCAATTAATTTCATCAAGTGAAGTTACTTGCGTTGAGGGAGTAGTTTTCCCTTCCGTGGTTGGAATCCTGCGGCAATACTTAGTGTGGCAGACTCGTTTTTTTTTTTTTTTATATATAATCACGTTCTAATTCTTCGCTTAAGTATTATTCTTTAAAAGTCAGACTTGTTAAGTTGTTCTGTGATTGCATTTCCTTTGCGTTTTCTATATTATGTCTGCCTGCCATAACCTCTTAACAATGACTCTGCCTGCTGTGAGCTTATAAACAGACTTTAGCAGACGTGGTGTGGCTTACGCACAAGCCAGGCCAAGGAAGTGGAAAAGTATTTCTACAGTAAAAATGGTAGTCATTCACATTGCCGAAGGCTTCATTGCACGGCAGAAGGCTTTACAGTAGAAAGCTTTAATGTACAGCAGACAGCTCTATTGCACAGCAGGAGGCTTTACGGCAGGAAGCTTTACTGCAAAACAGAAAGCTTTTTCGCACAGCAGATAGCTTCATTGCATAGCAGAAAGTATTGCTGCACAGCAGAAAAGTCAAACCTGTGGCAGAAATCGGAGAAAAGTTCCTTCTGCGGCAGAAACGTCAATCCTGCGGTAGAAACTGGAGAAAAGTCTTCTGCGGCAGAAACAGAGGATAACTTGGACTCAACGTTTGCGCACAAGCCGGGCCAAGGTGTGCTCCAATTGGGCCGGTCCCGACTCCTCACCCAGAAACAACTCGGGCCTAGTGCGGCAAGAATTTGCCCAATACCCCAATCCAGGCCCACCCCCTTACAATTGGTTCATATGATATTAAAATCATATTTGTAGTTTATTCATAACATAAACAATCTATTTGTAGGAAAAATTTATAAATTTGTGAAATGATAAAACATTTTAGTCATGATTTTAAGTATATATAGGGGAAAAAAAATTTAATCAACTAGCTCATGAACAAGCTTGAGCTTGCTTAACAAGTAAATGAACCAAGTTTGAACATGTGATCTTAGTTGATGATGAGCTTGAGCTCGGCTCATGTTTGAAATAAAATTAAATAAACAAATCTAAACTTTTAATACTCGACTCAACTCGTTTGCAGCCCATCCTAAACCCTTCATAGAAATCAAAATGAGTTTTTTCTTTTATTATTATTATTATTATTATTATTATTATTATATACAATAAAATGGACATATGTCTATACATGGACAAGCACAAGAGGACTTGCCTACCTAGAAAAGCTGTCTAGAAGAGTGGAAATGCTTTGCATAATGGTGGTGAAGTCTCTGCCATCTGGACCCAAATCAGATACAATAATTGACTTCAGATGAAGCTATCAATGAAGATATGCCAAACATCTTTTCCTAGATTATAGGGATTTTAACCATTGATTGTCGGTTGAGCTAAGGGTTTTAACTTTGAAAAAATTCCATGGATATTGGCCAATACAGATAACCATATCAAATTAAATCTATCGGTCCTATCCAGCTTCAGACACATACAATAGCAAAATGCATGACTTAATGACTAATGAGGAGCTCTCAATCTCTATTATAGAATACTTACCACAGCCATTAGGTGAAGCCTTTGAACTGTTTTAGTGGGACTCTAGGTTTTCTGCAGTGAGGCTTTTACTGCTTAGATTCATAGTTCTTTCTTGTGGTCCTGTGGACCCAGTTTCATAAACATCAATACATGTCATATCATAATATCATATACATTCAAGGGTCCTATGAGTCTCTAAAATGCTTTAATTCTCTTGTCCTAACAATCTGGAAGATTTTGTGTTAGTTCAAAGAATGAGAAATTTTGTAGCAGAGGAAAGAAAGTAAATGATTGAAAGCGTTAATTGCATATGATGAGCTGAGCTAAATTTGAAATCTAAAGTCAAATCACAGTTGATAGTTACTGGTTTAGCACTTTCGCTTATATTGATCGGTAAATCAAATTTATAAAAGTTTGAGTTTGGCCCGGGAGACAAGACTTTAAAAGAAAATATAAAAAAAGTCTGACCATTTGGTTTGGAAATATAATCATTAAAAGGAAGGAAAGTCTCCCATGTCATAATTAGGATCTTGCAATATCCATATCACTTTGAGTTAGGTATGTTATGCTCAGATGGGCCATGGGTCGCTTAGCCAAAGAAAAAAGATGGGCTGCAGGCCTGCAGCCAATGAGCCCGGTAATGATGAACAGGTAAAGTAAGAGTGAAGAGAACTTTTGGGTTCCTTAACTCTTAGGGTGTGTTTGTTTGGAGGTGAAATAGGGAGAATGGAAAACTTTGGAGAGAAAATAGAAGAGAAAATGAATTTGTGCGTTGTTTGATTGAAAGGAGGGGAAAGAAAACTTTTGTGTGGGGCCAGACATTTTCCACCGAGGCCCACAAAAACTCTCTCCAAAATGGAGAGAAAATAGGAGAGAAAATGTTGAGGCCTGCTGTGTAACAAAAATACCCTCACTTTTTATTGCTCTCACCTACCCCTCTCACTTTCCCACGTCCTGTGACCTATTAACCTTATTGCCGCTTCATCCTTATCTCCCAGCATCTTCATAGCAACATGAACTCCAAGTTCTTTTTTTTTTTCTTTTTTTTTTCTTTTTTTGCCTTGCCCAGTTTTTAGTGTAAAGGGTCATTGTATTATTGAAAGTCTAGTGGTTAAAGGTTTTTTTTTTTTTTTGAAAATGTCTTCCTAATTTACATAACAATGGTCATGTGGATAAAGTTTTTTTTTTTTTTTTTTGGAAAATGTCTTCCCAGTTAACGCATAATTAATTTTTGTTGCCCATAAATTTTAAATTATATATATAATAAAGAAAAGTAATATAAATGTATATGTATTTGTGTTAATTTTTATATTATTTAATGAGTGTAAATATATCTATTTCTTATATATCATATAACAATGACATAATAGTCAATTTATATAAACTACATTTTCCATCCTCCCCTTTTTCTCTTCAACCAAACAAAAGAGTTTTCCACCCTCCCACTTTTTCACTCCTCCAACCAAACACACATGAGAGAAAACCAAATCTTTTTTATCCTGTCACTTTTCCATCCTTTCACTTTTCCACTTCTCCAACCAAACGGACCCTTAAGCTGAATTACTGAGAGTGAGGGCCTATAACTTGCTTTCAACTTTGAGCATTGGCGGCATTACTTTATTTCTTCTAGCTTGTGAATTACTGAGAGTGAGGGCCTATAACTTGCTTTCAACTTTGAGCATCGGCGGCATTACTTTATTTCTTCTAGCTTGTGAAATTAGTTTGGCATTACTCTTAAGCTATCTTTGCTGCCACCAAAGTCAGTGGAATCCATGCCATCAATACCTATCCAGATAGGATCTTGCAATATTCTTATCACTTTGAGTTAGATATGTTATGCTCAGATAGGCCATGGGTCGCTTAGCCAAAGAAAAAAGATGGGCTGCAGCCAATGAGCCCGGTAATGATGAACAGGTAAAGTAAGAGTGAAGAGAACTTTTGGGTTCCTTAACTCTTAAGCTGAATTACTGAGTGAGGGCCCATAATTTGCTTTCAACTTTGAGCATTGGCGGCATTACTTTATTTCTTCTAGCTTGTGAAATAGTTTGGCATTACTCTTAAGCTATCTTTGCTGCCACCAAAGTCAGTGGAATCCATGCCATCAATACCTATCCAGATTCCAGCTATCCTATCAACTAAATCATCGTCAACCTCCAAATCCAACCACATTGACTCACTCACTTTCAATGGCATTTCCAAGCTTTTTTTCTTGGTTCCTCGTGCATTTATTCTAGATTCCATTCCTTTTTTTTAATCCTTGGAGAAGAAAGGCTCCTTCTAGGTATAGGGACTTAGCGAATGTTGTTCTAGCTAGGCATTTGAAGTAATCAAAGTCCAACCAAACTGCTAGAGAGCATAGTTTATCTGGATGTAATTTAGTCTAAAGAGCAAAAGATAGATAATGACTGTTGATTATTGATTGAACTGCGATAAATGACCAAAAATTATGCTTGAGAATTGTACCATGATTTAAAAGGGAGGATGCAAGTTTAGCTATAAAATGTGGTTTTTCATTCCCTTGATGTATGCCCCCAACCCAAGCAAACATATGTGAACGGAGCATGCAAGAGTGCCGCGAGTCACTTCCCAAAACTTGTTCTCCCCCTGCCTATTAACCACTTTTCCTCCTAGGTAACTATGCGGCTTGTGGGCTTGGGCCACGAAAGGAGCTAGTCCTTGTATAAAGTTCTAGAAACAAGTATCGGTAAGGCTTCACTTGAGAGTATAGAATAGAATGAAATGCAATGATCTTAAATGAATAGAATGGAATTTTTTTTTTTTTTTTTTTTTTTTTTCTAGAGAAACAAACTAACAACTAAACACACACACTTAATTACACTCTCTCACCAAGTTGAAATACATTACTTAACCCAAAGTATCACTACAAAAGGACTAAAGGAAATGAATTGAATAAAATTAAGTAACTTTGTCTTGGTGTTTTAAAACAAAAGAATGGTAAGGAATGGAAGATAAATAGCCTTGTTTGGAAATAACATAAGGGAAATGAATAGAATTATTTTATGACAATATTACTATTAAACCTCTATTTTAAAATAAATGTCTAAATATATAAAGGTATTTTGAGAGTTTTAGTAAAAAAATTTATTAAATATAATTTCATTCCCTTAAATTCCTCTCAATTTTTGGGAGGAATGAAAATTTGAGATTTAAAGGAAATAGAAAGGAATGAGTATTCCCCCCTACCCATTCTATTCTCTCTCACTTAAACTCTCATATAATGGAATGGACTTTCTGTTCCACCCATTAAAACTTCCAAATAAGAAAATATAAGTATATTCTAAAATTATTCTTTTCATTCATTTTCATTTCATTCTTCTCTCCACCCAAACGACGGCTTAACGTGAATGATGAATTTCTTTGAGAATCTAGCAGTCGGCATTCCTGGTGAGCCTAGCGAATTATGTGGAGCCTAGCAAATTATGATTGCCAAAAATCAACCAAGACTTAAAACACTTGGTGGCAATGGAGTCAAATTAATTATAATGAAAAGAAGAAACAAAAGTTTAACACGTAAGTTGGATTTGAAGATGTGTATCAAAGATTTGGTGCGATTCAATAATATCACTCTAGCTTCGTAGGATCTTTTTCCACCTTAGTATACTACAGACAAGGGCACAAGCACAGGTCAAGCCTCATTCATCATGGTTGAAGAGTAAGGTAGAGAAATTTGTTGTGCATAAATTTTAATAATTGGTTGTTTTGTGAGACTCATGTAAAATGGGAATGGAAGAGAAAAAGTTTCTTAAGTAAGCCAAATTGATGGTTTGAGTGCTTGACTTAGTAGCATAGGGAGTTTCAATAACAGTTTCAATAAAACTGTAAAAAACAAGCCAATGATAAAATTCCAAAACATTTCCAAAGTTTTATTTGTTTACATTTATCCTTAGTTGACACTTCAAGTTCCAAATCATCAAATCAACCAAGCTAAATAATTTTTTTCTTTTGGCCAGAAACCAAGCTGATTTTCAGTGCCCACACTAATCTACTAAGTTTATATAAAACAAGATCTATCTGTAAATGTGAAATTTAATCGTTTCAAATGACCTGGCCTTCACATACAGTCTTTTTACCAAAAATAATCATATAGCAAAGTTCATGAAAAATTATGTTTGATACTTTCACACCTATCTTTCAGTCCAAAAAAGAAAAAAAGAAGAAGAGATATTTGTGTCTCCATCCTTAATATGTTTGAACTTTGAACCCATGCTTTTCTCATCATAACCTCTATGCTTCAAAGTTCGAAGTTTTATAAAACTTACGGACATACAAGAAACTCCAATAAACCCGATCCAAAAAAAAAAAAATCGAATAAATAAACTAAATAAATACAAACAAACAAACAAACAAAAAAGTAACAAGGATATTTTCACCCTTACATGGAATCCAAATAAAGTAAAAGAAATAAAAAAAAAGTACGCAATAAAAAGTTAAGAGTGAAAAAAATAGATCCATATCCAAACACAGTACCACTGCAACCCAGCAGTGAGCAAGGCAGGTAAATCCAAACACAAATTTTGATTTTGAATTGTCTTTCTTTCTTTATTTCTTTAAACGTATAAACAAATCGACAGGGACCTCGGAGATGGTGCTGCTTACCCTCTTTTGCCAAAGTGTTTGTCGTGACCGTCCACCTCGATCGAAGCCACTGCGCTCGCTCTCACTCTCTCACTCTAACGCACCATGCACGCTTTCGTAAACACCATTGGTTGAATCATTTTCGTTTACAGGCCTTACAGCATCCCTCCCATTAAATCCGATGTGATTATGATTTTATTTTATTTTTTTATTTCTAATAAGTTCAAGGATAATAAAGAAATAAAAAAGTTAATGGATGTTCTAAGAATATTTATTTTTGAAATATTTTTAAAAATTTTATGAAAAAAGAAAAAAAAAAGTTAATTTTTGTTAAGAATTTTTTATATTTCTTACTAAAGTGATGTCATAATTGTTCTTGTGGGAGAAAGGTATCCAAGGAGATTTTAGGGCCCATGGGTCCTATCCGAGGAAGATCAAGGCTCATTCATGCGCCAACCCAGGTCTGACACATGGGCTAAGACCGAGGAAGGAAGATGTGAAGACCACTCTGATTCGGACTAAACTTATGAGAAGAGGTCCAAGGAAAGGAGGCTAGCAAGCCCGTTGTCCAAGGAGACCGAGGAGTAAATGC
The DNA here is from genome assembly GCA_019022515.1 of Quercus aquifolioides. NCBI lineage: Eukaryota > Viridiplantae > Streptophyta > Magnoliopsida > Fagales > Fagaceae > Quercus > Quercus aquifolioides. The sequence continues at coordinate 38,445,451 of CM032326.1, forward strand.
CCTTCGGGAATACCTTATTCAGCTCCTTGCACTAGAAAGTAAAGCACTGTGGTGTAGAGGACACCAGAGTCGTGCAAGCAAGGGAAAAATGAAATATCTTGAAAGGTGGTCATCATCTCCACATTCAATACTCTGCACTAACTGAGCCAGCTGCATTTATGAGGAAAAAACACATGAACAGTGACTTTACAGCTCACAACTTTCTCTACCACCTCCAGAAGGTTCCTGATGGGACAAGCATCCAACTTATTCCCCTGAGACGTACAATTGGAGGGCTGAGATGCAATAGAAAAGATTATATAAGGAAAGGAACCCCTCTAGAAATGAGTGACATTTTTACGAAATGAAAGAGAGAGAACTAAAGACCCTACTGTAAAGAAATCAACTTTGACTGTTAATGAACAATTCATCCTCAGACCTACCCAAGGAAGAATTTACACTGGATATGTGCTTGTTTCATTCATGTTAATTGGTTTAATCCTGTTATCCTCAAGCTTGTAATTTATTTAGAATTGCAATTGACTCAGAAAGCCCACTCTCTTACAAATTTATTGTGTTTGGCTTGAAGTATTGGGAGCCACTATTCTAAGTGGGATTGGGCTGTTCTTTGGGTTCTTACATTTCTAAAATGGTTTATTAATAATTGCTCTAAAGACACCTATAAATATGACCAATTTCTTTATAATTTTTTCGTAACATACATACATACATACATATATATATATATATATATATATATATAACGATTTGATGTAATTAGTGTATAATAATGTGCTAAAATTGTTATTAAATCATTTTTAAAAAATTTTGACACCACTTTCATGGGTATGAAAAAGCAGTAAAAAAATTAATTATTTTTTTCCATAAAAAGTTTTTTTTTTTAATATCTTCTAAATTATTGCCCTTAGGCCATTTGTTAACTTTTTCTCTAATAAAAATTGTGTTGTTTCAATAACAACCTTATCGATACATTTTTTTTAGAACAACTTATCTACCTTTTCGTCAAAAAAACTTTGTTAAAAGTGTGCTAAAGTATTCTTGTACTTAAAAAAAAGTAAGAAAATGTGAGATTTAAAAATTTTAAAAATAACGTACATAAAAGTTAAAAGTCGAGCTTATAAGCTCATGCCAAACGACATTTAGAAATAGTGACAGTAAGTCAAAGGTAGAATATTCAAACTGGCCAAATAGACTTTGAAGTCTCTAACCCGTGAGTATAGAAAGTTAAACCCTTAAGAGATTGTTTGGTTAAGAGAAAAAAAATTGTGTATTTTGTTTTCATTTTCTATTTTTTGTGGGACCTATCACTAAAAAATTGGTTTAGCTTTGTTTTGTGTACTTAGCTTTTATTTCAATATTCAACCAAGTGAGTTTGAATATAGAAAATGTATACACATTTTTACCGTTTTCATATTCACTAAAAATGAATACATCGACATTTTTGAAAAAAAAAATTCCAAAGGTTGTGGGCTCCAAAACCAATGGATTTTTAATATGTTGGGTTTTATGGGGTCTACTTGTGTTTGATTCGGATGACGACCCGACCTGAAATGATGTTGCGTGGTTTTTAATGGAAGATTTTTTAAAACTTAGTCCATGGAGCGGAGGCTTGGGCTAATAGGCCCAAGTTGTAGCACTCATGGACAAGTCTCTTGGGGGTCTAAGTGCAATGCCCCCGAGAAAGATTTTTTGACCCGTTTTGTAGCTCATTGTGAATCCTGTGCATAGAATATAGAAACCGTTGCTTTGGTGATTAGGGTTTCTTGATGTAGTTTTTGAGAAAGAGAAAAACTGTACTGCCGCACTTTGTAATTTTTTTCTGATAATAGTGAAATCCTTGCTGTTGGAAATTTAGACCCCTTAAAACAACAATTGTATTAACCTAGTTGATTAGCCAAATGATTAACTTAGTCAAATTATACAAATCTAGGTTAACACAATCAAATAATCATATCAAGAATATAAAGCAGCGGAATAATAAATAACACAAGATATGATCACCCAGGAAATCACACGGTAAAAACCTGAGGAGGATTTGACCTAGCTATCCTTAAGGTAAACCTAAATCCACTATGCGAAAGAATCGAAGTTCATACAAAAGGACTTACAAGCTCCCCGCTCGACTTCCTAATGCTACCTACCAGTAGAACTTACTGACACGACCATGTGCAAGCTCCAAATCCACGGACTCCTTCTTTCTTAGACTCTTCAATCAAGTACAAGCACCCACGCTTGTTATTCTTTGAGCTCCAATGGTAGCAACCGAGTTGATCATCAAGATGTTGAAGTAATCTCTACCTTGAAAACCCTAAGCTTTGTGTAAAGGAAAACTCCTCTAGATCTCACAAGACATTTACACAAAACAGCAACGTATGAGCAACAATACAACAGGAGCAACTCTAAAAACATGGCTAGGGTTTTCCTTATATATAGGAGTGTTTTACTTGAACCCCAAGACGTTTAAATAGAGTTTAGGCTGAGTTGGAATTCTGCAGAAAACGCAATCTGGCCGACTTTCGATCGATCGAGTCTATTTTTCGATCAATCGAGCTAGGCCGAAATGCCCCAATGCATCTGTAGCCTCTCGATTCCAACTTTACAATAATTAATAAACTTTGAGCAAGTCTAAACAAGACTAAACATATTGTTTTTATCATGGTTTGCCAATATTACAAATTAGAGTTCTAAATACATAAATTCCTAAATCTTTAGAACCTAACAAACTCTCCCTTTGACAATCCGTGACAAAACACAAACTAAAAGCTCAAAGTTTAAAAAGTAAAACCCCATTACAAAAAATAATGCTCATAACAACAAATACAACCTAACGACTATCCATCAGTTGCAAGTATAGACAGCAGCTCAATTGAATCAACCTGTATATTTCCTGAAACACTAAACGAAATGCATAAACGCATGTGTGGAAAAAATACAAGTAAATCAAAATAAATTCTTGACTTCACAAAAACACAAAACAAAGACATATATCATGAATAACTCACAAATATAAATCAATGAGCAGTGAACAAGAAACAAAAATAAAAACATAAGTAAACTAACTCTCCCCCTAAGTTAGATACAACAAAAAGTTTTTATTTATATTCTCCCATTTCAAAAATAATTTCAACTCCCCCTAAACAAGACAAACATGATTCCCATAAATCAATACTTTCTCCCCCTTTTTGTCACGTATTGACAAAGACAACTCATACAAAGAGTAAACAGTCAACATACGCAATAAAGAATAAGAGAAAATAGAGAATCAAGGGGACACAAAACAATACAACTCTATAAAAAATAGAGACAACTCCCCCGACGAACAACAAAGGGTAAAAAACAAGCTTCTCCCCTTATAAAAATAGGAAAAACAAAACAAGTTTTGGGAAAAACAATTTTGGGAAAAAATAAAGGAGGGGGGGGAATCAGCAGCAGCAGCAGCATCACCAACAGGATCAGGAGCATCCTCACCAGCAAGACCAAAGTTAAAAACACACAAACCAATAGTTAAAAACTAAGGTGAGGATACACATGAAGAAAAAATATTCTCTCTTTCAATAAAATGCAAACATGGCACTATGTGACCCATAAACAGTTGCATGAGTAGAGAAAATATTTGCACATTAATTATCCATCATATCTCTTAAGAAAAATATTTTCTACAGTTCACACATAAAAAAGGCATATACTAGAAAGTACATAGCTCAAAAATTAATCAATCAATTTTTTGATCAAGTTGAGTACCCAATGTAGCAAAGTGTATGCATGTTATGTGTGAAAACAATGAGAGATATGACTGCAAAACTGCAAGATAGATACAAAAACAATGCAATGCATGTGAATCCTAAACACAAATGATGCATGAAAAAAAAAATTTGGTCAAAAACATAGAAACTGAAAATTATTCAGTCTCGATCGATCGAGAATCGATCGAACAGCAATCGAGTCAGGCAGACTCAAACCAAAAATTTTAATCGCAATTTCGATTGATCGAAAAATAGGTTCGATCGATTGATAGTCTGGAAAAATCAGATTTTTGAAAAACAGAGCATTTGAATGCAGAAACTCCTCAAAGCACATTGTTTTTAAAAAAAGCATGAGTATGAGACGAAAAGTTTTTCAAAAACACTTGAATTTAACCCAGATCTTCCAAAATCAAGATTTTCAATCAATTTGTCCTCAAAGCGCAAACATTAAACACAATTTGCATTAGAATCAAGAAACTTTTAATCTTGGATGGCCACAACAAAATCACACACAATATAATGTACCAAGTTTAGCAAAGAGTAACTTGTGTAGTGTGTGCAACTAGCAAAAGCTTGAGATACATGTGAGGTGATATGTAAATAGCAATCAATCACAAAGTCTACAAAATTCATCACATAGAATTTAAAAGAAACTATCACCTAAAGAGTTACATCATATAACTCTCACATCTCCTAGAACATAAGCTTGCAATCATGTAAGTTTCTTGAATTTGCCTCATAATATACACACCAATTTTAATTATGTGATTTGGCATCAAGCCTAATAGTACACACCAATTTTAAGCATTTAAGCAATTAAACCGAGGCTACACCTTATGTTCTTTTTGTGCATGTGCTACACTTTCTCGAGCACAAAATCTTACGATATGCACTAAGGTGTTCATGATTGGCTAGTGAACAGTGGTGAGATGGTTATTTATGCCTTTCTCAAAAGGATCAAGTCCGACAGTCAAATAACATGTGACTTCAAGATCAAGACAAAGTGATTAATAACCACAAACATCTTTCCCACACAACATGCACTACAAAGCTCAAACTAGTAAAATGCAATAAAGTAAGCTCATCCAAGCTAAACAAGGTACATAAACTAGTTATGTAAAGATAAGGTGGCCAACCTTGATTATAAATCCAAGATCTATAATACAAAACACAAAAATCTTTTTGGTTTTAACAAACTTTATGACCAAAAACAAAAAGCACATATTACTAAATGAACAATGCAAAAGTAATGCATGATAGTGCTTAACTAAGCTATAGAGGGTATCAATTTCTTAATTAACCCTTGAGTACATGTACAAACTAGTACATACTCACACAAAATCAGAAATAGCTTAGCACAAACTATTCAAGTTTCTCCACAATGTCAAGCATATTCTAAATCAAGAGAGAGATATCATAACTCATGTAATCCTCAAGAAAAATAAACCAAGACACAAAATAAAATATTTTTGTCTTTTTGAAATTTTTCAATGTTTTTGGATTTTTTTTTTTTTTTTTAAAAAAACAACCTAAAAAACAAAACAACCAAAAACAAAAACAAAACATGTCCACAATTAATTGAAAGAATTAAATCAGAGACAAGTTAGCAACACTCACCTTAAAGGATCTTTTCTCACCCATATAGCACGATTCTTCGGCTTTGTAAGTGAAAATCCATGAGAAGCAGAGTGTATTTAAGGAATTACACTAATCTTCTGAGAAAGACTGAAATCCTGCAAATTCCTTTCACAAGCCAACAAGCTCAAATTTTTCAAAAGAATATGAAACAATTTATTTAGACTTATGGCAGGAGAAATATCATCACATATCCTAGATTGAAACACAGAATGCTTAAATTTCAATTTATGACAATTAGGACGAATGTGACCACAGACACCACAAAAGTGACAAACATGAACAAATTTAGGAACATCAGTATTCCTAACAGCAAATCTAGTCTCAGATTTTGATTTTTGCCTCAACAAAGAACAATTTGGTCTAATATGACCAACAACACCACAATGGTGACAAGTAGGCACAAAAACAGATTTATTATGCTCTCTAACAGTAGGCTTAGACTTAGGTTTAGAGACTTCAGCGTCTACATCAGAACTTTTACCTTTGTCTAACCTAGCAAAATAAGCATTTTCTTTATTATTCCTCTTGAAAGGAGGGATATAAACTTTCTCAATTTTAGGTTTAAGAGAAACAGAAACACTTCTGTTATCATCAGCAGGCTTGGTACTAGTCAAACTTTCAATTTTAGATTTAGATTCAACTAACTCTTGTTCCAAGCTTTTCATCTTCTCATCTTGAGAGGAAATTTGATTTCTCAAAAATTCATTCTTTTTATTAGACTCATCTAATCTCACAATAAAATCCTCTTTTTCAAGATTAGCCAATTTTAACTTTTCTTTAAATTTCTTAGCAATTTTCAAAAATTTAGATAATTCCTTACGAAGAGTTTCAAAAGCATCAAAAAAATCAGCAGAAGCATGAGCAAAAACATGATCAGAAAGACACTTCAAATTATCCATGACAACAGGGGTCAAGGATCAGCTCTTAGATCAAAAGATCTAAAACAAGAAGAGCTACCCGCTCTGATACCACTTGTTGGAAATTTAGACCCCTTAAAACAACAATTGTATTAACCTAGTTGATTAGCCAAATGATTAACTTAGTCAAATTATACAAATCTAGGTTAACACAATCAAATAATCATATCAAGAATATAAAGCAGTGGAATAATAAATAACACAAGATATAATCACCTAGGAAACCACACGGTAAAAACCTGGGGAGGATTTGACCTAGCTATCCTCAAGGTAAACCTAAATCCACTATGCGAAAGAATCGAAGTTCATACAAAAGGACTTACAAGCTCCCCGCTCGACTTCCTAATGCTACCTACCAGTAGAACTTACTGACACAACCACGTGCAAGCTCCGAATCCACGGACTCCTTCTTTCTTGGACTCTTCAATCAAGTACAAGCACCCACGCTTGTTATTCTTTAAGCTCCAATGGTAGCAACCGAGTTGATCATCAAGATGTTGAAGTAATCTCTACCTTGAAAACCCTAAGCTTTGTGTAAAGGAAAACTCCTCTAGATCTCACAAGACATTTATACAAAACAGCAATGTATGAGCAACAATACAACAGGAGCAACTCTAAAAACGTGGCTAGGGTTTTCCTTATATATAGGAGTGTTTTACTTGAATCCCAAGACGTTTAAATAGAGTTTGGGCTGAGTTGGAATTCTGCAGAAAACGCAATCTGGCCAACTTTCGATCGATCGAGCTAGGCCGAAATGCCCCAATGCATCTGCAGCCTCTCGATTCCAACTTTACAATAATTAATCAACTTTGAGCAAGTCTAAACAAGACTAAACATATTGTTTTGATCATGGTTTGCCAATATTACAAATTAGAGTTCTAAATACATAAATTCCTAAATCTTTAGAACCTAACACCTGCAACTCTGTGGACGTAGGCAAACTGCCAAACCACGTAAATACTGTCTTGTGTGTGTGATTATTTTTTCTTTAGCGTGTGTTTTCTCTATTTTGTTTCTCACAAGTTTGGGAATTTCGTGTTATCTCTCTCTCTCTCTCTCTCTCTCTCTCTATGGGTGGTGGTGGAGAATATTGGTTGTGGATGTGGATGTGGGTGGTGGATTTGGATTTAATGTGGGTTTTGAACCCATTTGCATATGGGTGGCTGCTGATGTATGTAGTTGTAGCTATGTGTTCAGATTTGTGACTGTGGGGGTGGTGGATTTGGGGTTGATGGTGATTAATATAGGTTGTAGGTGGTGGATTTGGGTTTGGTGGTGGTAAACAAGGGTAGTGGGTGTGGCTATGGGTGGAATTTTTAATCAAAAGATAAAAGGAAAAGATAAAACAAATACTAGACTAGAAAATTAGTGCCAAACAAAAAATGAGTATAGGATTTGAGAAAGAGAATATGAGTTTAGAAGATGAAAATAAAAAATGAATACAACCCAGCACAAACCAAACAACGCTTAATTATTAATTTGAGTAATCAAAGTCTAAAACCACGTAGCCTTCCATCCTAGTGAGCCACTGTGGTTACAAACCTTTAAAAAGGTGCCTCAAAGTCAGTAAGAAGTTCTAGTATAATAGACACATACGGTAGTATTAAGCCAAAAGAATAATTCTAGGATGTATTAAGAGGATTTAGAAAGTTAATTATTGTCTTTTTTATTGTCAAAAATACCCCTAATTTAATTAACTTATCATTATTACATGGAGTTAAAATAGTAAATCAACAAAAAATTAAAATATTCCTATAAAAGAAAAACCACCCCACATCCCATTACTCCAATATAAAATATAAAATAAAATAATTCCTATTAAAAAATTCCTTTCTACTTCCAATACCCCACGTTCTTATAACTAAAAAAAAATCTACCCACAGTTTCTATGAAAAAACAAAAACTACTAATTCCTATGTTATACAAAATGACAAAATTTAGCTACAAAATTGGTTGTAACCTAAGGCTATAAAATTGGAGGTGAATTTTGACAAAAATAACCATTGTAGTTTAAAATTACACATCAAACATAAGCTTATAAATCATGTAGTAAATAATATTCAATTGACACAAAATTTGACATGTATATTAAGAGAGTAAAGAACATGCAATTCAATAGTTAGATTTTCAAAATATATAGTAATTTTTATTTTATTGAGTAAGGTTGTACCTTAAAGCTACAACCAATTTTGTAGCTAAATTTTTTCCATATCAAAAACACTAAATAAATAAAACTTCCTAACAAAAAAAAAAAAAAAAAAAAAAAAAAAAAAAACTACCCATGTCACGTTTAAAAAAAAAAAAAAGCTTCATCGCACACATGAAGCACGTGTGACGAGGCTAGTATGTGTATATATATAAATAAATTTTAAATCCGAATAACCTATTATGTATATATTATTTATACATAAAATATGTATGTAACATGATTCTTTTGATAAATGTTTATTTTCTCATATATAATAAAAATGCTTACACCAAGTTAATCTTTACATGCTCTCAAAAAAAAAAATTCTTTACATAACTAAACATGACCCCTTTTTTTTCATTCAATTTGATTGTAAGCTATGAATTATATTTTAAATTATATTGATCATTATTGGTATTTTTTAAACATTTTAGATCAATATTTTTATTTAAAAAGGTAGAGATTACACTATTTGAGTATATCAATAGTTCTAAAAATTCTCAAATATATTAAAATATAATCAATTTTAAATAGTTTAGCGTCACTTTATACTCCCAACCATATATAAGTCCATATAAGAAACATATAACAATAATAAAAAATAAAGAAAACATTACTTTTAATAGATGACAAATGAAATATGGATTTCTAACTCTTGTGTGTTAACCAACAATCCTAATTGTTTTCTCAAAAAAAAAAAAAAAAAATCCTAATTGTCCTTTATTTTAAAAAATAAAAATATAGAGTCCATATCTCTAATTCTCTAAATGCCAAATTTTTTTAAAAAAAGAAGTTTATTTTTGGTAAGTAGAAAAAGGCTTCTATTAAATAGATTTTGATAGACCCAAAAAATATATATAATCGTCCATCACTTGCTTGTGGACGATGAACAAGAACGACCTCGCTGACAGCACAGTACGAGTGGGATTGCCCGAACCTGCAAGTTAATCGTCAATCCCCCTGTCACGACCAGCCGTTACAAAAAGATCAATAAATTTCAATACCGTTGAAGAAGTATATGTCAAACTTAATACCCTGCACAAGCATTACAAACTCAAGGAATTACACCCTCATTATGGCAGAACCAACGGCTAGAAGAGTATTGAAACAACCTATATATAACCCTAAACAGGATCCGAAAAAGGTACAAGAAACACTCACTAGAAATTTCACTTATTAAAGATATTCTCCTCTTCCTTGATTTGGGGGCCTTTCCTAACTTTGGCATCAGAGGCATTGTGGCTGGCGCCACACCGGTGACCACATTCTTTGTATTTTGGGATATTTCAGGGTCTGTAGCGGCGGCTGACGATCGCATTCTGGATGAACATCTCTACTGACGATCCTAGCATCATCAGTTTGGCGCCGTCTGTGGGAAACCTATTATTCTTGAGCGTTCGGTTCAAGGGTACTGTTCTATTCTAAGGAGATGGAGTCCAGCTGTATCCCAGACCCCGCTGCGTTGTCCCTACAAATTCAAGCACTCGCAGCCACGGTAGAAGAACTCACCAAGCAAAATCAAGAGATGAAACAGCGACTGCAACAAGGAGATAACCACACAGAAGTCAACGGAGATGAGGACGGAGACAGTCATAGGAGACGAACCAGCACTCCAGAGGAACCAAACTCGAGTTTCCTCAAGGAGATGAGGAAAGAGATGGACGAGTTGAGAAGCGCAATTAGGGGAAAGACGGATCAAGGGTTGGACCGAATCGTCAGGAAAACTAATTCTCCTTTTACTGCAGCCGTCCAGGAATGCCAGGTACCCTCCAAGTTCCGCCTACCCCAGCTCGAACCCTTTGACCCACTCCTTGTGTTGAAGCCCTCCAGGGGGATAAAGCAACCTCATGACGACCCACTCGTCATCATGATCATGATTGAGGGCTTCAACACAAGGAGAGTTCTGGTAGATAATGGGAGCTCAGCGGACATTATTTATCTGTCCGCCTTCCAGCAATTGAAGGTAGACCCGAAGAGGCTTCGTCCTTTTGAATCACCTCTCATCAGCTTCAGCGGAGACAAGGTGTACCCCCGCGGGATAGTGACTTTGACGGTCACAGCTGGCTCATACCCCCTCCAGGTAACCAACAAACACAATTTTCTGGTTGTAGACTCACCATCGTCTTACAATGCTATCATAGGACGACCTACCCTTAACCGCTGGAAAGCTGCCACTTCCACGTACTGCCTGAAGGTAAAGTTTCCAACAGAACAGGGAGTCGGAGAAATAAGGGGAGATCAGGTGTTGGCAAGAGAGTGTTACCAGGCCGTCCTGGCCTCCAGAGAAAACCATACGTGGGTGATCGAAGATAAGACACCTGAGATCGTGGAGAAGCTAGAAACTGTAGAACTGATCGAAGGGGATCCGATGAAGACGACTCAGGTAGGGACGGACCTAAACCCGAGGACGAAGGAAGGAATCATCACTTTCCTGAAGAACAATCTCGATGTATTCGCCTGGAGCCACGAAGATATGCCAGGAATTCCAGCAGGCATCATCCAACATCGACTAAACGTAGACCCGGAAAAGAAGCCCGTCCAGCAGAAAAGAAGGGTTTTCGCCCCAGAACGAAACAAAGCCGTGATGGACGAAGTAAGAAAACTACTTGCTGCAAACTTTATTCGAGAAGTTTATTATCCGGAATGGTTGGCCAATGTCGTCATGGTCAAGAAGGCAAATGGGAAATGGAGAATGTGCGTCGACTTCACAGATCTAAACCAAGCCTGCCCGAAAGACAGCTTCCCCTTGCCCAGAATTGACGAGCTAGTAGACTCTACTACCGGGCACAAACTTCTCACTTTCATGGACGCATTCTCGGGGTATAACCAGATACAGATGGTAGAAGAAGATCAAGAAAAAACTGCATTCATCACTAGCTAAGGGCTTTATTGCTACAGGGTCATGCCCTTCGGTTTAAAGAACGCAGGCGCCACATACCAGAGATTGGTAAATCAGATGTTCAACAAGCAAATTGGGAGAAATGTGGAAGTGTACGTCGACGATATGCTCGTCAAAAGCAAAGAAGAAGAGGATCATCTAGACGATCTTAAGGAGACATTTAACACGCTCAGGCAGCACAGCATGAAGTTAAACCCCTCCAAGTGTGCTTTCGGAGTCTCCTCAGGGAAGTTCCTCGGGTTTATGGTTTCGCGAAGGGGAATTGAAGCAAATCCAGAAAAAGTGAAAGCCATCATTGAAATGTCCTCACCAAGGACAACCAAAGAAGTACAATCGCTCACAGGAAGAGTAGTGGCACTCAACAAGTTCGTCTCGAGAGCAACGGACAAGTGCCTTCCGTTTTTTAAGACCTTGAAGAAGCTTTTTGCCTGGACAGAGGAATGCGAGACGGCATTCCAAGAGTTGAAACGGTACTTGAGCAATCCCCCGCTCTTAAGTCCATCCAAGGAATGAGAAGATCTGTTCTTATACTTGGCAATGTCTGTCACAGCAGTAAGCGCAGCCTTAATCAGGGAAGAAGACAGGGTACAACTTCCTGTGTATTATGTTAGCCAAGCCTTCCATGGGGCAGAGGCTCGATATCCCCGGATCGAAAAGATTACTTTCGCCCTAATAGTGGCCTCCAGGAAGCTACGTCCCTACTTCCAGGCTAACCCAATAAAGGTAATGACGGACCAGCCAATCAAGAAGGCAATGAACAAACCCGAGGCAGCTGAACAAATGGTGCAATGGGCGATCGAACTTAGCCAGTTCGATATCGAATACCGATCGCGAACAGCCATAAAAGCTCAGGCATTGGCAGATTTTATAGCAGAATTCACCACCAACGAGCAGGAGGAAGATCGGGAAGACATTTGGACAATCAACACAAATGGATCGTCCACACAAAAAGGGGGAGGAGCAGGCATCGTTATTGTCTCTCTCCAAGACGATGTCCTCAAATATGGGGTCCAGCTGAAATTCCCCATAACCAATAACGAGGCAGAGTATGAAGCTCTGCTAACAGGTCTCCGACTAGCCCAGGCACTGGGAGCTGAAAAAATTGTGATCAAGAGTGATTCACAGCTCGTCATAGGGCAAGCCAGAGGGGATTTTGAAGCAAAAGAGACGAGGATGCAAAAATATCTCAAACTAACAAATCAGCTGGTAAGCAATTTTAATCAGGTGGAGTTCTTACAGGTTCCACGGGAACAGAATACAGAAGCCGACGAAGTAGCCCGCAGCGCATCAGCAGATCTCCAGGACAAGAAATATGATTGGAGACTAGAAGAACAACGTCTCCCAAGCATTAAAGAATTGCAAGCCTTCTCTGTGCATACACACCAGGGATGGACGAGTCCGATTTTTGCTTTTCTTAAAGACAGGCGACTACCATCAGGCACTGAAGAGGCCAAGAAAGTCCGCAGAAGAGCTGCCCGGTTCACTATTTTGAATGATCAACTATTTAGAAGAGGCTTCTCTCAACCGTACTTGAGATGCGTAGAAGAAGAAGAGGCCACCTTCTCTTTACCCTTGTGCGCTGTCTTTCGCCTTTTTGGTCCAGGGACCTCTTCAATTGAAACTGCAGGAGAAGCTGTCCTTGCTTCGTCCTGAGTAGGGGTAGACGAGCCTCTCTCCACCGTCTCTTTCTCTTTCTCTTTTTCTTTCTCTCTGTCAGTAAACTTCAGAGTTTTCTGACCAATGCTTGAAAGGGGTTCGTTCCTCTTCCCCATGATTTTCGCATACAGATCTTTGTTGAATTTGCTCGTCATTTCTGCAGAAGAAAGTTAAAGGAAGTCAAAAAAAAAAAAAAAAATATCATACACATCTACTCACGTTTTCGCTGCTCACGATCAAGGAATTGAAGGACGAAGAGTGAAGGCTCAGGTCCCAAATAGTGACGAGCCAGAGTACGCGGATCAATAAGTTCGTCGAAGTCTTCGATCGTCCTTGAATATTTGATCGCCTCCTGAACCCTCGCCTCAAATTGGCTATCAAGATCAGGGCGCTCCTTCGCTACGCAGCAAAAAAGTCACTCGAAATTATATAAACGATCAAAGAGAAACAGATGATGATAGAAAAAGGGAGTATAAAAAAGCAAACGCACCAAGCCAAGGGGTCTCCCACCGGCGCAGCAGCCTGGGGACATTTCCCCAAACGTCATCTGACAAGGTCTCCCAACCGTCTCTGGACACAAAAAAATATCTTGACTTCCAATAACGGAAGGACGAAGGGAGGTCGGCTACCAGACGGGACCTCCTCTCCCAGGGGACAAGCTCATAATACCCAAATTCCCTAGACTCTTTTAGGCGATAAAGATGGGTAAGCTCGTTCACCGTGATCATCTCTCCATCTGCTATAGTCGTCCAGATCACCATACAGCTTATGACAATTCTCCAAGAATTGGGCATAAGTTGCCCAGGAGCAATCTGCAGGTGATCTAGAAGCTCCATAACAAATGGATGGACGGGAAACCTTAGGCCACACAAGAAGGCCGCCTCGTAAAAGCAAACCTCTCCGTGGGCAAAGGCACAAGCCTTTTTCACCTTTCCTGGGAAGACAAACCCTAGTTTCCTCTGGGAATTGAAACCTATCCCTAAATTTACTAAAGACATCAACCTTCAAATTACATTTTTCCTTGAAGGCATGGAAGGGACGAGGAATGACAGCGGAAGTCAAAGGAAGATTTGACGAAGGAAGCACGGAGGTAGCTGTGTCCAGCACAGCCCCGTCCACGGCCGCGCTAGACGAAGAACCCCTTTCATGATCACTCGACCTCACCGCAGAACCCATTTTTTCCCTCCTAAGGACCCCACGAACGGATTTAAACCAGGAAAACGACTGCTGCAACAACGGGTGCAGATCACTCAACGCTAAATCTAAACCACTCCCCCTTGCCACAAAATCACTAAGGTATGGATACCGGTCGCCAGAAAACTCTAAAAAACCCCCTAAGCGCGCAAAAAGAAAAGCAATAGAATGAGAAATTTGCTGAAATGCAGTATAATCCACCATTAAAGGAAGGATATACACATTCCGAAAAAAGAAAGTAAGCAAAGAAATATAAAGCAGCAAAAGGGAAAGGAGCGAAAAAGAAGGGATACGCACCTGAAGAGAAGGAAGAAAATCAGAGGTCGGAAGGGCAAGGCAGCCACAGCAGTAAGACTCAGAAAAATCAGACACAGAGAGGACAAAAAAAGAAAAACCCAGAAAAGCCAAAGGAAAGTAAAATGAAGGAATGAAAGGGAAAAAGAAAAGTAAAATTAAAAATCTGCCTTGGAAACCGTGGGAAACCGAAAAGGCACTCACCGGAAACGAGGCCTCCCCACCGGTCAGAACTGGACACGTGGCCACAACGCATGCCACGCCGCCACAAGTCAATTAATACGGAGAACACTTCCCCAAGCAAAAAAAAAAAAAAAAAACCTTTTCGTATTCCCAGGACCGTCCGAATTGTGGACGATCTTGGAATAAGGGGGCAACTGATAGACCCAAAAAATATATATAATCGTCCATCACTTGCTTGTGGACGATGAACAAGAACGACCTCGCTGACAGCACAGTACGAGTGGGATTGCCCGAACCTGCAAGTTAATCGTCAATCCCCCTGTCACGACCAGCCGTTACAAAAAGATCAATAAATTTCAATACCGTTGAAGAAGTATCTGTCAAACTTAATACCCTGCACGAGCGTTACAAACTCAAGGAATTACACCCTCATTATGGCAGAACCAACGGCTAGAAGAGTATTGAAACAACTTATATATAACCCTAAACAGGATCCGGAAAAGGTACAAGAAACACTCACTAGAAATTTCACTTATTAAAGATATTCTCATCTTCCTTGATTTGGGGGCCTTTCCTAACTTTGGCATTGGAGGCATTGTGGCTGGCGCCACACCGGTGACCACATTCTTTGTATTTTGGGATATTTCAGGGTCTGGAGCGACGGCTGACGATCGCATTCTGGACGAACATCTCTACTGACGATCCTAGCATCATCAGATTTAGTTAGCTATTTCTAGAAACATGTATCTAGAAATATGTATCTAACAAGTGTCTTGTACTAGATTGTAACTCATTTTCATATAGTGGATTGCCTTAGTCGGGGTGTGTCCCTTATAGTGGGTTTCCTTATGAGTCATTCTCCACTATTTTTTAATTTGTCACCAAATCAATGTGTCTTTATTGTTTTATTACTTTATTTACTTATTTTATGTTTGCTATTTTTATACTTTAAATTTGATATTTGTGATTACGTAATTGGTTTAATTGGTAATAAATTGATAAACTAACTGCATAATTAATTTGGGGTCTAAACTTGTTGTCTCATGATCCACTTGATCGAACTAAATTACTTCTATTTCCATTGATTCGAATCAGAGTTCCTCTTTTATTGTTCCTAATGTTGGGATTGTGTGTGCCAAAAACGATTAGTTCGATTTGATGCAAAATATTTCCCTATTTTTATTTGACTTACTTTTGTAGAAAGAAAAAAAAAATGAAAAAAAATTAAGAATAACATGCAAAAATTACTCTTAAGATTTGAGCTAATACAAAACACTACCAAGATTTTTTAAAAATATCCAATTTATTTTCTAAGTATAAACGATAGTTTGTACTATTTGAAAGTTTTCATATTCCTTCAAATCCTCTACTTTATTTTTTATCTCTGCTTACTATCCATTTAGCATTTGCTACCCAAACATTTCTTTGTGCATATAATTGCCATAATGCGGTTACTGTGAGACCAATGCAGTCAAGACCAACTGTTCAACATATGCTATGGAGTCCGAGTTCTTTGAAAAGATTCAATTCTAAACCACTATTGAGATACCAACTTTGAATACATTTGATATCAAATTTCCTATCCATCCTGCTAACTGAAAATGCTAAAGGTCATGAGGCAAGAACATAACTAGTAACCATGCAAACTACAAATTAGGTAATGAGGAGAAAGAACACAAACAGTATTCAGCACCATTTGTAATTAGAGAATAAATTTGATATTTTTTAAATTTCTTAAATAATAGTTTTATACAAACCC
Organism: Quercus aquifolioides; assembly: GCA_019022515.1. Classification (NCBI taxonomy): domain Eukaryota; kingdom Viridiplantae; phylum Streptophyta; class Magnoliopsida; order Fagales; family Fagaceae; genus Quercus; species Quercus aquifolioides. The sequence goes on from CM032326.1 coordinate 38,461,922, forward strand.
AAATCTTGGTTTTTGTATTTTACCATTTTAGTCACTATCAGGATAAAGCAACAAATCACTAAACAAACCTTAAGAACAATATATAAAATTCTATTAGTAGACTTGTTTTGCTTGCTGGCACTGTCTTTTACTCATTTTTAGTTTGAAATTTGAATAGTTTCTTTTTGGAGTTTGTACTCATGAGTCCTGACAGATACTTGTCCATTGCGTGTCATTGTCCACGTTAGCAAAATCCTCTATCCTTATCTCCAGAAACTACAGTTGCTATTTGATACTTTTTTTTTTTTTTGACAGAATACTTGCAACTAGTTACACATGCACCTAATTAATTCGAGCTGAACAGATTTGGCCCCCTGGGTTCCTTGGGTTATAATTTTTAAAACATAACTAATGATCACATCAACCAAATGAGAAAAATGAAATGTAAAACTTCTTATATGGTGTAGCACAAATTCTTTAATTTGTTTACTCAAAAAAAAAAAATCTTTAATTTAAATTCAACTATACAATTATATTAACTAATGTATAAAAAATAGTATTATTTTTTAACTAGTACCGTAAATAATTTGAAAGGTTAATGAATAGTCTAGACTCAACTCAAAAGGAAGTTCATTTAAACTCATTTATATAGTAAATAAGTTAAGGTAAAATTCAATTTTTAACTAAACTATTAAACATGTTAAGCCCAAAATGTAATAATTTATTTGTATAAACTCAATTTTTGTATATATAATATTATAATATTTTTGTATAAACTCAATTTTTGTATATATAATAAACCCAAAATTTAATAATTTATATATATAAACTCAATTGAATTCAAACACATAATTATTTTGAATTTAATTATCCTTGTAAAAGATAACATGGTTTAAATCAATTTATCTCAGTGTTTAAATTCAATTAGAAAAGTGAAGCTTTACTGTTAATTTTAAATATCCAAAAATATCAGAACTATATTGTTTTGGTCTGTTGGAGGGAGTGTCTAACGGCGAAATTTTATGGACAGCCACAAATGAAAAGCCTACACTGAATAAAGGCCAAAATTATAGGATTGATATATATATATATCTTAAAAGTTACACAGTAGAATTGAATGAATAAAGTTAACTTTAAGCATTTATATAGTTATTTCTCAAAAAAAAAAACATTTATATAGTTTATGATAAATTAAAGTAGGATCAAATTCAAAATTAGATTAAATTAACAATTATGAATTTTTAATAATACTGTAAAGTCTTAAATAAATGACTACCTGGTCTTTATCCACAACTTCACCGTTATTGGGAGGCCAAAAGACGTTATAGTCGTTGGCATCCCCACGTTTGCTTGTTCAACTGACGTGAGTTATCTAACTTTGGTAATCTTCTGTCGGTTTAGTAAAGGTGTTTGAGTAATATAGTTTGTAATTTTTTAAAGGGTTTTACTAACGAGTGTCCTTAAAGTACTCATTAATAATCTATTTTAAAGAAAGTTTTCATACTTTTTTATGGAAAATAAAAAAAGTTGTCAAAATATTAATTACTTTTTTTTATTTCTCATAAAATTTTTCTTTAAATTGATTATTAATCAGTGCTCTAATAGCACTTGTTAATATTTTTCTTTTTTAAAATATATATAGATAAAAAAGTGTATAAAAATATTATAAAAAATTAAAAATAAGGTGTCCAACAACTCTACCGAGGAAGGCTTAGAAGTTAGATAACTTTTAACTTTGTTCTTTTAAAAATCCAAAAAAAAAAAAAATCCTTTTAAATTTTTTTTTTTTTAAAGTTTACTTTCTCTGTCCCTTGTTTCTGACCGACGTCGTACGTTAAAAAAAAGTCTCTGACCGACGTCGTACATAGTACCACAAAAAGACGTACTCAAAAACCAAAAAAAAAAAACCCGACGTCTCATATACGAATAAGGGTAATCTGGTGTTTTCAGTCTTCCTGAGAAGAAACCCAGTCCTACTTCCTACTAGTTCTACACCAGTTTGCATAACATACCAGGCTCCTATAAAACACAACCAAGCCCTTCACTCTTTCTCTCACTCTCACACACACACACAGCTTCTGAAAATGGCTTCCAGTTCCTTTGTTTTTCTCACTGCCACATTTCTTGTCCTGTGCACCCTCACCAAAGCCAAGAACCCAGGTCTCGTTCTAACCCTGCTTAACAACTGCCCCTTCACCGTCTGGCCAGCCATCCAGCCCAACTCAGGCAACCCCGTCCTCGAGCGCGGCGGCTTCGCTCTCAACACTCGCGCCCATCGCTCCTTCCCCGCCCCGACTCAACACTGGTCGGGTCGGATCTGGGCCCGTACCGGCTGCACCTACGCCAACAACCGCTTCTCCTGCGCTACCGGCGACTGCGGCAACCGCCTCGAGTGCAACGGCAAGGGCGGCGCCACCCCAGCCACTTTAGCTCAGTTCAGCCTCCACCATGACCAAACTGACCTCTCCTCTTACGCTGTTAGCCTCGTTGACGGCTTTAACATCCCCATGACTGTGACCCCTCAAGAGGGTAAAGGCCAATGCCCTTTGATTGGCTGCCGTCCCAATCTGCTCAACACGTGTCCTGACAAACTCAAGCTCCGGTCACCGCCGGGTCACGGTTCAGTTGTTGCTTGTAAGAGTGGGTGTCAAGCGTTTGGTACCGATGAACTGTGTTGTAGGAACTACTATAATAGCCCACAGACGTGTAGGTCTTCGACCTACTCTCAGTTCTTTAAGAACGCTTGTCCTGCCACGTTTACTTATGCACATGACAGTCCGTCTCTCATGCATAAGTGCTCGTCGCCACGTGAGCTCAAAGTCATTTTCTGCCACTAGACAGAAGAGAGACCACGAGATATGCATGCATGCCCATCTTAATTTCAGTTGGTTTAGTTCTTAAAATGGGAAAGTAAAAAAATAAAAATAAATAAATATAGTTTGGGTTGTTATTGATATTTCGCTGTGTCTTATGTAATGGGCTTATACTTATAACTTATATGGTGCAAACCTCTTTCTTTTAGGATTGGAGTGGGGATGTAATCTTTTGGGGTTTGTCTAATGCATGTGTAATTTGTATGTGTGTAATTATGGGTTGCTTCTGTTCTCTCTCTCTCTCTCTTCCCTTAATGTAAATACAACAAGTCTTTTGACTCAATATTATAAAAATTAGAGTTTATTGGATTTATGTGTGCTGTGCAAAGTTTTTTAGCTAAATTAGAAAATATGCAAATTTTGGTATTGGTGTTGTCGAAATACAAGTAAAAGAAGAGAGAGAAACTGACAAATCTGACACAATTTTGGTATTTCGTGTTGCTAAAATTCTAGAAAAAGTGGAGACAAAAACTGACATCAATTTCGTCAATTGGATTGCCGAAATTCAATTGTCATTTTGCTTCTGTTAGATTCTTTTTTCCGTTTGGTTAGATTTTTCATGGTTTATTTTTGTTTAAAAAATAAAGATAAGCAACCCAGGGGATTGAACCCTTAAGTAAGGGTCATTCCATATAAGAAGCATCCAGTAAACTACCGCACACAAGTTTAATCCATATGGAAACTAAATTTACTTATTCTAAAACTGATAGATATTTCAAGTTTTCAAAAACACAAAAAAACACACACACACACATTTTTTTTATGATAAATGATATTTTTACAACATTTTTACAACAAATTCTAAGTGGCAGGTTGTTACTGATTGTTATTGTTGGGGCAAAAAAGACATCTTAGTGTTAGATTCAAATTTGAACCAATAACAACTAACCACCTGTGATTTGTTGTAAAAATGTTGTAGACGTAACATCTCTTTTTTTTTTATATACTTTCCAAAAGTTGATAGTTATGATAACAAGAATGGTAAATTCAAATTATAGTTCATCCACGATGATGTCAAAATTAATTAATATTAACTAAATAAAAATAACAATTTTGTAAGAACTAGTAACCTTAATTAAAATTGACAAAATTTAGTTACAAAATGGGTTGTAGCCTAAGATTATAACCTTACTCAATAAATTTTTATTGGAGGTGAATTTTGACAAGTTCATCAATGAATTACATCTTCTTCTTATATCCTCCATGCTTGCAAAAAATTTAGAAAATTAAAGATCAATAGCTATATCATCAATAAATTGTTTAAATTGCATCAATAAATTGTTTAAATTGCAAATTTTTGTAGTTTAAAATTATGCATAAAATATAAGCTTATAGATCATATAGTAAATAATATTCGATTGACACAAAATTTGACATGTGTATTAAAAGTATAAAAGACATACAATTCAACGGTTAGATTATCAAAATATGTAGTAATATTTATTTTATTGAGTAAGGCTACAACCAATTTTGTAACTAAACTTTGTCCAATTAAAAAATTATTGAAAAAAATTTGAATATTTTACAAACATATTACATGAATTAAAAAAGAAGATGATATTGTTAATATTTTTCAATTTAAGATAAATTTTGTTATTTATTTTATATTATTTATTAGTATATCATAAGAATTTTTTTAGTAATCAAAGTTGGCAATACAAGTCATACTTGCGTCATGTGTCTTGAGTTGTATAGCATAATTTTTCCATGACCTTTTTTTTTTCTTTTGAAAATTCATATGGCTCGTTATAAATAGATTAAAATTGGTAATATAGTTTAAATTTTTGGAAAATAATATTTTATTTCAAGAGTAAAAATAAATAAAAAATACATATTTTTTAATATGTATTAATTTACATCCATTATAATTTGGGATTACTACATTTTCCAATCACAAAAAATACCTAGGGGTATGATGAGTGTTATGCGTTTGTGGTTGAAATAATTTTTTTCACACCCCTATGTATTTTTGTGATTAAAAAAATGTAGTAATTCTAAATTATAATGGATGTAAATTATTAATATTTACCAAAAAAAAAAAAAAAAAAAAACCTCTGAGCACGCGCACGAGTGCATGCTCAAAGGCTAGTATCCCGTAATTATCACGCGCTTCTCAAAGGCTTTCTATTTTTTTAAGAGATTACTACATTTTGTAATCATAAAATACATATGATGAATATTATGCGTTTATGGGTGAAATAATTTTTTTATCACATCTCTAGGTATTTTTACAGTGCTATCCTCAAGTTTTGTATGGTTGGGATTATTAATACTTATCACGCGCATACTTAGAGACCCTTCTTTTTTTTTTTTGAAGGCTAATGATTTACATTCATTATAATTTGGAATTTCTACATTTTCTAATCACAAAAATAACTAGGGTGTGATGAGAATTATGCGAAATAAAATTATTTCACCAATAAATGCCTAAATCTCATCACACCCTGGGTATTTTTGTAATTGAAAAATGCAGAAATTCCGAATTATGATGAATATAAATCATTAACCTTTAGAAAAAAAATTCAGTTTCAATTGTTATTTTTTATTTAGTTAATATTAATTAATTTTGACATCATCGTGGATGAACTATAATTTGAATTTACCATTCTTGTTATCATAACTATCAATTTTTGAAAAGTATATAATAAAAAATGTGTGTTTTTTTGTGTTTTTGAAAACTTGAAATATCTAACAGTTTTAGAATAAGTTAATTTAGATTCCATATAGAATAAACATGTTGTGCGGTAGTCTACTGGATGCTTCTTATATGGAATAACCCTTACTCAAGGGTTCAATCCCCCTGGGTTGCTTTTCGTTATTTTGTAACCAATTGACGAAATTGATGTCAGTTTCTGTCTCCACTTTTTCTTGAATTTCGGCAACACCTCTACTGAAATACCAAAATTGTGTCAGATTTGTTAGTTTCTCTCTCTTCTTTTACTTGTATTTCGGTAACACCAATACCAAAATTTGCATCTCTCCTCATTTAGCTAAAAAACTTTGCACAGTACACATAAATCCAATAAACTCTAATTTTTACATTATTGAGCCAAAAGACTCACAACATAGTGCTTAGCGAGTGGCTAATGAGCAAAAATTGCTCCCTTTTAGTCTCATGTAAGAAAGTTCAAACTTCAAACATAAAAAATGGTACTTCAATTTAAAATATTGTAATAGCAGCTGAACAAGTCTCAATAGTTATGAGTGCTTGTCCGCATGATTAGTTTTTCTAGACTGTGGATAACGTAACGTATGGTAAAGAGTAAAGGTAGGAAACAGGACGTTGGGAATTTGTGCCTGTCAGAAAAATACATGTTTGTATTGCATACAAAACATATGCAGCGAAAAATTAACAGATCTACTTCATTCGCAATTGATAACATGTACTATATAAATTTCAAAATTTAAGAATAAGAGAGTGTACCTTGGTGTGGAGAATTTCAAAACCAAAGATCAGAAGTTCTTGAGAGCACTTTTAATCTTGACTCCAATTCCACTTGTGCTCAAGAAGTATGGTCTCTCAATCAGTTTCTATGAATTTGTTCAATGGAGAATGAGAGAGTATCCAACACTCACATACAAACCATTTCATGTTCTTACAAAAATTCTGTATGTTTCTCTCCTTATAACTAATTATCTAATTGGGCTAGCCTTTTGAGCCTTTCCAATTGAGCTTTAGTATGTGGCTTGGAGTGGAACTAAAAGGGAACAAATAAGACTCTAGCTCCAATGGGCCTTGAGCTTTTCTGTCAACTTTTGACAAGTCCAAAGTTACCATTAATTATATTTAATACCATTATATAAATATAATTGTACTCTAGGCCTTATTAATAAATTATATCCCAAGACTTTATTGTACATGCAACTCCTTCATAAAATATTCATAGTAATACAAAGTCATAAATGTAGACTGCCACTTTGTAGATTACTACATCTTAATTCTTGAGTATCCAGTTTAACCCTTTAAGTTATTCATCATATATTTATGAAATCCAATTTCATAAATATATACTTTATTAATTCTTTACTAAAGTGGTTAGGCCTAACTCTCTGAATAACCGAACTCATTAAACTTATCTCAAGGGAATATTTTATATTTCCGTTAAAAGATTACGAATTCCATCTTGAGAATATATATTCCATCAACACTAGATGTAGCTGCCCAACATACTGAGATTTTGACAGTTACTTTAGATCTTACTCCTAATATATCAAAGCAACTTACATTCTATGATCAGGTCCATTATTCTCTCAAGATTAAGAGTTCATGTAAATATAAGTCGTGAGATTTATTATTCAATTGATAGTTGTTAGGAGAATAATAAATCTCATAGCAATCCAGTTCAATATGTCTTAACTCTTAAAACATATCAACTAGAAGTCTTCACTTCCATAATCAAAACAAATCATCTTAGTTGATATGTTATAGTCTTCGCAGATGAAATGCCCAATTTCATCACTAACTATGAACTAAAATTCTAAGTTTACAAAAAACTTGTGATTTATGTCCTCTGTGACTTTTCACATAAATCACATACTATGCATCTCATGGACTATATATTAATGTCCGAATATTCATGTTACCATTATTTTAGATAATAATAAAACAACTTTATTAATCACAACATTAAGTCATACATAATGTCATACATAATAACGTACATAGCATCATACAATAGGATTTAAGGGTACTAATCCTAACTGATGATGCACAGAAAATCAGTAGGCTAAATGCTCCGGGTTTTAAAAATCTAACCACTCTTTGGAATGCCTGAAAAAGAAAACACACTATTAAAGGGAACCGGGGTGCATTGGCCAAGAAACCTCTGATGCTTAAGTTAGTTTCTCTTTAAGATTTTGGAATTCCAATTTTTTGGGAATTGTAAAAACCTACCTTCATTTGGTCCGAATGGGGTGTTTATATAACATGCTCTTGGAGCGGTTATTTGATTTGTAACTTCCCCTATATTTGAGGAAGTCAGAGGGTTCAAGGATAACTTCCACAACCGCTATGGGAGTTATCATATTTCATCTTTTATAACTGTTATTGGCAGTTAAGTACTCAGTAGGAAGATATAGTGATGAACTGGGGCCTTACTCATGCCTTGGAATAATAACACGCAGTTCAACTTACTAGTTTGTGTAGATAAACTTCCCTAGAATTTTTCCAAGTGTTGGGGATTGTCCTAGTCATGGTTTTAAAAACCGGACCGGACCGGCCGGTCCGACCGGTTCAACCGGGGACCGGTCAGTAATCCGGTCCGGTTATGATTAAAAACCGAAAAATAACAAAAAACCGGAATGTACGAAAAACCGGACGGTTGAACCGTAAAACCGGAACCGGTATGGTTGAACCGGTTATTGGCCACTCTGTCTTTATGCCACTGACAAGAGCCTAACACTGGGACAGCGTTGGTAGGTGGTGGGCCTGGTGGCACCATTGATTCATTGAACTTGCAAACTGGGGTTGAAGGCATGAACACAGGGAGGAAGATGTTGAAACTTGAAAGCTTGAAAGAAGAGGAAGAGGCTGAAAGCCTGAAGCAGAGAAAGTGTATTTAGACGGTAGAGATCTGAAAAGTGAAGAGTTAAACTTGAAATGGGTACTAGGTAGACGTGATATAGAAAGGAAAAAAAATTCTTTTAATAAAATATTGAAAGACGTGGGAAACATAAAAATGACTGACAGTGGCTGACTTTTTTTAAAGTTCCAACGGCAATGGATGGCTTTTTGAGTTTTGGGGTTTCTAAATCCCTTAAATCCACAGGTTTCTAATTTTTTTAATCAGTTTTTCACTCCCCAACGTGACCATTATTACCGTTTCTTATTTAATGTTTTCTTGTCTTGTCCCAGGTCTTTTCTTTCACTTTATTTATTTATAATTATATATATATATATATATATATATATAACTTATAAGTTCATTAAGAGCATTCGCAGCAGTACATCTAAAATTTTAGCTATTTAGCTACATAAAAAGCCACTATCTATTTTAGCTACATACATACTACAGCAGTGAATCTATTTTAGCTTTTGACCCAATAAAATAATATTTCTACAACAATAAAATAATATATCAAACTACCAAAAAAAAAAAAAAAAAAAAAAACATCACAACACCATCCACATCCAACTCTACTATCAGCCACAGCCGCCGCCGCCGCCGCCGCCACCAGCAGCAGTCCACAGCAAGGAAAAAAAAAAAACCCAAATCTCCAATCTTTTTCCTCAGCCACAACCACAGCCACAGCCGCCGCCGCCGCCGCCACCACCACCACCAGCAGTCCACACCAAGAAGAAAAAAAAAAAAAAAAAAAAAAAAAACCCAAATCTCCAATCTTTTTCCTCAGCCACAACCACAGCCACAGCCGCCGCCGCCGCCGCCACCACCACCACCAGCAGTCCACACCAAGAAGAAAAAAAAAAAAAAAAAAAAAAAACCCAAATCTCCAATCTTTTTCCTCACCCACACCCACAGCCGCCGCCACCACCACCACCACCAGTCCACAGCAAGCAAAAAAGAAAAAAAAAAAAAAAACCCCAATCTCCAAGCACTCCGATCGGCGAGCAAGCACTCCAATCACGTCGGCGAGCTGGGTCGGCGATCCACGAGCAAGCACTCCGATCGACGGCTTGGGAGACCGGAGTTGAGAGAGTGAGAGAACGCAGTGAGGGAGTGAGAGGCCGGAGTGAGAGACCGGAGTGAGAGAGTGATAGGTCGGAGTGAGAGAGTGAGAGGCCGGAGTGAGGCGAGACCGAAGTGAGAGAGTGAGAGGCTGGAGTGAGGCGAGATCGGAGTGAGAGAGTGAGAGGCCGGAGTTGAGAGAGTGAGAGATCGGAGTGAGAGAGTGAGCTTGAGAGATGTTGAGAGAGGCTGAGACTCTTGAGTCTGAGACGAAAGGAAAGAGAAGGCAGAGAGAGAGGAATATTTTAATGAAAAAGGGGGAGAGAAGTTAAATAAAATATATTATTTTTTTTTAGCTTTGTGCTACAGTGCACATCTATTGATAGATGTGCACTGTAGCTGAACATCTAAATTTTTTAGATATGCCTCCACTGCTGCAGCGTGATTTTTATGGTCAGTGGTGCTAAAAAATAGCAATGTAGCTATTTAGCACCACTGCTGCGAATGCTCTAAGTTAGGTATAAACTAATTAGTTACTATTTTGCTGAATATAAACTAACTAGTTACTATTATCATTTATAAAGATGCATAACATATTATATGGACTTTCACCAAAAATTAAATTTTATAAACATTCAAATAATATATATATATATATATATATTTATATTATTAGATTTAGTCCACTACTCCAACTTTTATATTCAATTATTCTTTCAATTATTAGTAGTTAATGAATTATAGAGCATTATAGTTTACAGAGCATTTTAGTTTATATGTGTATTCATAAATTATTAATTAGTTTTAATATAAAAAATTATTATTTATTTACATAATTTAAAAAATTATTAATTAAATTATTTATGACGTCACCGGTTCGACCATCGGTCGGACCCCGGTCCGACCAAAAAACCGGTAACCAGTCTCTTTTCCGGTTCTTTCACCGTACCGGTTTTTAAAACCATGGTCCTAGTACAATCCTCATGGACGACCATAAGCCTATAGACGACTGTTTTGTTAAGCATAGCTACTCTTGTCATCCTGGCCTAGACGACTCCTATGGACGAGTCTGGAGTTCATCAGTTCTTAGTTCACCATTAGTTGCCCCCTTGTCTAGGGGTCGTCCTAGGTACTATATAGCCTAATGCTACTTTTTGGGACGTGTGTCCTTATGTCAAGGGTTAGGTATGCCACGTGTCATAATCTTATTGGTGACTGATCGCGTTGATTTATTTTTTCAAGGAGTATACCATGTGTCATCTTTTGGTTGGTCACATTGTTTCAAATGCCAAATTCTACTACCTATAAATAGTAGAATCCCTCTCCTACCCCTCACATTTCTAAGATTTTCTTCTTTGACACTTGTTGTCTTAGCGCCTCATCTAGAAGTGTTTCCCCGTCCTTAGTTCTCCTCTGTCTAGAGCCAGGTACTCTCTTCATCCTCATTCTTAGGTTTTCCTTCAAATTTCAACATGTCTAAAGTTGTTGTCTCCTCGTCTAGTAATGGTGTAGATAAAGCTATAGACGAGCACCATGACTCCACTATTTATAGTGGCTCTAGTAGCAACAGTAGTAGTAGTGGTCACACCACGGACGAGGAATACACCTCTGGTGTTCCTGGAATTCCCTTTGAGGTTCTTCAGGAACATCTTAGGATAAGGGCAGCTTCCGGGGCTAGCACCTCGACTAGTATTCCTTCGTTTCCTCCTTTAGATGAAGTAGAAATCGTGTACAGTTGTGCTGTAGGTATTCCTTCTAAAACAAACGACAGGAAGCTTACAGCACTTAGGAGTTGGTACTAGATCCCAGACGACCTCAACTCTAGGTTAGCCATCCTTGGAGAGTGGTGCTGCCAACCCCGTTTTGGGATAGGCATCTATGAAGCTTATCTTCCAAGGGGGCTTAGGTTACCTTTAAATGCTTTTGCTAAAGAGTTACTCACTAGGTTAGGTTTAGGAGTGTGTTAGCTTAACCCTAACAAATGGAGACTGATTATCTCTATGCAAATTTTGTGGAGGGAAGTATTCGAAGGGGATCTTCCTCTTACTGTAGACGAAATCCTCTATTGTTACAAACCCTCAGAGATTAATCAATCCCTAGGCTTTTTTCAATTTACAGCCAGGGGTAATGACTGTAGATTAATTAAGTCATTGGTTACATCTGACAAAAACTAGAAGACGGAGTTTTTCTTTGTCTCTGGTTTCTGGTCTTGGCACCCTGTTAAGGTTGGCAGGGATACATTTGCCCCATACACTGGAGAATTAGGCAACCTTCATCATAAAGGTGTGTTATGTTTTGCTTTATTGTTTGTTTTAAGTGTTTTTATCTTTTGCTTGCAATCGTCTAACCTTATTTTCTTTTCTTTTTTTCTTTTTTTTCTTTTTTAAGCTATTAGATGACCCTCTTTAAGTAAGTTCCACCGTGACCGCGTCCACAGAGCTCGTCTACACGCTGATAGGAGTTTCCACATGTTGGTGACCCTTCAACGTCTATCTACGTGGGGACTAAGTCCTGAGCCGTCTATTGAAGCCCTCACTTACGAGCTTACTATTCGCAGACATGAGTCTTCTTTTTATACTTAGAAATTTCCTAAGTATTATTTGACTTATACTTTTTGACTAACACTTTATGCTTTTCTCTTAGGGATGGCAACTATGAAAGAGAATAAAGGGAAGGAGGTGGTGGACGAGGCAACCAAGCCTGAGGCTCAATCCCAGCCTCGTCCTTCTACTGGAGACAAAAGAAAAACTTTGCCCAAGATGCTGGACTTGGGAAATCTTCCCAGTCGTCGAGGGAAGAAGGCAAAGCACGGATCATCCAAGCCTGAGACCGTTAGGCCTAATCCTCCTTCCTCCTAGCTGTCCATCCCAATTTTTGATGTTGACTCGTCCATCCCTATTGATGTCACTCCTGCCAAGACCACTGCTCCCACCTCGTCCCAACCTCCGCAAGGGGTCCCTATCAACCTTCTGAAAAATGAAGACTTGGCTTGGGAGAGGTTTGAAAAGGCTGTAACTAGTGACGACATGGCTGCGTGCTACGACATGTCCTTGAAAGAATTTGAGCATTCTGGTGTTCATGATCTTTTCAAGATAATCTCTTTTACCTCGTCTTGTTTTAGTAACATGCATATATATATATATATTAACAGAACTCTTTAATCACTTGTGTAGGCCATGTCAAAATTCATAGCTGCGTCCAAGCAGGCCACGAAGATGGACAAGACGAGGATCCTGCTTGAGAAGAGGATCCAAGAGGTCAAGGATGACTGCAAGGGTTGGGCTGAGGTGGCAGCCAAGGCTAAAGACGAGGCCAAGGAGCTGCAAAATCTGGTTGAAGAGCTGAGAGCTGATGTTGTTGAGAAGAATACTCATCTTGACCACCTTCAAAAGAGGAATGACGAGTTGAGTACCCTTCTTACCAAGGCAAAAGAAGATGCAGTAGTGGAGTTCAGAGCATCTAAATAGTTCACTAATTTGCTGGACACCAATTACGTAGCGGGTTTTGAAGATTTTCGAATGGACTCTATAGAAAACTTTCCTGAAGTTGATTTTAGCTCCATCAAACTCAACCTTGCTGCTGCTGCTAGCTCTCTCATCCAGACAAGCTCCGAGGATATCAATGTTGAAGACACTACTCAACCAGCCCAGGACGTTGAAAATGATCCCCCATAGTGAAGAGAATTTTAATTTTAGTTTCCCTTTGTCTTTGTGTGTTTTTTTTTTTTTTTTATGAGGTCCATTGTTTAGGACCATTTAAAATTATGTCAAGTACATTTCACTCGTCTATATCACTTAGGACGAGCTTTCAAACAATTGTCTTTCAGGCCTTTTATTTTATAAAGGTTTTTGGACGGTGGTCGTCTACCCTTTTTAAACTTTATGAATGAATGTTTTATTTTCATTACTCTTTCATTTACTATTAAACATGTTGTTGTATGGACAAACTTTTTTTTTTTAATCCAGTATATTGGTTTCAAGTATGGCTTGTCCATGACAAGGATTCCTTCATGTTTAATATCCTTTACCATTCTTTGAATTTCGCAAGTATAACACGTCTTGTGAATGGCACTGGTTTTTCCAGCTTTACTCGTCCTCAGACTTGGTAGCTGGTTTTATTTTTCGTCCATAAGGTTTATTTTCAAGGCACAACTTTTTACTCGTCCAAAGATTGGATTGTTTTAGCTGGCGTCCCGTCCTATGGACTTTAAATATTCTTGCGCACGCATTTCCTTGTCCATGGGTTGGACTAACACATTTAAAGCTTTACTTTGTCCATTGTTTGGACAAGTATGCCTTGAGCTTGTTTTTCTTTGCTTTATCCTTATTTCAAGGAAAGCTTATAGACGTTACATCCCTACGTCCAGAGATTTTTACTTGTTTTTAGGTCTTAGCCTTCTTGTGGATGAAATTATGGAGATTAGATTTATATATCACATGCATTGAAAATCCAAACCGCATATTCATAATATAAACATCGTCCACAAGTATGGCACATGCTTAGAAGCTAGTGCCTTTTAGGGAATTATAAATACAAACAAATACCCAAGTTCATGACTTCGTCCATAGTTAGTTTAAAAACTAATACAACCTTAAGGAGTTAAAATATAACATATAATGTTAACAACACATGCAACAGAAAGCAACATAAACTTTGGCTCGTCCAGAGTGACAACATCTTGGGTGATCTCGTCCAAGATAATGCTTGTCTAGGCTGATTTTTGATTGATAATACCTTCTTAGGTGCTTAACATTCCAAGGGTGCTCCAACTTTCTCCAGTCCAGGGCTTCCAAGTAATACAATCCTTGTCTTTTACAATTGATAACCCTGTAGGTCCTTCCCAATTAGGTCCCAATTTTCTATAAGCTAGGTTTCTGGTTGCCGAAGAGACCCTTTTCAAGATGAGGTCCCCTATGTTAAAGTGTCTGGGTTTCATTATTGCATCATATTGTCTGGCCATAAGGTTTTTATACCTTGCTATCCTTTGCTCCACGTCCATCCGTGCCTCGCCTATTAGATCAAGGTTAAGGCGAAGTTGCTCTTCGTTATCCTCCTCTTCATACTTCATCACCCTATGATTAGTCATATGCACTTCTGCAGGTATCACTGCTTCACTTCCATAGGCTAGCTTGAAAGGGGTTTCCCCTGTAAGGGTTCTCACAGTCGTCCAATAGGCCCATAAAACTCTTGGTAACTCTTCTGGCCACACTCCCTTTGCCCCCTCAAGCCGAATCTTGATGATTTTCAACAAGAATCGGTTTGCCACTTCTACCTGGCCATTTGCTTGTGGGTAGGCGGGTGAGGAATAATGATTCTAAATTCCAAAGTGTTTGCAAAAGACCCTGAAAAGCGTGTTATCAAATTGTCGTCCATTGTCTGATATCAATACCCTAGGCACCCTAAACCTGCATACAATGTTCTTTTAGATGAAGTTTTTGACATTCTGCTGTGTGATCTTTGCTAAGGGTTCTGCTTCCACCCACTTAGTGAAGTAGTCAATCCCTACTACTAAAAATTTCATTTGCCTGGTTCCAAGTAGAAAAGGACCCAAGATATCTAATTCCCATTATGCAAAGGACCACAGGGCCGTCATCGGGGTGAGATACTTAGATGGCTGCCTGGGGATATTGCTAAAACATTGACATTGATCACACACCTTGACGTAAGACTTTGCGTCTGCTTGAATAGTTGGCCAGTAATAACCTGCACAGACGACTTTATGGACTAGTGCTCTTGCTCCTGAGTGATTTCCACATGCTCCTTCATGAACTTCCCTCAGCACATAGTTTGCCTCGTCTGGAACTAAACACCTTAGATAGCGCTGAGAAAAGCCTCGTTTGTATAACACCTCGTCCATAAAGACGTACTTGGTTGATCTGATTCTTAGCTGTCTGGCCTCGTCTTTTCCTTCTGGAAGCCTTTCATCTTTTAGGTAAGCTACTATTGGGGTCATCCAATTTTCGTCACCTTCTATTTGTTGTACCTCTGGAAGATCTATGCTTGGCATATATTGAATTTCATCAAACTTGTCTATTGGTTCACTGACTGAGGCTTCCTTCGCTAAGGCGTCTGCTTCCATGTTTTCTTCTTTTGGGATTTGAATAAAACTAGCTTCTTTAAATCTTTTCACAAGGCGTCTTACCTTATTAAGATATTTCTTTATCCGCTCTTCCTTAGTTTCATACGTTCCATTCACTTGACCCATATCTAGCTGAGAGTCGCCTTGGACGAGTATTGATTCTGCCCCCAAGAAGTTTGCCAATTCTAGCCCTTTAAGAAGGGTTTCATACTCCACTTCATTGTTGGTTGCTGGATATTGCAGACGAACCTTATACTTCAACTCGTCTTTTTTGGGGACAACAAAATAACTCTTATTCCTCCTGCGTGTAGTGTAGACGATCTATCCACATAGACGACCCATCTCTAAGCTTTGTCCAACTCGTCTAGCTCCCCTTGACTTGGAGTGAACTCTGCAATGAAATCTACCAATACTTGTGCTTTTATCGCACTTCTTGGTTGGTACCTGACATCAAACTCACTAAGTTCTATGACCCATTGGATTAGTCGTCCTGCGACCTCCAACTTGTTCATTGCCTTCTTTAATGGATGATCTGTCAAGACATTAATGACATGAGCCTGAAAATAATGCCTTAATTTCCTAGAAACTGTAATCAAAGCAAAGGCTAGCTTTTCCATCATGGGGTATCGTCCTTCAGCCCCTCTCAGTGCTCAGCTTGTATAGTAGACTGGCTTCTGTATCTTTCCTTCTTCTCTAATTAACGCTGAGCTCACTGCATGCGCAGACACTGCTAGATACAAATATAATTCTTCACCAGGTACGGACAGTTTTAGCATAGGGGCTGCTGTGAGGTAAGCCTTGAGATCTTGAAAGGCCTTTTGACACTTGTCCGTCCATTCAAATGCCTTCTTAAGAACTTTAAAAAATGGCAAGCACTTGTCGGTATCTTTGGAGACGAACCTGTTGAGGGCAGCAACTCGTCCAGTGAGGGACTGAACTTCCTTGATATTCCTTGGTGGCTCCATATTCAGTATTGCTTGGATTTTATTGGGGTTCGCCTCAATTCCCCTATGAGAAACCATGAACCCAAGAAACTTACCAGACAAGACTCCAAAAGCACACTAGCTCGGATTTAGCTTCATGTTGTACTGTCTAAGCATGTCAAAGGTTTCTTGGAGGTTGTCTAGATGCTTATCCTCATCCAGGCTCTTTACAAGCATGTCATCTACGTAAACTTCCATATTCTGCCCAATCTGTGGACAAAACATTTGGTTCACCAGCCTTTAATAAGTTGCCCCCGCGTTTTTCAACCTAAAGGGCATCACTTTGTAACAAAACAAACCTTGACTGGAGATGAAGGATGTCTCCTGATCCGCCTCGTCCATCCTTATCTAGTTATAACCTGAGAAGGTGTCCATGAAACTTAACATCTTATGACCCGCTATTGAGTCCACCAACTGATCAATACATGGCAATGGGTAACTATCTTTGGGGCAAACCTTGTTCAAATCGGTGAAGTTCACGCACATCCTCCATTTGCCATTAGCCTTCTTAATCTTCACAACATTAGCCAACTAGTCTGGGTAATAAACTTCTCGGATAAACATTGCTGTAGTTAACTTTTGAACTTCTTCTTTAATGGCATTGTCTCGTTCAGGGGCAAACACTCTTTTCTTTTGACGCACAGGCTTGGAGGAAGGATATACGTTTAGACGATAGACAATGACATTAGGGTCAATACTTGGCATGTCTTCATGACTCCATGTGAATACATCAATGCTTTTCTTTAGGAACAAGATAAGGTCTTGCTTCATCTTGCTTTCCAAACTTGCTCCAAACCTTGTATACTTTTCAGGGTTATTCTCATCCAAAGGAATATCTTCCAACACTTCAGTGGGCTCTGCAACAACTCTTCTCTCCTCGATGCTCATTGTCAGAACCTGTTCGTCCATAGCCAGCATGGCCAAATAACACTCTTTTGCTGCTAACTGATCTCCTTGAACTTGCCCTACCCTGTACTCCGAAGGGAAATTAACTGATAGGTGGTAGGTAGATGTCGCTGCCTTCAAGTTGTTTAGGGTTGGTCTTCCGATGATGGCATTATAAGAAGACGAACAGTCTACCATAAGGAAGTTCACTTCCTTGGTTATTTGCTGTGGGTATGATCCTACCACCACAGGTAATGTAATGGTACCCACGGGTTGCACTTTTATTCCTCCAAATCGCACCAAGGGTGAACATACTGGATGAAGTTAATCACGTCCAAACCTTATTTGTTAGAAGGCGGGGTAATACAGGATGTCTACTGAACTCCCATTGTCTACCAACACCCTTCTAGTCGTAATTTTCTACATTCATGAAATCATATGAAAAAGATGAGTTTACAAGAGTCTGTGAGAGAATATAGGCCAAACTAGAATTAAAGAGCTAAAGGACTATGCTTAAATGTCTAAGGAGGTGTAGCTGGAGTGTTTGGGTTGTCTACCATGTTTGGAAGCTTCAAATAAGGAAAGAAATCAAAGAGACGGAATCTAAAAAGGAAAAATCAGATTTGAGCACTGATCAGTATTTTGGAAGTATCTATCTCCTCAAAAATCCAATTGACACAAGGCTGGATGGATTGGAACGATGACTTAGATATCTACAACTTTCCAGTTTTGAGTTTTTCGAAATTCTCAATTTTTGAAGGCCGAAATTAACTCACAAGTTACTGCTGTAAACTTGGAAGAAAATTAAAATAGTAAAAGTTTTATTTTCTTTGAACACTTTTGACGTAAGGGTTTTGGAAGGGAGGCTGTGTAGAATGAATTTTGGTAGAGAAAACCTTGTATTTTCCTTTCTCTAATGGCGGCCTAAACTCTTTGCTAGGGTTAGGGGTAATGTTTCTTCTATATGGTATGAATATTCAATGTGATTCTTTCTAGAATTTTATCAACAACATATTTGATTGTTCAATTAGATTTCTTTTGATGTATTAGTTCTTCCATGCTTTCAATAAGTTCAACCATGTTTTTCTTATTGTTTAGATGAATTTCTAATAGCTTCAAATAGAAATCGGGTTTTAAAGTGAATGGGATTTTCTGAAAACTTTTCTAACTGCATTATTAATCTAGGTTATCATGTGTTTTTGAATTGTCTCAGTTCAACCGATCATAAGTATTTAATTGTATAAGAACAATCAATTATGAAATATATAATTTCTTAGATCACAAAGAATTTCATATCGATATAAGGAAACACCCCGATGCCCTAGTATTTACATTATTGAATTAAGTCAATTATCATTTTTATTCTTGTTTACAATTACTAGGCAAAAAATTATTCTTCATCTTCACCAAAAGTTTTTTTTTTTTTTTTTAATTACATTGTCTTTGAATTTACTTTGTTCCTTGTGGTTTGACCTCGGTACTTCGAGAATTATATTGCTACGATCTCCTGCACTTGGAAGTGAGCAAGCACGGCTTGATTAATTTTAAACTTAACACACTTGATATGGAATATATGTGATTAGAAAATTAATTAATCGAAACACTCAACAATTGCATCAATGAACAAATAAGTGTAATGCTAACAAGGAAAGGGCAATAGGTAAAAGAATAGCGAACACAAGATAACACCGAGACATATTATTGAAGAGGAAATCAAAGAACTCGACGAAAAACCTCTCTGTGATCCTCCAAGTTGAAATGATCCACTAGTGAATAATTTGGAATATAAGGATACCAAAAAGACCCTATAAGCCTAATCTACCTAAAGTACTTGAGCCCTCCAAGCTCCAGCTATCAACGGACTTCTCGGAGTCTTGTCTTCACTAGTTATTCAGATACCACAGTACCACCCAATTGCATTCACCAAGCCTCACCGGCTTATTTTGGCAAATACCTGATGCTTCCCAAGCTCCAAAACATTCTCTACACTCTGAATAGGTGTGGGTTGTATTTGGGTACAAATCTCCTCTCACAGTATAACAATGGGAAAGGGGAGGAGAAGAGACTACGAGGATTTCTCTCTTGAGGATGTATAGCTCTCTCTAATAAGGTGGGTGTGTTGTAGAAACCTTTCTAGGGTTTTCTTCTAAATAGGCTCCTTACAATTTTGTGGGTAATGAGGGTATGTACAGTATGGGTGAAAGATATAAAAGTCACACTTAAAATCATCCAGGCAGAGAGTTTCACAGGTCACTTGCGGGTTAGCCAAGTCGTGAAGTGACTAGGAATGGCAATAGGGTGGGTTCGGGGCGGGTTTCTTTATACCTAAACCTGACCCGCGGGCCCATACCTGTTACCCGAACCCAACCCATTTAATAAACGGGTTTTTTTTGTTGCACCCAAACCCGCCCAAACCCAAAATCACAAATCATCACAAAACATACATGTAATGAACCCAAAAATAAATAAAAATAATCACAGAATTTTCTTGGCAATTTTCTTACGATCCAAACGGATGCCAAGATCTAACAAACTAATCTGCACAAAAAATCCAACAAATCCCAGAAATTTTGCAAACCCATAAATAAAATTAGCAAATCTGAAAATCCTACCAACAAAACACAAAAAAAAAAAAAAAAAAAAAAAAAAAAAAAAACCCAACTGATTGTGGGTCTGTAACGGGTGAGGGGTGGTTCACAGTGGTTGTGGAGATTTTCATGGTTGTTGAGAGTTTTGACTTGTCGGCGAGGATTTTCTTGGATCTTGTTTTCTTGGCTTGGTTTTCACTGTGGTGGCTTGGGTGAGTTGCCGGTTGCGTGGTGCTTAATTGCTTGAGGGAGGGCTTGTGTGGGGCTTGATCGCTTGAGTTGAGACTTAAGAGTGAGAGTGGAAACTGGAAACTGAGTATGGCTCACGCTTGAGAGGGGCGGTTGCTGAATCAGAGTGAGGGTTAGAATGAGAGTGAGTATTTAGGTTAGATATAAGGTAATATATATATATATATAGTTAGTTAGTTAGTTTTTTTGGTAATTTTAGCTAAACTAAACGGGTCGGGTCCGGGTTCGGGTCGAGTATTGGAAAAACCCGGACCAAACCTAGACCTGTTTCTGGTTTTATTTTAAAAACCCAGACCCGACCCTGCTGTTTATCAAGTCGGGTAAAACCCGACCCATTAAGGTCGAGTAGGGTCGGGCCGGGTACCCGCGAGTCGGGTAACAATTGCCATCCCTAGAAGTGACTCGCAAAATACAATCTGGCACTTGACTCTTCAGCTTCCAGCATGTGCTTCTCATGTGACCTTTCACAGGTCGTCCACTCACGAGTCAATCGCGAGAAAATTGCAAACTTCACTGTCTTGAGCAATCTTCACGAACTTAATACTAAACTCATTACAAATAAATCCCACAAAATACAAGGAAATAAATTAATGCAATTACAACACTTTTTGTCATGAAATAAAGCCAACATAAATGTTATATAAAAAACCATGACTTAACAATCTTCCCTTTTAGTTATTCCATGACAAAAACACCCTATAACAAACTCTAAACTTAAACGTGGGTTTGTGATTAATGGCAAAAGTCACTCACACCTAAATCTAAAACATGTGACGAACTTAGAACATATATATTTATAACTTGAAACATTTGCACAAAACACATTAGACCCTCAAGGTAAAGCAAGTAATAAAATGACAAGTGTAGGGACTGGGTTTGAGCACTTCTACTGTTGAGTGAGTGGACTCAAGCCCAGCTAGCCCAATACAATGAATTTGTAGAGAGCGGGTTCAAGAACTAGGTCCTAGTAAGCGGGCAACGCCCAATGCAGCGTTCGCCACCATTCAACATAGACGAACCGAAGTTATCCTCAAAAGTTTGTCCTCGGCCTAGTCCGAGGAGCTTGGTGATAGTCCTTCTTTTTCTTCAAAAATCTCCCCCTTTCTTTGATCTGCTTCTTCCCCTTATATAGTCCTCCTCCTACGATCCCTTTCCTCCACTTGTTGATCATCTATGCTTCCTTCTGACAACCCGTCCCATTAGCCACCTTACCAGAACTCCCAGTGAGTTGCAGCAACCGAGGTAACACTGCTCAGGGGTCACTTCCCTATTAATGCTACCTGAACATCAGTCATGTGCATTTAATGTGGAAGTGACAATTCAGTCCTGGCTTTGCTCCTCGGCCACCCTTCCATGGCCGATGTGTTGTACTTGGTCTTTCTCCTTAGATGTCCTGGAGGGCCGCCTATGGTAGCCGTTACTTCCCCCTCCCACGGTCCTACTTTGCCGAGGACATGGCTGTCCTCGGCTAGGGCACTGGGCTTCCTCGTCCTCGGCATGGGCCTTGGGCTTGGTGTAAAGTAGGCCACTGGGTTGCCAAATTCTCCAGCCCCACAACAAGTAAAATATAACAAGTAAATTACGATAAAGTAACCATGATGTGAAACATATGAGCAACTTGATCAAACACCAAATAGTCATATGGAAATGACTACAATGATCGCTTAGCAACAAATGATCATCCGAACATGCAATCAATAAAGTACAAGGCAAAAGGAATGTTTGCATGTCCAACACATAAACACAATGCGATGAGAACAACAAAGTATAGATACTAAACATAACTCAAAGCACCTTAAACATAAACTAGAAAACAAATAAAGAGTAAAACAAAACAAAACAGGGTTTTCTTGATAAAAGGATGTCTTCTCCCCTTTGGTATATGTATCTCTCCTATGAAATTTCTCCCCCTATAAATGTGCCCAAGATTCATATAGAAATGACTATACTCTCTAGTATACTCTCCCCCTTTTTGACACGTATAGACAAAGGGGCCGAGAAGAAAGAGGGAAAGAAAGAAGATATGAACAAGGATAATGATGCATAAGGGGTATAAGATGAATGAGAAATGAAGCTTAAAACAAAAGACAAAACACCCTAAAAACACAACGCTACAAAGTATAAGGTAAACATGACATGCTAAGGATGAGGAAATAAGATATAGACCAAGGCATGGTAAAGGTAGCAAAGGTGTGTGCATGAGGTGACTATGTGCAATGCATGAACAAGGCATGAGAAATGCACATGTGGGGCAATGTGTGTAAAATACACAACCAATAAACCACTGAATCTCCACTCCAGAAACCCAGCCACCATTGATTTGATCCAACCAAAAATGTGTCAAACAAGAAAAGATAGATTAGAGAGAAACAAAGAGACTAGAGAGAAGATGGATAAATGGAGAAGAGAGAAATAGGGAGAGCAGAGGGAGAGACAGAGAAAGTAAATAGAGAGAAAAAGGAAACTTGGTGAAGACTGAAGACAAAGAAGAGGGAGATCAAATGAGAGAGAGAAGCAGGGGAGTTAATACAATATTAGTTTTTAAGTTTACATTTTGTGAACAGTGAGGTTGCATATATGCAACCTTACTGTAGCAAGGATGGAAAAAATTTTGGGTTTACAAACCCGAATGGAGCATAGTTTTAAGGGTTTAGGAGGTAAAATAGAAATTGGGGTTTTTTTTAACCCCTAAATGCTAGTGCTCTAACAATATTATTAAAAATTCATAATTGTTAATTCAATCTAATTTTGAATTTGATCCTACTTCAATGTAGGCTTTTCGTTAGTGGCTGTCCAATTAAATTGCGCCGTTAGACACTCCAACAAACCAAAACAATATAATTATGATATTTAAAATTAACAATAAAGCTTCAGTTTTCTAATTGATTTCAACATTGAGTAAAATTGATCAATAAAACATAAATCAGGTTATCTTTGACAAGGGTAATTAAATTCAAAATAATCATGTGTTTGAATTCAATTAAGAAATCTAATGTATTACATCTAAGATATATTGACTAACGATCCATTTGTCTTGAAGTAAAAAATTTACATATAAAAAATTTGCAGTAAATATTTCCAAGTGTTTATGACAAGCAAAATTTTTCAAGCAAACCACTGAAATTCACCACCGAAGTAGTTGATGACTTGATGCCAGTGGTCCAATGACCAAAAATGCCATTTCAACCACCAATACTTGTGGTCTAGTCATTATAATATTATATACAATAATCGAGCTTATACAAATAAATTATTATATTTTGGACTTAACTTTAAAACTTTAACCGAAAATTGAATTTTACCTTAACTTATTTACCAGATAAATAAGTTTAATGAACTTCCTTTTGAGTTGAGTTAATATAATTTTATGGTTGAATTTAATTAAAGAATTTGGGCTACATCATATAAGAAGTTTTACCTTTCATTTTTCTCATTTGGTTGGTTTGATCATTGGTTATGATGATATGTTGAAATCGTCAGTGAGTTGTTGGTTCCAAAGCACTTCAATGGGTACCTGTGGAATAAGAACAAATGGACCAATCAGAAGGCACTGATGTGGTCCCACCCAAGAACCCTCCGAAGGTCAAGTTAGTGAATGAGAAATCTCAAAGAACTCTATAGTAAGAGAGCAAGGGATTTCCTGCATACCTGAGGACAAAGGAGGTCTGGTGCTTACATAATAGTGAGTAGTGGACCGAAATCCCTTAAATGTAGGGATCTTCCTTGTAAAGGGTATTTGATGTTAGGGTTTCCGTGATTCTAAGGTGTCTTCCCATATGATAAAAAACACGTGAGCGTGATAAGGTCTTGGTACGTGATGCGCAAAATATTTCCATATACGAGCACTCGTGGGGACCACGCATGGCCACACTAGACCTGTCGGCCTCTCCATTCTGTCGGTCTTATGGTCCATCGTCGCTTCATTTCTTCTTGTTTATCCGAGACGTATCCGTCGGCCTCGGGGTTGTCAGTTTTGCAAGTGTCGTCGATTTATCAAGGACCCTTTATCAACTTAAAGCCGACGACCCTGCAGAGACCGTTTGCTTTCTTAGCCTTCCGTTTATAAATGCTTGTTTATGTTGAAAATGCCCCCATCAGGTTATGTTTTAAAAATTATAACCCTACGAACCCACGGGGCCAGATCTGTTCAGCTCGGATTAATTAGGCGTAACTAGTAGCAAGTATTCTCTCCAAAAAAATAAAAAAAGAGTATTAAGTAGCAACTGTAGTTTCTAGAGGTAAGGAAAAAAGCTACGGTGGACAATGACACGTAATGGACAAGTATCTGTCAGGGTTCATGAGTACAAACTTCAAAAAGAAATTATTTAAATTTCGGATTAGGATCCGGTTCAATATCTAAGATTTAGCCTAACATGTGTCACAAAAAAATTTTACGTTTTATATTTTTAAGTTTTACTTTTCCTTTACTTTAATTCTTTTTAATTGTTTTATAATTAATATTTTTTTTATACAAGATAAATTTTTTACTATAGTGTAATCTAAGTGTATACGTGTGAAACTCCTTCTTGGAGATTTGAATCTCGACCCTTACCCCTCACATCTAAGGGTCATCAAATAGCCCATGGCCCAGAGCTCTACCTAGAAACCCAATGGCCCACCAGGCTAATGGGCAGCCCGGCCCATTGTTATTGAGGCCCATGGGTAGCCCACTAGCCCAGTGGGTCAGGCCGTGGGCTAGTTTTTATGCCCATGGGTACCCGATGGGCTAGCCCAGTAGCCCAGCTGATTAGCCCAACCCGTTGCCCAGCCCAATAACTCATAATTCATAACAAAAATATATAGGAGGTGTATGAAGGATTGATCTTGAGATATTATAGAGGAATTCATTAAGAAAACTTCCCCAACCATTAAGATACTTTAAAGTAATTGTGCTAAACTTAGTTTACTAATTTTTTTTTTTTTTTTTTAGTAGTCTAGCAAATTTGAATTAACCATTTGACATTTTTTTTATTAAAGATAAAAATAAAAAACTATTTAAAGCCTTAATAAAAATAAATAAATAGGTTTCCGTCAACAAAACAAAAAATTATATAGATTTGACTGTAAAAAAAAAATTTTAATTAAGTATTAAATTCTTTGATTCTTTCCTTTGTAAAAATAGATTGATTATTCTCTTATAAAAAATTGATTCTTTCCTTATAAAAATAATAAAATAATATACTAACACAAGCCTATGAGTAGCCCATTAGGTCCAACCCAGTAGCGTAGCTTGCTAAAGACAAAATGGGCATTGCCCATGGGCAGGGTCATGGGCTGAGGTTTTCTCTTTCGGCCCAGCCCGACCCAACCCGACCCGTTAACTAGTTAATAGCCCATTAATAATTAAGATTGAAAATTACATCAAGTGCAATCCCCTAAATACTCCGGCTGATCTCAATCCTCAAATTTCAAACTAAAAAAAAGAGTAAAACACTGTGCCAGCAAGCAGAACTAGTTTACTAATACTGTTAACATTTCCCATAGAATTTAGCCTTTATTCACAACTTCACTGTTATTGGGAGGCCAAAAGACGTTTTAGTCCTTGGCATCCCCACGTTTGCTTGTTCACTTGTTTTAAAACGAAACTGACGTCTAACTTTGGTAGTCAAAAGAAGTGAGATCACCTGTAACTTTGAAGGTCCGGTTAATGTGTGCTTAGGGCACACATTAAACCATCCAACAAAATCCAACTTTGAAAAGTAAAAATAAAATATTAAAAAGTCCTTTTAAAATAATAATAATAATAATAATAATAAAAAGTTTACTTTCTCTGTCCGGACTCCGTAGTTTCTGACCGACGTCTTAGTTTCTGACCGACGTTGTACATAGTACCACAAAAAGACGATAGTACACGTATTCAAAAACCATGAAAAAAAAGCCAACGTCTCTTATACGAATAAGGGTAATCTGGTCTTTCCAGTCTTCAACCCAGTACTACTTCCTACTAGCACTACACCAGTTTGCATAACATACCAAGCTCCTATAAAACCCAACCAAACCCTTCACTCTATCCATCATTCTCTCTCCCACACACACACACACACACAGCTTCTGAAAATGGCTTCCAGTTCCTTTGTCTTTCTCACTGCCACATTTCTTATCCTGTGCACCCTCACCAAAGCCACGAACCCAGGTCTCGTTCTAACCCTGGTTAACAACTGCCCCTTCACCGTCTGGCCAGCCATCCAGCCCGACTCCGGTAACCCCGTCCTCGAGCGCGGCGGCTTCGCTCTCAACACTCGCACCCATCGCTCCTTCCCCGCCCCGACTCAACACTGGTCGGGTCGGATCTGGGCCCGTACCGGCTGCACCTACGCCAAAAACCGCTTCTCCTGCGCTACCGGCGACTGCGGCAACCGCCTCGAGTGCAACGGCTTGGGCGGCGCCACCCCAGCCACTTTAGCTCAGTTCAGTCTCCACAATGGCCACACTGACCTCTCCTCCTACGCTGTTAGCCTCGTTGACGGCTTTAACGTCCCCATGACTGTGACCCCACATCAGGGTAAAGGCCAATGCCCTGTGGTTGGCTGCCGTGCCAATCTGCTCGCCACCTGTCCTGATAAACTCCAGCTCCGGTCACCGCCGGGTCACGGTTCAGTTGTTGCTTGTAAGAGTGGGTGTCAAGCGTTTGGTACCGATAAACTGTGTTGTAGGAACTACTATAATAGCCCACAGACGTGTAGGTCTTCGACCTACTCTCAGTTCTTTAAGCACGCTTGTCCTGCCACATTTACTTATGCACATGACAGTCCGTCTCTCATGCATAAGTGCTCGTCGCCACGTGAGCTCAAAGTCATTTTCTGCCACTAGACAGAAGAGAGACTACGAGATATGCATGCATGCCCCATCTTAATTTCAGTCGGTTTAGTTCTTAAAATGGGAAAGTAAAAAAATAAAAACAAATAAATAAAGGATCCGGTTAATGAGTGACCGCAATTCATTTTTAGAAATATTTTTTTAGAAATTGAAAAAATTGTTAATACTTTTTCAATTTTCGAAAAAAAAAATTTCAAAAATGAAAACTATTGTGTGCCCTTAGACACACATTAGCAAAATCCATAAATAAATATAGTTTGGGTTGTTATTGACATTTCTCTGTGTCTTATGTAATGGGCTTATATGGTGCAAACTGCAAAGCCTCTTTCTTTTAGGATTGGAGTGGGGATGTAATCTTTTGGGGTTTATCTAATGCATGTATAATGTGTATGTGTGTAATTATTGGTTGCTTCTTCTTCTCTCTCTCTCTCTCTTCCCTTAATGTAAATACAACAACATAGTGCTTAGCCAGTGGCTAATGAGCAAAAATTGCTCTCTTTTAGTCTCATGTAGTAAAGTTCAAACTTCAGACATAAAAAATGGTACTTCAATTTAAAATATTGTAATAGCTGCTAAACGGGTCTCAATAGTTATGAGTGCTTGTCCGCACGATCAGTTTTTCTGGACTGTGGATAATGTAACGTATGAACTTTGTAAGGGTTGATTGTCTGTTTCCAAGAGCACGTCCTTGGTGGTGAGAGCATACTTCTATTTATGGGCCTTGAAGTCCAGCCCATATAGCAAAGAAAATATGGGCCAAATGCCTAACCCATGTAATGAATTAATTGCGGGCCAAGAGCCCACTAACTTATGAAACAAAAATAAATGCGCTAATACTTGTTGGGCCTAATATTTTATATATATATATTGTTGTGCAATAGTGGAAGCTCTAACATCAATAAACATATACAAAAGATAACAATATTTAATATGGTTCGGCCAATGACATTAATCAACACTCACAACTCACACATACAATACTCATAAATCTCACCAACATAAAGGCCTAATATACTCAATAACTCACACTCACCAAACAAACAACTCTTAACACACAACTATGGGTAATCTTTCAACCCCAAATAATCTACTATCTACTCTTCAAAGTAACTCACCATGTTCTTCTAGGAGCTTTTCACCTCTCCTAGGAACCTTGGGCAAAAGCCATCAAATAACTCTTCAAAAAAACTCACTCATGTTCTTCTAAGAACCTTTCACTCTCTCCCCACCTAGGAGAAATTTTGGGTATAAGTCATCAAACCCTTTGCAACCATACCTATTTATAAGACTTCAATTTTATTCCTTGATGGACAAAATACCATTACTTCTTCAAAAAGAAATATTTTTCTTTCTATGACAATTGACAAAGAGAATCTTAGTCTTTCACACTAAGTAAATTTCTTGTCTTTTATGCCAAAGAAACCCAAACCAAAACTAATTAGGAATTTGAGGATATATATATATATATATATATATATAGCTTGGTCAAAGATCAAAAAGTAGCCCTCAACACCCTATTTATGTTCAAACGGAGAAAGCTTATTGAAACATTCATATTTGATTAGGATTGAACAACCATTTAAGCAAATGTCTAATTAATGTGATCAAACAGTACAAGTAAGCATGCAAGAAAGATTTCCCCTTCAAATGTAATTTAACTAATATGCATCAATGCTATTTTATCAAAATTCAAAAGATTGATATGGTCTTGATTTAAGGAAAGCAATTTGAAGAAAAGAAAAAAAAAAAACTCAGATTCCTGTATTCCTTAAATCAAACCCTCTCAAT
Source organism: Quercus aquifolioides (assembly GCA_019022515.1). Classification (NCBI taxonomy): domain Eukaryota; kingdom Viridiplantae; phylum Streptophyta; class Magnoliopsida; order Fagales; family Fagaceae; genus Quercus; species Quercus aquifolioides. The sequence goes on from CM032326.1 coordinate 38,490,788, forward strand.
TTTGTTCTCAGTTACTTTCCTTGATAAAATAGAATCAAGTTTGACACGTTTACCAAACTTTCTATTTTGGCGATAAGAAAGGTTGGGCTACTTTTCTTTCTTTATATTCGTTTGAGTGAAAGCCAATCCTAGCAAACTCTCTTTTAAATGTCAACGTATGGAGTTGTTAAATTACCACATGTAGGTGGCAACCATCAATTTGCATTTTTTATACAATTTTATTTGGAAGAAGCTAAGAGCATCCGCATTTGAGCTTGTATATGCCAAATGTTAAGAACATGCAGGATGTTTGAAAAAACTGGAATAGTTGAATTTGAAAAAAAAAAAAAAAAAAGACAGCAGGTTCTGTGTGTGTGTGTGTGTGTGTGTGTTGAAATAGTTGGAAAGAAATTGAAAAGAAAAAAAACTGGCAGGATGTTTGAAAAAGCTAGAATAATTGAATTTGAAAAAAAAAATGACGGTTGGAAAAGTAATAATAAATAAAGATTAAAAAATAATATTTTAATAAGATGGTAAAATTATAGAGTTTTGGGATGTTGGGTGTATTGTAAAATGGTATAATATAATTGATAAAGTAGTTTTTTGAGATGGTAAAATAAGATGAGATATAAGATCCGGATGTGGATGCTCTAATGGCATATCTGGAGTGGAGCAAACGTTACAACAAGTGAATTTTGGAAGAATTCAGAAAATAAATAAATAAAGAGGCTATTTTCGAAGGCAATCTTATTTCTTTTGGCCAAATTTATTTGCATTGTTGCTAAGATGAAAGTCTAAGCGAAGTAATCTATGGTTAGATTTTTTTCACCATTCGCATTTTAAAGTACTCGTAATCTAACTTAAAAGTGTATAAACAATAATAATAAAAAAAGTTAAGCATATATCTTAGTACACAATATCTTGTAACTCAATTGACACTTTTGTAGTATTTAAATTAAGATTTCTAGAATTCAAATCCTTCATTCTCCAACTATTGAATTATAAATAAAAAATAAAAAATAAAGAAGAAGAAGCATGTAAATATTCCTTAGGTACAGTTCACAAAATGCAATATATTAGATTCTTCGATTTAATTTAAACTAATATTATTTATGTTTCATTAATCTATGCAACATTTAAATTAAATTGACAAACTTTTTTTTTTTAAGAGAGTTTCAACCTATAGCGTCTGCTTCTAATGACAGCTCTTTATTATCAGACCAAGACACCAATCAGTTTTTAGTGTATGCGAGAATTGAACCCTAGATTTCTTATTCAACCATCAGAAATTTTACCAATTGAGCTAACTAAAACCCACAAATTGAGAAACTTGATGTATAGGGTGTGCTTAGAACTATCATATATTAGTCAATGCAACCATGTAAATATTTCTAGGGTATGCTTAGAACTACCAAACAAGTTTGCTAGATATATCCCTATCATTAAGTATTAACATGAAAATTTTAGTATAGAATTTAACAAGAAGTGGCAACAAAAAAAGGATAAGAATGATAAATTTTATCAAGGACAATGTTTTCCTCCAAGCCAGCTTGGAAGAATCTCCTCCAATTCACTACGTGACAATTTATAAAGATTTTCACATTTATTAAATAAGTCACACAATTCATTTAAAAAGTCATGTGACTAAAAATACATGTAAATAGTATTTTTAACTACCATATAGTGAGCTAAAGGAAGTTTCCTTCAAGTCGGTTCGAAGGTAAATATATATATTTTTTTCTTTTATCAATGTCCAACAAATAATTAACTTGGTGTTTTGGCCACAAATTGTTTTACTTGAAAGAAAAAAGTAAGAAGGAGAGAGTTGGAATTCTTAAAATTATATATTGGTGTTTTTCTTTTGTGGGAGGGGGAGGGGGGGGGGGTGTTGTTGAACTCGTGGACAATGCTGTAAATTCACTCATAGGACTTCACAAGTCTAATATGCGAGAGGAGCGAAGAATAGTCACTTTTCCTTCATCCGACATGGTCCCCACAAAGTGAAGCTGAAATCAATCACAAATGTAAATTCATCCGACATGGTACCCACAAAGTGAAGCTGAAATCAATCACAAATGTAAATTCACTGGGAAACATCCAACTACACTCTCATATATGGCAAGTTCCTATTGTGAGAGACCGCGCCCCCAGCCCTTTTTTATGATGTTGGGCAAAACCCACGTAAATGGGTGGAGTCGTGTTATTGCCTCTCAAAATGGAGGTTCGACTAGTTATATTTTCCCCCTTAGATTAAGGGTTTTATAATGGAGTCGCCACTTATTTAATTATTGAAAAAATAAGAAAACCATAATTGAAAAATTGCTCATTTTATTAATCTGAAATTTACATTGATCATAGGAAAATTACATGGCTTTGGTCCTAGATACAATCTAAGATAAAATACATGGCTTTGTTCCCTAGTTACAATCTAAAAATCGAAAATTACATGGATAAGCATTTGACCTACTAACTCTTGATCTAAGTTCGGAGGTTATGTTATAAGGTGGGAAGGTTTTAGGCACCCACCTTGCTTGGTGAAACCAGTCTTCTAGACTATGGTGGCCAACATTCATATCACATCATCCAATATGTTATCAATCAATTTACATGTTGAATTTAATGTGTGTGCATGTGATAAACCCTAATTCAATTTATTAAGCATTGCATTTGGATTAAAAAATAAATTTTAGTGAATATGTGTGGATGGTGATAACCTAGATTCAAGGATTTGAAAGAATTTTGAAACAAACATGTTTTTCATATTTTTTATGTGAATTTAAGATTAAAACTAGTGTTATGCATGAACATGTGATGAACAACCAAGAACATATGGAGAACATATAAGAACAATTAAGAACATTCAAACATATTCAAGGGGATTTAAATAATTACTATCATGCTTTAATCTTAAATTCTTATCATAGCAATATAAAAACTAGTTAGGGAAAGAAATTCTACCTTCATGCAAGATCCATATGGTGAAGAAGGAGACTCTTGATGGAGGTCTTAAGGGTGGAGAAAAAAAAAAAGAACTAGGAGAGGGAGAGTGAGTCTCACTCAATACCTTGAGTCTCAAGAAGACCAAGATATGACAAGACTACTCTACTTCACTAGAACTCAAGAGAGGAGAAAAGAAGAATTTTTTTTTTTTTTTTTTTTTTTTTGTTGGAATGAAGGAGAGGAAGTGTTTATATAGTAGTGGTGGTGAAAATATGAATGGAATGCCATTTAATGAGGGTTGACAAAGAATCATGAATTTAGACCTCATTTTAGCTTTAGGGAAAATCTGGTGCATTAAATGGAAAGATTGGTGGGAGTAAGGAGCAAGCCAAAATTCGGTTTTCCTGTAACTGCTATAACAACTTGTAGAGCCAATTTCAAAAAATCATATCTAACTCAATTCTGATCGGAATTGTCTCGTACTTGTTCTCAAATTGAAGCCCCGGATGTCTAGTTTCTGGGAAAATTAACCTCATTCACAGATTCAAAATATTTTGAGAGATATTGATGAAATGGTGAGCAGAGGTCATTTGTTAGAAAATGGTTTCAGCATAATTAACATTAATAGGTCCCAAATTAGCTCACCATTAACATTAAATGGCTCCAATCACTCTCATTTCAGACTTAATTAGTTCCAAATTTACTCTAATTAAAAGATAATTGCACAAATCACTCATTGAATAATTAATATTTAACTATTTATTTAATTAGGTGTATGCAACTTCGCCATAAAATGTAGTCCTAACCAATCAAATTATGACACATTATTGATCTCAAATTGATTACACTTATAACCAATTGAAATCAATTGTTCATAATCACATATAGTCGGACTCAATTTATGATAGTGCATCTCAGCCATTAAAACTTGATTTGATGATAACTTTCAATCTGGTAGTCCGATTAAGGTTTATGACCATTCGATTTGATCGTTACAACATCAAGATCATTTTGGTGAAATAAGATTAAGGATATAATGACCAGAATCAAGATGCATATTTCCAAACAAAAATTACCCTTTAACCCTCCATGTGAGGTTAAATGGGGATTGCAAAATGGGGTGTCAACACCTATAGGCTGGAACATCGACTTAACACAAGAAAAAAGATAAATCATAAATTACACATTCTAACTTTACCTAAAATTTAAATTAGTCATCTAACTTCTCTTTCATTCAATTCAGTCATGTCATTAGTCTTCATCAAAATTCAAAATTGCTTCGTTAACTTTCAATTTTATTTAATTCAAAACTACACCATATTTTGGAATACAAAGTAAGGGGAAATTATACTTTTTTACCATAAACTATACCACATTTTACACATTGCCCCATATTACATTTTGCCTATTAAGCTATCAAAACACACAATTGACCCCCTAAAGTTATAACTCTACAACACTTACTTCCTACTATCTTTTTTGGGGTTTAATCTAATAGAATTTAACATTAAAAGGTTAATTTACCCCTTCCTTCAAAAGAGACAATAGAGGGTAAAATGGTCTTTTAATACTAACTTTTGTCGATCGAAAATCGTATCTGCAGAATTTTAAGTCGGCCCAAACAGCAGCTTAAGCCCATTAAGGATTAGGGTTTCAGATCTACTTCTCCCACTATATAAAGGAAACCCTAAGCCACGTTTTTGGGACTTTTGAGAGAGAGATTAGAGTGCCTCTTGAGCCTCCTTTTATTTTTAGGGTTTTGTACCCAAACCTCTCTAGGTCTTTGTTGCTCATATTTGCTGTTTGTGTGAATCTCTTGTGAGATCTTTGAGGAGTTTTCCTTCACATAAACTTAGGGTTGTCAATATCTTGATGATCAACAAGGTTGCTACCATTTGAACTTAAAAGAAAAGCAAGCGGGGAGCTTGTAGCTGATTGAAGAATTCAAGAAAGAAGTAGTCCGTGGATTCGGAGCCTGCGCGTGGTCGTGTCAGGAAGTTCGTACTGGTGGGTAGCATTAGGAAGTCGAGCGGGGAGCTTGTAGTCCTTCTGTAAGAACTTCAATTCTTTCATAGTGAATTCTGGTTTGCCTTGAGGATCGGTGGGTCAAATCCTCCCCAGGTTTTTACCGTGTGGTTTCCTGGGTGATCATATCTTGTGTTATTTATTTTCCGCTGCATTATTATTCTTGATATGATTGTTGAATTGCTTTAACCTAGAATTGTTTAATTTGACTAAGTAACAACTTGGCTAATTAATCTAGGCTACGCAATTTGGTTGTTTTAGGGGTCTAAATAACCTATCAGATTTTAACATTAAAAAACAAATTTAACCTTCCCTTCAAAACAAACAGAAGAGGGTAAAATGGTTTTTTAATGCTAAATTTTGTTAGACTTAACCCCCTATAACAGATGGTTAGTGTTAAGTATTATATAGTTATAACTTTAAGAGTTCATTTGGTTGTAGTGAAACAGGGAGGATAGAAAATAAGGGGGAGGATAGAAAATAAGGGAAAGAAAAGTGGAGATAAAATTGATTCTATAGGAGTTGGTTGGAGAGAAGGGGAGGATGGAAAATTGGTAGGGCCTATGTGTTTTCTCTTCTGGCCTACCAAAATTCTATCTGCTCAATTTGTGGAGAAAATAGAGGAGGGAGGAATAGTTGCATCAATGACTGAACTACCCCCTATTTTTTTTTCTTTTCTAGGTGTGGGACTTGCAGGCCAATTTTCCACTTTTTTTTTTTCTTTCCCGGGCGTGGACTTGCTGGTTGCTCTTTTTTTTTTTTCCCGACGTGATACAAGTTTTGCTCTTCTTATTTTCTTCTTTTTTCTCTTTTTTTTTTTTTTTGGGGTTTAGTTAGACGTGAATTTTTTTTTAAACATTTTTTGACATGATTTTTCTTTTTTTAATAAATTTAGGTAATTGTTTTTTGGTTGTTTGCAACCTTTTTGTTTTAATTGTGCATCATTTTTTTTAACAATGGCATATAGTAAATTTAGACAAACTTATTGTTATTATTCCTACGCTTTTCCACCCTAACCAAATACAAATTAGGAAACTAAAATCTCTTCTATACTCTCACGTTTTCACCCCTTCAACCAAACGAACTCGAAGAGACAATCATGCATTCCGTGAGTTCATGGGATGCAGCCTAAAATAAGGTCTAATTTAAGGTGAAATTAAAAAAATAAAAATGTAATTACCCGTAAAAGTAAAAGAAAAGAAAAAAAAAATCCCTGCAAGCATACCTCCTACTTCTTCATAGTCCTCAGGTCGACCATGTCCTCAGGTAGTAGCAGAGCTTGCTCTACAGCATCTACTACATACATGGCCTTTCCCTTTTGAAAATCTCTGATTGATGAGTTCGCAGGGAGAAAGGACCCATCTAGCACTAGTGGGGGGTTCCAATTTGGAACTTGGCGCGAAGATCTCATCCCTTGTCTCCGAGCGCCCCATTGCCCAAGGACTTTGTCTAGGTAGTCTTGGCTACCTTATCCCCTTTTTGAGGCTCAATCTCCTTAGGGAGGACACCTCGGCCCTCTTCCATCAAGTCCTTCCCCTTCTGCTCTCGTTTCCTCTTCTTATCGGCAAACTCTTGTTGGGGTTCATGAGGAGGGGGAAGAGAGGGAAGTTTAGCTTGAGCAATCGCCTCGGGCGCCTTTCCCCCAACTTGGGACTCCATCACCTCCATGAGGCTGGCCCTGGGTTTGCATTGTATCCCCATAGCTTCTGAGATAGAAGAATCCCTTTGTATCTAGCTTACTTCGGCTAAAGGGAGGTGACTGAAATCATTGGTGAAAGCCTCAAGGGACTGAGGTTGGTTGAACACCTCAAAGTCATCCGAGGAATCAAACACTTGGACATCATCTTCTTCTTCTTTAACGGCTGATTATGAAGGGGTGGCCTCATCCTCGGCTTTGTACGGAAGGATTGGTTCTACCTTTAGTACGCCTTGAGGTACAGGGCCTGGATTTAGGAAGCCCGGCACAGCTACGTTAATCTGGTGTAGGCGAGGATCCTTTGCTTTTATTACACACTTTGGCGCCTGGAAACTTGATGAAAGCAAGGTGTGTTCAAGGATCAAGAAATCATTGTTCATGCCCTTGTTGGAATCAGGGAGGCAAGAGATAAGTATAACCTCGGGGTGCCTAGTTTTTAGGTAGTACCCTTGCCCTTTCAGGTGGTGAAGATTATAGACCCAATTGACATCGTGGTGGGTGAGGTTGGGGCCCATTTTCTCATTTAGGGCGTCGACGCTACCTAACATTCTAAAAACATGTTGGGGGCACATTGGGTGGGAGCTAACCTATGAGCCCTTAGGTAATCCTTAGTTATTGTGCCTATAGGGATTCTCATCCCTCCCTCTATGAAGGCGATCCTTGGGATAACCACCTCTCCCTCCCTTATGCCCTTCTCCCTCCTTGCAATACCTAATGGAGACTCCTGGCGGGATTCTGTACTGAGCTTTAAAGCTCTCTATACCCTCCTCGGAGTCTAACAAATAGGCAAACCTACCCATTCCTAAGAGAGATTTAGAGATACTAAGAAGATAAAGAGAAGAAAGAAGAGCTGAGAAGAAAAAGACAGAGAAAAGAAAAGTAGATGGAAAAATAAATGAAAAGATTTATGAAGACTTACACAAAGAAGAAAACTCTCTTCGGACTAGCTCTTGGTAGGTGTGAGGGCACAAGTAAATTAGGTAAGTTTGCAGGTTCAGTGTATGAGCGCTAAAGTGAGAAGAATGATTGATTCGAGCAGTATTTATATCAAAAAGATAGTTACAAGTGGGAAAATTCCCGCCCGGGTTCTAGCAAAATCCTTAGCCATTGGATCCGCATCGCGCTGTAAAACGTGGGGAACATGGAGTCGTAAAAATTTAATGAAGGCGTGTCTCGTATGCCGAAGCGTTTGCAGCGTGCCTTGGGCAGTTAAAAAGGCATCTACGCAGTCAGAGGTGATGTATGATAAGCACGGAGTAACTATAGTGACATAGAAATCTTCCTTTCTTCCTGAGGAGCCAAAAAGAAGAATTTCGAGGGGCTATTGTAGGGGTGATAGGCCCAGGAGTACATATCTATGTATATATTGGGCCAGGAGCCCAATCTGAGGACATTAAGTAGTCCGAGGACGGGTAAACACCTTCCTAAGAATCCGTGTTGGTAAGTAAAGAGGTGAAGTCTAATCATGATCATCTAAGAAGGCAGTCCAAGGAGGAATGCTTTCTCGACTGAGTAAAGCCAAGGTCAAAAGGTGCAGTCTGACAGCAAAAGCAACGTTCCAGACGATTCCACTGATAAGGATAAGTATCAAGAAGGAATAGGACAGAGGGAGGCCATGAAATATCTAAAGGGAAAGCTACTACTACCGCATTAAATGCTCTGCAGCTAACTTTCTTACCGCATTAATGAAGAAGTGATACCTATACAGTATCTTTCAACCTTACAGCTACTCCCCAAAAACCTTAAGAAGGTGCTGATGGGACAATGATCAACACCAACAATCTAGTCTACATGTGAAGGGTAAAGATGAAGGAGGAGGATAATATAAAATAGAAAGAAGACCCTAAGGGAAGGGGATCGAGAAATTAAGGGAGAAACACTATAGCAATCAAGAACTGAATTTGTAATCAAACTTGAGAGAAATATATAAGAACTGATCTCCTCGGATTGTGTCAAATACGATTTTCTTTAGATTAAGCCAATTTATCTTTATTTTCTTATCATCTGGATCCACTTTACTTGTTTTCTAACTCATTAAAGCTCAGTTTTCCAACCAACTCTCTACAAATTCATTGTATTGGGTTTTTAGAGCCTAAACCCATCCATCCCTTGGGTAAGGGATCAAATTGCGTCCTTACACTACATATACAATATCAATTCACAATCACTGTCCGTGAAATTCTACCAAATACAACACAAGATAAAAAAATAAATTGGTCCAATAATATCTCCTAAATTGAATGGCGATAGGTGCATAGATCATTCAGCTCAATTACAATTTGTTACATTCAAGATCCTAGCATACAAAATATCTGAATAGACACAGTATAAAAAAATATGCTCATTAGTTCCAAAAAAAAAAAAACAGCAAAAATCTAAACAGTGTAATTTGAATGGAAAGCTAACAAAAGCATAATTCAATTTTGAAACTAACTAAATTTTCTTTGAGCATTGGTTATATATATATATATATACACACACATATGATTAGGTTTTTTAGGGTTTATTTATATATACATACATACATATATATATACAAGATAGAATTTTTACTCTAGCCTAATCTAAGTGTATATGTGTGTGAAGTTCTCTCTTGAAAACTTGAACCCCAGCCCTTGCTCCCTACACCCCACAAGTATTTATACTTGTAAAGTGACCACCGCACCAAGGGTGTGCGCTGGTGTGGTTTATTTATATTGAACTTCTCATTTTCTACATTGAATTAACTCAGTTGGCACAAAAATTTAAAAAAAAAAAATTTACATTAGATGAAACACATGGTGCAAAATTAAACTCTAATTAAATTCCAATTTTTACATTGAATTAACTAACTTGGCACAAAATTTTAAAAACTTAGATTAAATGGGACATATGACGTAAAATTAGACTCTAATTAAATTTCAATTTAAAATCTAATTGGATTTTTTCTTAGTTTTACCTATTAATACACACACACACACACACACACACTACTTTACTTACTGATTTTATATTTGCTATTTTTGTGCCTTAAATTTGAAATTTGTGATTACATAATTGGTTTTGATGAGAAATTTAGACCCTGGTTGATAGAATTAACAAATTTTAAACACAAATTGTTAATTAAATTTATTATGAATAAACCTTGTTAAAACAAACAAATATCAATATCATGTCAATATCATGCACAACAAAATAGTAAATAAGACAAGATATGATGACACAGGAAAACCAATGAAACAAACTAGTTTCACAGTAAAAAACTTGGGGAGAAACCTTCTCGAAAAATAATTCACTATAGTAAAGAGAAGTTTCAAATCTAGTACAAAACATTTGTCTCTAGACTCTACAATCCTTGTAGATGAATTTATAGCAGAAACCTACTACCGCTTCAGAATTTCTAAACTCTTCAATATATGAACGCCACCCTTTTGTACAGATCCTAATAAGTGACTAACCAATGATGCACGGATCTCAATACATGACTAACTCAAGCAACTTGAAGATGTTGTTGGCTGCAAAGTTCTTCACTTTATCAACAATGAAGATCAAGAAGCACTTGGTTACAAAACCCTAAGGCGCAAAGACATAGTAGCTTCTTTAGAGAGAATAAGGCACTTGGTCACTTTTTGCATGCGTTCTCCATATATGACGGCCTTTAAAATAAGCCTTATATATGTCTAGGGTTGTGAGAAAAGAAACCCTACATATACATGTCAGCATGAGCCGAAAATCAGATCTAAAAATTCTAATTTCGTAGATCTCGACAGATTCAGTTTCTGTTGAGCTTTCTTTATTAAGTCTCGATAAATACTGTTTCTGTTGAGCTTCTATTGAGCTTTAATGAACAGCTTTTCTTCACTTGTTTTTTGATCCAATCTTCATGGCTTTAATACTTGACTTGAACAACATGTTTCTTGAAGTACTAAACTCATCCTAGATCTACCTAATTACACGTAAAGTACATTTTGTCAAAAAATTAGCCAATTACATAAAATATATCCTTAACAGGTTTAATTGATAATAAATTGATAAACTAACTACATAATTAATTTGGGGTCTAAACTTGTTGTGTCATGATCCACTTGATCGAACTAAATTACCCCTATTCTCATTGATTCGAATCAAGGTTCCTTTTTTATTGTTACTAATGTCGGGATTGTGTGTGCCAAAAACAATTAGTTCGATCTGGTGCAAAATACTCCTCTATTTTTATTTGACCTACTTTTCTAGAAAAAAAATATATATGAAAAAACTTTAAGAGTAACATGCAAAATTTACTCTTAAGATTTGAGTTAATACAAAACACTACCTTTTTAAAAATTCAATTTATTCTCTAAGTATAAATGATAGTTTTTATTTTTATTTTTTATTTTATTTTATTTTATACAAGGTAGAAATTCTATCTAACCTAATCAAAGTATATATATGTGTGAAACTCCCTTTTGAAAACTTGAATTCTAGCCCTTACTCTCCGCACCCCACAAAAACTTATACTTGTAGAGTGACCATCACACCTAGGGTGTGCGGTGGTCAAACAATAGTTAATACTATTTGAAAGTTTTCTTATTCCTCCAAACCCTCTACTTTACCCCTTTTTTTTAATATCTCTGCTTGCTATCCATTTAGTATTTGCTACCCAAACGTTTCCTCACGTATATAATTGTCACAACGCGGTTACCGTGAGACCAATGTAGACAAGACCAACTATTGAACATATGCTATGGAGTCCAAGTTCTTTGAAAAGATTCAATTCTAACCCACTAGTGAGATACCAACTTTGAATACACTTGATGTCAAATTTCCTATCCATCTTGTTAATTGAAAATGCTAAAGATCATGAAGCATGAACATAACTAGTATCCATGCAAACTAGAAATTAGCTATGGTGAGAAAGAACACAAACAGTATTCAGCACCATTTGCAAGGCTAAAATGATCATATATCACTGTTTGGCAAAATATTTAGCAATATACTACTGTTTGTGAAATATTTAGCAATCTACCACCTTTGAAACTTGAGTTTGCGAAACTCGAGTTTGCCATGTAACTCAAGTTCTTTGAAAAAAATAGCTTTCAAATTTGTCATGCTATTTTTTATGGAACTTGAGTTACATAAAAAATTGGTGGAAATTTTCCATGGAATTCAAGTTTGTGAAACTCGAGTTACACAGCAAACTTGAGTTTTAAAAAAGTGGTAAATCCCTAATTATTTCGCAAACAGTGGTAGATCTATACATATTTTCTCAAACAGTAGTACTTGGCTATATTGGCACCATTTGTAATTAGAGAATAAATTTGATATTTTTTAAATTTCTTAAATAATAGTTTTATATTAACCCAAATCTTGGTTTTTGTATTTTACCATTTTAGTCACTATTAGAATAAAGTAACAAAAGCACTAAACAAACCTTAAGAAAAATATTTTAGAGCCTGTTTGGTTAGAGTGTTTGAACAATAGTTTTTAGTGTTTGAACACTAAAAACTGTGGGCTAAAAAAAAAAAAAAACGCGTTTGGTAAGAGTATTTTTTATTGGAGTGTTTGAGTTACGTTACTCATTTTAGAGTGTTTAAACATTGTATTTAGAAAACTCCTCTTATCAGTTTTCAAAAACGTTGCTCAATAGCACTTTTGTAAATATGTTGAAAATCATGGGGCCCACTTGATTAGACAAAACAAAAACTGACTTCTCTCCCCTCAAATAAAAAAATATTAAATGGTATTGTGCTTGTCAACTTTTTGAAAATAAAACACACACATACCAAATACATTATTATGTTTTTTCACACACTGAAACATGTTATTTGAAACATGGTACCAAACACGTTTCTTGCTTTATGAATATTTAAACACGTGTGTCAACAACACTTTTCAAACCACAATTTCGACATCATTTTAAACAACGATTTTAGAAATCTCCAATGATATTAGAAGTTGTGGAAAAAGACTAGGTAGTCATTTAAGACTTTAAGAGCACTAGCGTTCAAGGATGTAAAACAAAACCTATTTTGCATCCTCAAGCACCACTTTATCTTTTTTACCAACTTATTTTACAATAACTCCTACATTTCGGTTCTTATTTTTACATCCAACCGAATAAAATAATATAAATTTCCTAATAAAATAAATATAAAACTAACCTATCTCTCTTCTCTCCCATCTTCTTTCTCTTCCTCTTTGTCTTTCTCTCTTTCTCAACTACCAATCACACAAACCCAAACCAGAACAACCCCTCCACGGCCCACCACCACCACCATTTTTTTATTGTTTCTCTCTCTTCCCTTCCAACTCTGTCTCTCTTCCTCTTTGTTACTAACTCTTGCTTTAAAACAAACCAAACAAAGCAACATCTAGCAAACCCACACCCAAAATGGCAAGCAACCCACCACCGTTGAGCAACCCAAAACCCAAACAACCAATCACCGCCACTGTCGCCACCGAAAACAAAACCCAAAACCCCCAGCAACCCAAAACTCAAACAAACCTCAGCAGCAACTGATTCAAGCCAACCCAGCAATAATCGATTCAAACCAACCCAGCAGCAATCGATTCAAACAAACCTAGCAGCAACCAATTCAAACCACCTATTCAAACAAACAAACCTATCCATCTATTCAAACACACAAACAAACTCATCCACCTATTCAAACAAACAAACTCATCCACTGATTCAAACAAACAACCTATCCACTGATTCAAACAAAACCATTCATCGATTCTGAAAGCTCAACTAGTGTGAAACGCTATAACTTGTTTAGATCCCCAATTTTAATTACAGCTTGATTAATTTTAAGCTTAACACACTTGATGTGAAATATATGTGATTAGTAAATTAATTAATCGAAGCACTCAACAATTGCATCGATGAACAAATAAGTGTAATGCTAAAATGGAAAGGGTAATGGGTTAAAGAATAGCAAACACAAGATAACACCGAGACATGTTATCAAAGAGAAAATTGAAGAACCCGGCGAAAAATCTCTTTGTGACCCTCCAAGTCGAAATGATCCACTAGTGAATAAGTCGGAGTACAAGGATACCAAAAAGACCCTCCAAGCCTAATCTACCTAAAGTACTTGAGCCCTCCAAGCTCTACCTACCAATGGACATCTCAGAGTTTTATCTTCACTGGTTATTCGAATCCCGCAATACCACCCAATTGCATTCGCCAAGTCTCACCGGCTTATTTTAGCAAATACCCGATGCTTCCCAAGCTTCAAAACACTCTCTACACTCTGAATAGGTGTAGGTTGTGTTTGGGTACAAATCTCCTCTCATGGTATAACAATGGGAGAGGGGAGGAGAAAAGACTACAAAGATTTCTCTCTTGAGGATGTGTAGCTCTCTCTAACAAGGTGGGTGTGTTGTAGAAACCTTTCTAGGGTTTTCTTTTGAATAGGCTCTTTACAATTTTGTGGGTAATGAGGGTATATATAGTATGAGTGAAAGATATAAGAGTCACACTTGAAATCATCCAAGCATGGAGTTCACGGGTCACTTATGGGTTAGCCAAGTCGCGAAATGACTCGCAAAATACAACTTGGGACTTGACTCTTCAGCTTCCTACATGCACTTCTTATGTGACCTTTCGCAAGTCATTCACTCGCGAGTCAGTCGTGAGCAAGTTGCGAAAATAAATTAATGCAATTACAAATAAGTTAATACTAAACCCATTACAAATAAATCCCACAAAAATACAAGAAAATAAGTTAATGCAATTACAACAGTTTTTGTCATGGAATAAATCCAACATAAATGTTATGTGAAAAACCATGATTTAACAATCTCTCATTTTGGCTATTCCGTAACAAAACACCTTATAACAGACTTTAGACTTAAACGTGAGTTTGGAAACAATGGCAAAACTCACTCACACCTAAATCTAAAACCTGTGACGAACTTGGAACATATATACCTATAACTCGAAACATTTGCACAAAACACATTAAACCCTCAATGTAAAGCAAGTAATAAAAGGACAAGTAAAATGTAACAATAAATTAAAGGACAAGTAAAATGTAACAATAAATTACAATGAAGTAAACATGATGTGAAACATATGAGCAATTTGATCAAACACCAAACAGTCATATGGAAATGACTACAATGATTACTTAGCAAAACAAATGATCATCCGAATATGCAATCAATAAAGCACAAGGCAAAAGGAGTGTATACATGTCCAACACATAAATACAATGCGATGAGAACAACAAAGCATAGATACTAACATAACTCAAAGCACCATAAACATAAACTAGAAAACAAACAAAGAGTAAAACAAAACAAAACATGGTTTTCTTGATAAAAGGATGTTTTCTCCCCTTTGGTGTATGCATCTCCCCTATGAAATTTCTCCCCCTACGAATGTGTACAAGAATCATATAGAAATGACTATACTCTCCTGTATACTCTCTAGTATACTCTTCCCCTTTTTGGCACGAATAGACAAAGGGGCCAAGAAGAAAGAGGGAAAGAAAGAAAAAAGATATGAACAAGGATAATGATGCATGAGGGGTACAAGATGACTGAGTGAAGCTTAAAACAAAAGACAAAACACCTTAAAAACACAATGCTACAAAGTATAAGGTAAACATGACATGCTAAGGATGAGGAAACAAGATATAGACCAAGGCATGGCAAGGGTAGCAAAGGTGTGTGCATGAGGTGACTATGTGCAATGCATGAACAAGGCATGAGAAATGCACATGTGAGGCAAAATGTGTAATATACACAACCAATAAACCATTAAATCTCCACTCTTGAAACCCAGCCACCACCGATTTGATCCAACCAAAAATGTGTCAGACAAGAAAAGATATATTAGAGAGAAAAAAAGAGAAGATGGAGAAATGGAGGAGAGAGAAATATGGAGAGCAGAGGGAGAAAAGAAGAAAGTGAAATAGAGAGAAGAGGGAGACTCGGTGAAAAGTGAAGACAGAGAAGAGGGAGAGTCAAATGAGAGAGAGAAGCGGGAGAGTTAATAAAATATTAGTTTTTAAGTTTACATTTTGTGAACAGTGAGGTTGCATATATGCAACCTTACTGTAGTAAGGATGGAAAAAATTTTGGGTTTACAAAACTAGATGGAACATAGTTTTAAGGGTTTAGGAGGTAAAATAGCAACTAAGAGATTTTTACACCCTCAAATGCTAATGCTCTAACAATATTATTAAAAAATCATAATTGTTAACTCAATCTAATTTTGAATTTGATCCTACTTCAATGCAAGCTTTTCGTTAGTGGCTGTCCAATTAAATTGTGCCGTTAGACACTCCAACAGACCAAAACAATATAATTATGATATTTTTGGATATCTAAAATTAACAGTAAAGCTTTAATTGATTTCAACATTGAGTAAAATTGATCAATAAAACATAAATCATGTTATCTTTTACAAGGATAATTAAATTCAAAATTGATAGGGGTATTTTCGACAGAGGATTAAAACCCACAATGCCTGCGTACCCGTCAGCTCCACGTAAACTAACGGGAGTCTTAGGCAAACACCCTAACCACTTGATAACCCCTCAAATTGGGCCCAACGGAAACCCTCTATGAAGCTGACGGGAAGCCCTTCAAGAGCCGACAGGGAGGGGTAACCAACGGGTCCACCGTGGCCTGGCTTGGTCCCCACGCATGCCTATACATGGAAATGCCTTGCGCAACACACCAAATAAAACCCAGTACACACCCATATCTCCCTTATATGGAAAGAGACCCTAAAATCTTGGAAACCCTATACACCAAGCCCTCTCCGCAAGGAAAGATCCCTACATTCAAGGGATTCCAATTCACCGCTCACCGCTATATAAACACTAGACATCCTCTTCTCTCAAGTACGTGAAAAGCCCTAGCTCTCTCACTGTAGAGTTCTTAGAGATTTCTCATTCACTAACTTGACCTTCAAAAGGTTCTTGGCCGATACCACACCAGTGCCTTCTGTTTGGTCCATTTGTTCTTGTTCCACAGGTACCCATTGGAGTGATTTGGAATCTATAACTCACTGACGATTTCAGAGCATCATAAAAAATGATCATATGTTTGAATTCAATTAAGAAATATAATGTATTGTATCTAGGATATATTGACTAACGATCTGTTTGTCTTGAAGTAAAAAATTTACATGTAAAATTTTCAGTAAATATTTTCAAGTGTTTATGACAAACAAAGTTTTTCAAGCAAACCACCAAAATTCACCACTGGAGTAATTGATGACTTGATGCCAGTGGTCCAATGACCAAAAATGTCGTTTCTACCACCAATACTTGCAGTCTGGTCATTATAGTATTATATATAAAAATTGAGCTTATACAAATAAATTATTATATTTTGAACTTAACTTGTTTAATAGTTTAACCAAAAATTGAATTTTACCTTAACTTATTTACCAGATAAATAAGTTTAAATGAACTTGTTTAATACAAATTGAATTTTTTTTTAATATTTGTGAAGTACTACATTTACAATATTTTCACAACAAATCTTACGTGTTAAGTTGTTACTGATTTTAATTTGAGTTCACCATTGAAATTAATTTTTGTCATTAATAACAGCCTGTAACAATTTACCACTTAGAATTTATTGTAAAAAATGTTGTGGACGTAACATTTCTCTCTATTTTTTAAAAATATTATTTTTATTTATTGTCTAATATTTGAGCTTAATTAATACTGTTATAATGAAAAAATATCACTATTGGTTAAAATTTGGGGGCATTTTTTCTACTTGGGGCCTTAGGCAACCCCAAAATTTGCTTCTAGTATAGAGCCAACTCTGTATGTATGTCCGGTTCATGTGTGTGTGTGTGTGTGTGTGTGTGACTGTCCATATAAATGAGCAAGATGAGTGGCAAAAATCATGAAAATTTGACAACTAATTTTGACTATATCTATTGTCAAAATTTTAATATGAAAACCAAATTCATTCTTGGTTTTTTATTTATATTGATTACGTTAGTTGGTTTACATAATACATATGTTTTAAATTATAAAAGAAAAAAAAAATTGCATACCAAACACCAGAAAACATTTTCAAGCTCATTTTTAATGTCGTTACCAAACATTGGAAAATAAAATAGTTTTTCAAAAAATACTCTTTGGAAAATGAACTATTTTCCAAAAAAACATTAATACTGAAACAAACAGAGCGTAAATAATTGTATAATTGAATTTAATTAAAGAATTTGGGCTACACCATATAAGAAGTTTGACCTTTCATTTTTATCATTTGGTTGATGTGATCGTTAGTTATGTTTTAAAAATTAAAACCCAAAGAACCCACGGGGCCAAATCCGTTCAGCTCATTTATAAGTTGTGACTTTCGAGACTTTTCTCTCCTTCCGTAGGAGTCTGTTCTCTCTAACCTTGCACGAGTGTCTTCTTCTCGCTTCGCACGATTCTTCTCTCCCTACTGGTAAGGGTCTTTGCTGGGTTTCCTAAGCCCAAGGGGCTTGATTAACTCCATGGATATGGATCAATCAATCATCAACGATATACAGCACCTCCAACTCACCAAAGAAGAAGAAGAAAGCATCTCCATCTTTACCACTTGCAGATCAGATCTATTAGAGGAGTGTGCTCTAAGTTTGTTTGGTCGGCTTCTTGCTGATCGGCACCAAAATATGAGAGCTTTGAAGAGTACCTTGAGATCACCTTGGAAGATGGGTTCGGATTTAAGGATTGTTGATGTTGGAAAAAATATTCTTCAGTTCAAGTTTAATTCCTGATACCAAATGGAGTGGGTTGAGCGCAATGGCCCATGGAATTTCGACAATAATCTTTTACTTCTGTGCAGGTGGACAAAAGGGTTATCAGTCAATAATATTTCGTTCACCCATTCCCCATTCTGGATTCAAATATGGGGTCTACCCTTTGAAAGTATGTTTGAGGAGGTTGGTAGAGACCTTGGCAGCAAAATTGGGGAATATATAGAGACGGACAAGCGATCTTGGCTATCGGAGCAAGCCAAGTTTATGAGAATACGTGTGGATCTACCCATTAATAAACCGCTGCGAAGGGGTGAAATATTATCAATTCAGATGGAGAGAAGTATTGGGTTTCCTTTAAGTATGAAAGGCTCCCTTGTTTTTGTTTTCAATGTGGCATTCTTGGTCATGATGAGAAACATTGCACTGTGTTCCCAAGCAACTCTGAAGCTCCAAGGCAGTATGGGGACTGGTTGAGAGCTAATGGAAGTCCCAAAAACGACCCTAAAAAAGTCAGAAAGTTCAATAGTAATGGTGTTGAGGAATGGAAAGATGAAGGTTCCGAAGAGCGGCAAACTCCGTCGACTTCTAACTCAATGGACATGGAGGTGGAACAAGTGGGTCCATCAGCTCCACCAAGTTTTTCGAACTCCAAGATTTTGAATTTGAACCCGAGACAAGATGGCACATCAGCAGTGCAATCAACAGATAAACCGGAAAAAACTGACAAGGTACGCCCCTTGAGCCTTGAGCCTTTTCCTGATAAGCACGCATGTGATCTTCAAAAAATATATGAGTTGGGAAAGGACATGGGGGAAGAGTCATCAGTAGTGGGCCAATCAAAGCACTCCCACACTGAGGCCCATGAAGTTACTAGCCCATTGAAATCTTTAAAAGAGACCCCTATTAACCTTGAGGCCACTAATACACCTCTAAGCCCAAAAAGAGGAAATTGGAAAAGAATAGCCAGGGCCCAAGGAAAAAAATCTAAAGATGATGACCCACAAACTCAAAACGTGTCTGGGCTTTCAGGCATTAAATGACCATGCAGACTTGATTTTATGGATGAAGATGAAGGTAAGCCTCAAAAAATATTACGTACCTCAGTTCATACTGATGTATACGACAACCAAGAGAGATCGGCGGTGGCTGCTGAGCAGCACCGCCAGAAGCAATGAATTCCCTCTACTGGAACTGCCGAGGAATTGGGAACCCCTGGACAGTTCATGCGCTTGGCGATTATGTCAAGCACTGGAATCTCAAGTTAGTCTTCCTCTCGGAGACTAAATTAAAAAATAGACGTATGGAGATTGTGAAATTCAGACTAGGTTTTCCAAATGGGCTTTTTGTTCCTAGCAGGGGTAGAAATGGGGGCCTTGCTCTGCTCTAGTCTAATGATGTAAATTTAGAAATCAAGAGTTTTTCACGACACCACATTGATGCAGTTATAGTTTAGTCTGGCAATGGTTTCTCTTGGAGGTTCACTGGTTTCTATGGGCACCCGGAAAGCCACCTCAGGGAAGAATCTTGGAAACTACTTTCTTTTCTTTGTAATCAATTTAATTTGCCTTGGTTTTGTTGTGGTGATTTTAATGAAATACTATCTATGAATGAAAAATCAAGGGGCGCTTAGCATTCACAAAGCCAAATGGACAGCTTCCGTCGAGTTGTTAATTTATGCATTTTCAAGGACCTGGGCTATTGTGGCCCGGATTTCACCTGGTGTAATATGAAAGAAGGGTTGAACAGAATATTGCTCCAGTTGGATAAAGCCTTTGCCACCTTAGATTGGCTTGAATTTTTCAAGAGTCTTCAAGTGCATCACCTGGTGGAGTCCACATCTGATCACTACATTCTTACTATTTCTGACTCACCCCCTCCAGCCCATAAAAATAATCGTCATTTTCATTTTGAAGCCATGTGGGTCAAAAGGGAAGATTGTCGTGAAATCATTGAAGCTGCTTGGGACTCTGGCTCCCTGTCTGCTACGCCTGAAGGGGTAGCATCCAATCTTAAAAGATGTGCAAGTGCCCTTGCCAACTGGAATCAGAATGTTGTTGGCAATATTTCGAAGCAAATTCAAGAGAAAAGAAGAACTCTCAGTTCCCTTACTATGGATGACCAGCAAGGTTCTCGAGGAGCAGATATTAACCATCTTAGAAAGGAGATTAATGATCTCTTTTGGATAGTGAGGAGACCTTATGGCGGTAGCGCAGCAAGGTTCATTGGTATAGGGAGGGGGACCGGAACACAAAATTTTTCCATGCCCGAGCGTCGGAGAGGAGGAGGAAAAACACTATTATGGGGCTGTGGAATGATAATGGTGAATGGTGTGAGAGCAACGAAAGTATTGCAGCCATTGCAATATCTTATTTTGAGAATACATATTCCACCTCCTTCCCCACAGGTATTGATGAGATCCTTAATGCAATTCCTAAACGTGTCACTGAAGAGATGAACACTGAGCTCACCAAAGCTTTCACAAGAGACGAAGTCACTAAGGCGCTACAACAGCTTCACCCCACTAAAGCACCTGGACCCGATGGTATGTCCGCTATCTTTTATCATAAATATTGGGATATTGTGGGGTCAAATATCACTAATATGGTGTTAAATGTTCTGAATTTCAATCTGCCCATGGCTGAAATTAACAAAACCAATATCTCCCTCATTCCAAAAACAAGTCACCCCTCAAAAATGACAGAATTCCATCCCATCAGCTTGTGCAATACCACATACAAGCTCATCTCCAAAATATTAGCCAATAGATTCAAAGCCATCCTACCAAGCATTATCTCTGAAAATCAGAGTGCTTTTATTCATGACCGTCTAATCACGGATAATGTCCTTGTGGCTTTTGAATTTATGCATTATCTAAATCATAAAAATGATGGGAATGAAAACTATATGTCAATCAAGCTAGATATGAGTAAAGCTTTTGATAGAGTTGAATGGAATTTTATTAAAGGAGTGATGAAGAAATTGGGCTTTGCTAATTTATGGGTTGATCTTATTATGCAATGTGTCTCTTTTGTGTCTCATTCAGTGATAATAAATGGTGAGGCTTGTGGAAACATCATCCCTTCTAGGGGCATTAGGCAGGGAGATCCCCTTCTCTCCTTACTTATTTCTCATATGCGCCGAAGGTCTCTCAGCCCTTATTCATGATCAAGGCCGGCCCAAGATAGTTTGAGGCCTAAGGCGAAAATTTTAAAGGAGCATTTTACATCTAAATATCACTTAAATAATATTTAGTTTTTTTATTATATATTTTTTATTTCAAATCTATTATTAATTCATACTTATTAATATGATTAATTCACCTAAAGTGAACTAATGATACTTACTATATAGGTTTTATAAACTAGCATATCACCAATTCAAAAAAAGTTATTCAAACGCTCATTTATTATTTTGTTTAAGTGACACCGATAATATTACTGTCACATCAGTTAATAAGTTTTTTGTTGTAAAATTTGTATTAGTTTTAACATTTTTCATTCACTTAATGGAGATTAGATTGCATTTCTATTAACTCATATATATATATATATATATATATATATATATATATATATTTTGTGGAGAAAATGTTAAACTTACTATAAATTTTATTACAAAAACTTACAAACTAATGTGACAATAAGGTGACACTTCGACAAAAGAATAAATGAGAGTTGAATTACTTTATGTGATTAGTGACATATCAATTTATAGGATTTATATAATAAACTTGTAATATATTACCATAACTCTAATATTTTAGACATTGGAAAAAAAAGTACACCTAACTCACATTTTTCTTTAATAAAAAAAATAAAAAATAAAAAACTTACAGCCTCCATATTTGGGGGCCTTTCCATGTTAGGGGCCTTAGGCCATGGCCTAAATGGCCTAGGCCTAGGGTCGGCCCTGTTCACGATGCAGCCCGAAACCAAAAGATTAATGGAATATCTATTTACAGAGGATGCCCAAGAATCACTCATCTCTTCTTCGCCGACGATAGCATTCTTTTTTGCAAGGCTTGTGATCAAGAATGCCAAAATCTTGTCGGTATTCTCAACAAATATGAAGCGGCTTCGGGGCAGAAAGTTAATACTGATAAGTCATCCGTTTTCTTTAGTCCAAATACCTCTCAAGAATTGGAGAGTATTCTAAATATTCTTGGTCCAATGCAAGATTCTAGGCACAACAAATACTTAGGGCTCCCATTCATTATTGGAAAATCAAAATATCAGGTTTTTGCTGAAATTAAGGACCGGGTTGCTAAAAAACTTGCTAGTTGGAAAGGAAAGCTCCTTTCAATTGGTGGGAGAGAGATTCTTATCAAAGCAGTTGCCCAAGTGGTGCCCACATACACCATGAGTTGCTTCCAGCTTCCTAAGAATTTGTGCCAAGATTTGGAGAATATGATGAGAAACTTTTGGTGGGGGCAAAAGGATGAGGAGAAAAAAATTGCGTGAGTTAGTTGGAAGAGAATGCGCAAATCAAAGTTTCATAGAGGAATGGGCTTTCGAAACCTCCAAGCCTTCTATCTAGCCATGTTGGCCAAACAAGGCTGGAGAATTCTTACAAATCCAAATTCTCTAATAGCTCGGGTTTTAAAAGTCAAGTATTTCCCTCATGACGACGTTCTTAACTCAAAGAAAGGCAGCAACCCTTCATACGCATAGCGTAGCATTCACAACAGCCTTGAAATAATTAGAAAGGGCACAAGATGGAGGGTAGGTAATGGTTGAAGAATCCATATTTGGGACGATAAATGGCTGCCAACTCCAACAACTCACAAAGTGATCTCACTACAAACAGATTTTGGAGATTTTCCTATGGTGTCTTCTCTTATTGATCATGACACTAAAGGGTGGAAAGTTGATGTGGTAAGATCCATTTTCTTGCCTTTTGAAGCCGACACAATTTTGAAGATTCCATTGAGTTACAATCTCCCTGAGGACTGCCTTATTTGGGTCGGTAATAAAAAAGGTTCGTTTACGGTTAAAAGTGCGTACCATATTGCTTCAAGTATGGTGGACGCAGATGAGGATGGAGAGAGCTCATCTAGTAATGAAAAGACTTCCCTGTGGAAGAGGATTTGGCACCAAAAAATTCCACCAAAGCTAAAAGATTTTGCTTGGAGGATATGTGTTAACGGCCTTCCTACCATGTTTAATTTAAGTCATAGAGGAATTCACTGCTCTAGTTTCTGCCCTCTTTGTGACAAGGCCGTTGAAACCACAACCCATGCGCTCCTCCATTGTGATCATGCCAAGCTGACTTAGGCTCATTGGCATAATTGTCCTACTATTTTAACACTTGGTACCCGTGAACCTGTGGATATTGCGTTGGACATTGTTAAAAATGACTCTTCTTCTGCTTTGGAGCTATTCTTTGCTGTTGCTTGGTCTATTTGGTGGAATCGCAATCAAGCTCTTCATGAAGATTCTGGTGCCCCTCCAAGTCAGATATGGGACATGGCTAATAGAATTATTGGTGAGTATAAGGAAGCTTGCTCATATTCTAACCTGCCCTTGGTTTCTTCCTTGAACAATTGGAGGGCTCCCCCTGGGGGTTTCACCAAAATTAATGTTGATGGTGGTGCCTCGGATGATGGCAGGCCATCTAGTACTAGTGTGATAATCAGAGACAGCCAAGGTTGTTCTATAGCAGCTGCTTGTAGGGTCCTCTCATCGCCTTTCCCAGCTGATATCTCTGAAGCTATGGATGTACAAGATGGTGTACTGTTAGCCTTAGAGATGGGTCTCTCAAAAGTTATCTTTGAATAAGATGCTCTCTCCATTATTCAAGCAATTAACGAGGGCAATGTGGGTGGTGAGTCCGAGCACATCATTCAGAACATCAAAGACCTTGCATCTTCTTTCTCTTGGTGTACATTCCAACATTTGAAACGGGATGGCAACAGGGTTGCCCATGATCTTGCAAAAGCAGCTAGGATGTCAGGCGTCTCTTAAATTTGGAAGGTGTCACTCCAAGCTTTGTAGAGCATATTATTTGTGACGAGTGTGGATTGTAACTGCTCTTGCAGCTCCTCTCCTTGTTGTAATTCTGTTTCAGTTGAATGTTATGCATTTTCCCATAAAAAAAAAAAAAATATGTTCCGCTCGGATTAATTAGGTGTAGCTAGTAGCAAGTATTCTCTCAAAATAAATAAAAAAATGTCTAGTTAATGTGTGCTCTTAGGGCACATATTAACCCATCCATTTTTGAAAACGTTTTCTCAAAAATTAAAAAAATTGTTAATACTTTTTCAATTCTCAAAAAAAATCTTTACAAAAAATAAAAAATATGATACACATTAACAAAATTCAATTAAAAAAAGAGTATCAAGTAGCAACTGAAGTTTCTAGAGATAAGGATAAAAGGTACGGTGGACAATGACACGTAATGGACAATATCTGTCAGGATTCATGAGTACAAACTTCAAAAAGAAACTATTCAAATTTCGGATTAGAATCTGTGCAATATTTTGAGTGTGTCACAAAAAAAAATTTCTTTTTATATTTATAAGTTTTACGTTTTATTTTATTTTAATTTTTTTCTTAATTTTTTTAATTAATGATTGAGATTGAAAGTTTCTTTTGGTAACTATCAATCTTAACTTTTCATACAAATTGCATCAATTGGAATACTATAGGCATTGCGCCCATCTCAATTCTCAAATTTCAAACTAACTAAAAAAAAAAAAAAAAAAAAAAGAGTAAAACACTGTGCCAGCAAGCAGAACTAGTTTACTAATACTGTTCACATTTCCCATAGAATTTTAGTCTTTATTCACAACTTCAAAGGCCAAAAGACGTTTTAGTCCTTGGCATCCCCACGTTTGCTTGTTCAGTTGTTTTAAAACGCAACTGACGTCTAACTTTGGTAGTCAAAAGAAGTGAGATCACCTTTAACTCTGTTCTTTTAAAAAAGTAAAAAAAAAAAATAAAAAAAATCCTTTTAAAAATAATAATAATAATAAAAAGTTTACTTTCTCTGTCCCTAGTTTTTGAAAAATTATTATTTATGAGAGGATCGCTGATGGTTTTTTTTTACTAATAAAATAATGTTATTTATATAAATATATATGTGAGTTTTTTAATCAATATAAAGAATAAAAAATAAAAAATATCAAATAATGTTATATTTACATAAATTATAGCATTTTATTAATTAAGAGATAAAAAAACATAGCTCAACAATTCTTCCGATAGACTTATTAATTTGTTTTAGTTTCTAACCAACGAATAGTCCTATTTGATACATGAGTTTAAATATATATTTTTAATTTTTAAATAATATTACACATATTTTTATACATTTTTTTATTTACATATGTTTTTAAAAATACTAATTTCTTACATTAAAAAAAAAAAAAAATCTCTGCCGACGTTGTACATAGTACCACAAAAAGACAATAGTACACGTATTCAAAACCAAAAAAAAGCCGATTTCTCATATCGAATAAGGGTAATCTGGTCTTTCCAGTCTTCCTGAGAAGAAACCCAGTCCTACTTCCTACTAGTAGTAGTTCTACACCAGTTTGCATAACATACCAAGCTCCTATAAAACATAACCAAACCCTTCACTCTTTTATCTCACTCTCACACACACAGCTTCTGAAAATGGCTTCCAGTTCCTTTGTTTTTCTCACTGCCACATTTCTTATCCTGTGCACCCTCACCAAAGCCACGAACCCAGGTCTCTTTCTAACCCTGGTTAACAACTGCCCCTTCACCGTCTGGCCAGCCATCCAGCCCAACTCCGGCCACCCCGTCCTCGAGCGCGGCGGCTTCGCTCTCCACACTCTCACCCATCACTCCTTCCCCGCCCCGACTCAACACTGGTCTGGTCGGATCTGGGCCCGTACCGACTGTACCTACGCCAACAACCGCTTCTCCTGCGCCACCGGAGACTGTGGCAACCGCCTAGAGTGCAACGGCTTGGGCGGCGCCACCCCAGCCACCTTAGCTCAGTTCAGCCTCCACCATGGCCACACTGACCTCTCCTCTTACGCTGTTAGCCTCGTTGACGGCTTTAACGTCCCCATGACTGTGACCCCACATGAGGGTAAAGGCCAATGCCCTGTGGTTGGCTGCCGTGCCAATCTGCTCGCCACCTGTCCTGACAAACTCCAGCTCCGGTCACCGCCGGGTCACGGTCCAGTTGTTGCTTGCAAGAGTGGGTGTGAAGCGTTTGGTACCGATGAACTATGTTGTAGGAACCACTATAATAGCCCACAGACGTGTAGGGCTTCGACCTTCTCTGAGTTCTTTAAGCACGCTTGTCCTGCCACGTTTACTTATGCACATGACAGTCCGTCTCTCATGCATGAGTGCTCGTCGCCACGTGAGCTCAAAGTCATCTTCTGCCACTAGACAGTAGAGAGATATGCATGCATGCCCCATCTTAATTTCAGTCCGTTTAGTTTTTAAAATGGGAAAAAAAAAATAAATATGGTTTGGGTTGTTATTGACATTTCGCTGTGTCTTTTATGTAATGGGCTTATATTGGTGCAAACTGCAAAGCCTCTTTTAGGATTGGAGTGGGAATGTAATCTTTTGGGGTTTGTCTAATGCATGTGTAATGTGTATGTGTGTAATTATTGGTTGCTTCTTTTCTCTCTCTTTTCCCTGATGTAAATACAACAACATAGTGCGTAGCCAGTAGCTAATGAACGAAAATTGCTCTCTTTTGTCTCATGCATGTAGTAAAGTTCAAACATAAAAAAATGGTACTTCAAACTTAAAATATTATAATAGCAGCTGAACGGGTCTCAATAGTTATGAGTGCTTGCTTAAAAAACGGTTTCTAATTTTTTTGAAAATGTGGATGAAAAGTAGGTGAAAAAGTATAAAAATATGTGTGTTGTTTTAAAAAAAAATATATTTAAATACATATATTAAACAGCTTCTCAATATTTCTGGACTGTGGATGATGTAACGTTTGGTAAAGAGTAAAGGCAGGAAACAGAACGTTGGGGGTTCGTGCCTTGTGGTCTTTCGGCCGGTATTTCTCTCTGGTAAGTGGTAACTGGTAACCCTTTCTCTTCTCCCGATAAAAGCAAAAGAGAAAAAGAGAGTGCGCAGTGCGCACTGGGAAATCTCTCACTAGCGAATATTTGAGGAATATCTTGTGGGAACAGAAATCAGAATATTGCCAGCTTTTGAGTGACAGATCACAGATGCAAGGGTCCATGGTCAGGCATTTGAAAAGACCTATCTTTGGTTCGTATCTCGAAATTTACCATCTATTACTGTTCCACAAGCGTGCTTTTGCTGCGTCTGTTGCTTGTAGTTTGCTTTATAAAAAATAAAGTCTAAAGAAACAAACTTCACCAAAAATTTTTAGTTTTACCACATCGGTAGGGCATTTATTTTGTTATCTGTGCAGCTAAAAATAGCTTTTTAACATTTTGATCTGTGAATGTTCTAAATGGCGGATTCAAATGTGAATAAGTAAAAGATTGTTGTCAAATTTATATTATCAAATTATGTGTATGTGGTTATCAAAAATCAAATTATGTGTATGTAGCAACTTTAGTGAAGGAGTCAAGGAGGTCTTTCGCGAAGTGATGAGATATTGAAATCTCAGATTTTGTGCTAGAAAATGGTTAGGTCTAGCCCCTAGCAGCTTGAATGAAAAAGATGGTGATGTTGCGTTGCTTTACTCGGTGATTCTTTTCTTTGTGCTGAAAATAGTTTTTCTCCAGCAGCTTAATAAAAGATTAAAGAAGCTAACATTGGAACCTGAACTGTGAAGTGATAAGATCTGAGTTGTCAAGCACCTTTGTAAGAGAGTTTTTTTTTTTTTTTTTTTTTGAGATTGAACTTTGTAAGAGTTGATTGTCTGTTTCCAAGAGCACGTCCTTGGTGGTGAGCATACTTCTATTTATGGGCCTTGAAGTCCAGCCCATATAGCAAAGAAAATATGGGCCAAAGGCCTAACTCGTGTAATGAATTAATTGCGGGCCAAGAGCCCAATAACTTATGAAACAAAAATTAATGCGCTAATACTTGTTGGGCACAATATTTTATACCCTATATATATATATATATTGTGCAACAGCGGAAGCTCTTTTTTTTTTTTTTTTTTTTTTTAATAAGATAGAAATTTTATTCTAGCATAATTTAAATGTATATGTGTGTGAAACTTCTTTCTAGAGACTTGAACCCCGGCCCTTAGCTCTCCTACACCCAACATGTACTTATACTTGTAAAGTGACCATCGTACCAAGAGTATGCGGCGTTGCAACAGCGGAAGCTCTAACATCAATTAAACATATACAAAAGATAACAATATTTAATATGGTTCGGCCAACGACATTAATCAACACTCGCAACTCACACAAATAATACTCATAAACCTCACCAACATAAACTCACAAATATAAAGCCCTAATATACTCAATAACTCACACTCACAAAACAACAACTCTCAACACACAACTATAGGTAATCTTTCAACCCTAAATAATCTACTATTTACTCTTCGAAGTAACCCACCATGTTCTTTCAGGAGTTTTTCACCTCTCCTAGGAACCGTGGGCAAAAAAGCCATCAAACTGCTCTTCAAAGAATCTCACTCATGTTCTTCTAAGAACCTTTCACCCTCTCCCCACCTAGGAGAAATTTTGGGTATAAGTCATCAAACCCTTTGCAACAATGCCTATTTATAAGACTTCAATTCTATTCCTTGATGGACAAAATACCATTACTTCTTCAATAATGAATATTTTTCTTTCTATGATAAGGAGAATTTTTGTCTTCCACACTAAGTAAATTTCTTGTCTTTTACGCCAAAGAAAACCAAACCAAAACTAATTAGGAATATGAGGATATATATATAATATATATATATATATATAGCTTGGTCAAAGATCAAATAGTAGTCCTCAACACCCCATTTATGTTCAAACGGAGAAAGCTTATTGAAACATTCATATTTGATTAGGATTGAACAACCATTTAAGCAAATGTCTAATTAATGTTATCAACCGGTACAAGTAAGCATGCAAGAAATATTTCCCCTTCAAACGTAATTTAACTAATATGCATCAATGCTATTTTATCAAATTTCAAAAGATTGATATGGTCGTGATTTAAGGAAAGCAATTTGAAGGGAAAAAAAAAACAAAAAAAAAAACTCAGATTCCTGTATTCCTTAAATCAAACCCTCTCAATTTTGTTCTCAGTTACTTTCCCTGCTAAAATAAAATCAAGTTTGACACGTTTACCAAACTTTCTATTTTGGCGATAAGAAAGGTTGGGCTACTTTTCTTTCTTTATATTCGTTTGAGTGAAAGCCAATCCTAGCAAACTTCTCTTTTAAATGTCAACGTATGGAGTTGTTAAATTACCAAATGTAGGTGGCAACCATCAATTTGCATTTTTTATACAATTTTATTTGGAAGAAGCTAATGGCATATCTGGAGTGGAGCAAACGCTACAACAAGTGAATTTTGGAAGAATTCCGAAAAAAATTAAATAAATAAAGAGGCTATTTTGGAATGCAATCTTATTTCTTTTGGCCAAATTTATTTGTATTGTTGCTAAGATGAAACTGGAAGCGAAGTAATCCATGGTTAGATTGTTTTCACCATTCGCATTTTAAAGTACTCGTAATCTAACTTTTTTTTTTTTGAGAATATACTCGTAATCTAACTTAAAAGTGTATAAACAATTAAAAAAAAGGGGTTAAGTATATATCCTGTGGGGGTTAGTGCCCAAATTTATATATTGGACCTTAGGCCTTATCCGAAGACGTGGATAAGTCCGAGAAGGAATAAATGATTGGGAAATACCTTAAAACTAAAAATCATGTAAGTAAAGAAGGGAGGAGTATAGTTCGAGGAGCGTCTCCTTCTCGGATATGATGAACATCGGTCAAGCATGCGTTTGGATAATTTAGGTGACCTTCCAGGGAGTTCCAACCATCAGGATGAACCATAAGCACGTATAAAGGTGATAAGAATACAGAAATATCTAAAAGAATAAGTCCGAGAAGGAATAAATGATTGGGAAATACCTTAAAACTAAAAATCACGTAAGTAAAGAAGGGAGGAGTATAGTTCGAGGAGCGTCTCCTTCTCGGATATGATGAACATCGGTCAAGCATGCGTTTGGATAATTTAGGTGACCTTCCAGGGAGTTCCAACCATCAGGATGAACCATAAGCACGTACAAAGGTGATAAGAATACAGAAATATGTAAAAGAATAAGTCCGAGAAGGAATAAATGATTGGGAAATACCTTAAAACTAAAAATCACGTAAGTAAAGAAGGGAGGAGTATAGTTCGAAGAGCATCTCCTTCTCGGATATGATGAACATCGGTCAAGCATGCGTTTGGATAATTTAGGTGACCTTCCAGGGAGTTCCAACCATCAGGATGAACCATAAGCACGTACAAAGGTGATAAGAATACAGAAATATCTAAAAGAAAAGCTGCTACCACTGCATTAAATGCATTGCAGTAACTTTTCTGGCCACATTTATATGGAGAATACTTCTGAACAGTGCAGTCTCAACTACCACCACTCATAGAGAACCAAAAAAGATGTTTGATGGGACATATACTCAAGTGAAGGCTTAAATGATTAACAAGTGTACGGTCAGAATGGCCTGAAAGGAATTATATAATATAAAAGACCTCCCATAAGAGGAGGATCAGAAAACGGAGGGAAAAAGGAGAGAAAAAGAATTACTGTAGCACTAAGAACTATGTTAGTTTCTAGAAATATTGGTTCAATTCACAATTAATCTCCTCGGACATTCATTTCATCGAGTTTTAAGTGTATTTTCATGCTTGTTCATCTTTTAAATCCTTACTAGCCGTTGTCCCGTTAGTAAAAAGCCCAACTCTTACACCCATTCTGTACAAATTTATTGTATTGGGCTCATTAGGCTCACATCCCAACTCTTTTGGGCTTGGGCTACAAATCGCGACCCTACATATCCTATTACACAATATCTTGTAACTCAATTGGCATGTTTGTAATATTTAAAATTAAGATGTTTAGAATTCAAATCCCTCATTCTCCAACTATTGAATTATAAAATAAATAAATAAATAAAGAGAAGAAGTATGTAAATATTCCTTAGGTACAGTTCACAAAATGCAATATATTAGATTCTTCAATTAAATTTAAATTAATATTATTTATGTTTCATTAATCTATGCAACCATATATTTAAATTAAATTGACAAACTTTTTTTTTTAGAGAGTTTCAACCTTTGACGTCTGCTTCTAATGATAGCTCTTTATCATCAGACCAAGACACCAATCAGTTTTTGGTGTAAGCGGGGATTGATCCACAAATCTCTTATTCAACTATCAGAGACTTTACCAATTTGAGTTAACTAGAACCCACAAATTGAGAAACTTGATGTATAATGTATGCTTAGAACTATCATATATTAGTCAATGCAACCATGTAAATATTTCTAGGGTATGCTTAGAACTACCAAACAAGTTTGCTAGATATATCCCTATCATTAAGTATTAACATGAAAAATTTAGTATAGAATTTAACAACAAGTGGCAACAAAAAAAAGGATAAGAATGATAATTTTTATCAAGGACAGTGTTTGCCTCCAAGCCAGCTTGGAAGAATTTCTTCCAATTCACTAATGTGACAATTTATATAGTTTTTCACATTTATTAAACAAGTCACATGATTCATTTAAAAAGTCATATGACTAAAAATACATGTAAATATTATTTTTAACTACCATATAGTGAGTTAAAGGAAGTTTCCTTCAAATCAGTTCAAAGGTAAATGTAGGGGCACGATTTACAACACAAACCCAATATGTATGGGATCGTGGGTTAATGAGCCCAGTACAATAAATTTGTAAAGAGTGGGTAAAAAAACTAGGTTCTAGTGAATCTAATAATGGCTAGAATGGGTTTAAAAGACAATCATGTAAGAGCAAAAATCGTAAGATTGGGCGAATGTATTGTTCGAGGAGGCAAATCTTTGTATAGATTAATGGAACCGATTACAAGTGCAACTCTGGTTGCTACAGTGTTCTTTCTCTATCTTTCCAATCCCCTTTCCTTCAGGGGTCTCTCACATTATATATCTCCTTCCTGGTGATCCTGGCCCTCCATTTGTTAACCGTTCAAGCCACTACTTGAGTACCTGTCCCATCAGACACCCCTTCTGACTCTCTGTGAGTTGCGGTGACTAAGGAAATACTGTTCAGGGGTCTTCTCCACATAAATGCGATCAGAAAAGTAGCTACAGTGCATTTAATGCGGAGGTGACATTTGTTCCTTAGATATTTTTGGGTTTCCTTCCTTCTCGTGTGTTTATGAGACATGCCTTTGACACTGGTGCCTCTATTGAGGTCATTTTCATCGCTGTAATACGTATCGGAGCAATGTTTGTCATGTCAGAGGAGATATTCCTCCTTGGACCACCTTCTACTCATTTTTTTGCTCATAAGGCATTGAGTTGGAATCCCTCAACTATTTGTCTCTCCTCAGACATGCCAACGTTCTCGGATAAGACCCAAGACCCAATATACCGTTTTGGGCCTTGTCCCTACAGTAAATATATATATTTTTTCTTTTATCAATGTCCAACAAATAATTAACTTGGTGTTTTGGCCATAACTTGAAAGAAATAAGCAAAAAGGAGAGAGCTGGATTTCTTAAAATTATATACTGGTGTTTTTTTGTGGGGGGGGGGGGGGGGGGGGGGGGGTGAGGGTTTAACTTATGGACAATGTTGTAAATTCACTCATAGGACTTCACAAGTCTAATATGCAAGAGGATCGAAAAATAGTCACTTTTCCTTCATCCGACATGGTCCCCACTAAGTGAAGCTGAAATCAATCACAAATGTAAAATACATCCGACATGGTACCCACAAAGTGAAGCTGAAATCAATCACAAATGTAAATTAACTAGGAAACATCCAACTACACTCTCATATGTGGCAAGTTCCTATAGGCTGGAACACCGACTTAACACAAGAAAAAAGATAAATCATAAATTACACATTCTAACTTTACCTAAAATTTAAATTAGTCATCTAACTTCTCTTTCATTCAATTCACTCATGTCATTAGTCTTCATCGAAATTCAAAATTGCTTCGTTAACTTTCAATTTTATTTAATTCAAAACTACACCATTTTTGGAATACAAAGTAAGGGGAAAATATACTTTTTCACCATAAATTATACCACATTTTACACTTTGCCCCATTTTACATTTTGCCTATTGAGCTATCGAAACACACAATTGACCCTCTAAAGTTATAACTCTATAACACTTAATTCCTACTATCTTTTTTGGGGCTCAGTCTAATAGAATTTAACATTAAAGGTCAATTTACCCCTCCCTTCAAAACAGACAGTAGAGGGTAAAGTGGTCTTTTAATACTAACTTTTGTTAGACTCAACCCACCCCCCCCAAAAAAAATATAGATGGTTAGTGTTAAGTATTATAGAGTTATAACTTTAAGAGTTCATTTGGTTGGGGGTGAAATAGGGAGGATAGAAAATAGGGGAGAGAATATTGATTTTATATGAGTTTGGTTGGAGAGAAGGGGAGGATGGAAAATTGGTGGGGCCTATATGTTTTCTCTCCTAGCCTACCAAAATTCTATTTGCTCAATTTGTGGAGAAAATAGAGGGGAAATGAATAGTTGCATCAACAACTAAACTACTCCTTATTTTTTCTTTTCTTTTCTGGGTGTGGGACTTGCAGGCCGATTTTTCACTTTTTTTTTCTTTCCTAGGCATGGACCTGCTAGTTGCTCTGTTTTTTGTTTTTTGTTTTTTTTTTTAATGACGTGATACAGGTTTTGCTCTTCTTATTTTTTTATTTTTTATTTATTTTGGGTTTAGCTAGACGTGAATATTTTTTTGACATAATTTTTCTTCTTTTAATAAATTTAGGTGATTTTTTTTTTTTGCCACTTTTTTGTTTTAATTGTGCATCATTTTTTTAAACAAGGGCATATAGTAAATTTATACAAACTTATTGTTTCTATTCCTCCACTTTTCCACACCAACCAAATACAAATTAGAAAAACTAAAACATTTTCTATACTCTCACTTTTCCACCTTTCAACTAAACAAATCCGAAGAGATAATCATGCATTCCGTGAGTACATGGATACAGTCTAAAATAAGGTCTAATTTGAGGTGAAATTAAAAAAATAAAAATGTAATTACCCGAAAAAGTAAAAAAAAAAAAAAAAAAAATCCCCGCAAGCATAGGCATATAGCACTTAAGCCTATAATGGATCATATTAAAGAGTCCGGAATCCGAACCTTCTAAGTTCTATCCATCTATCTATAAATGCACAAAAGTGTCGGCTTTATAATTTATATAAATCGCTTTTTGCTTTCCTCTCTTTCTTTCTTTCTCTCTCCCTCGCTCGTCGCTCGCAATCGCAGAGCTATTGTAAGCTCTCAAACCTTCTCTCCTCCATGGCGGCGTCCCAAGCAAGCCTCCTCCTCCAAAAGCAACTCAAAGGTATATACAAATTTCAAATTCTTTGTTCCTCCTATCTCTCACACACGTACAAAATTCGATGTAGGTTTTCAATTTTGATTGATTGCGAGCCGTTCATCGGTTTCTGATTGATCTTATTGTGTGGTTCAGATCTTTGTAAGAACCCGGTCGACGGGTTCTCGGCCGGTCTGGTCGACGAGACCAATATCTTCGAATGGAGCGTTACAATTATTGGACCGCCAGATACTCTTTAGTACGTGCTTTATTTCTTTTTATTTTTATTTTCTGAGCTTAAATTTTGTGTCTTTTTGGATCACTATCTTGGGGGATTTAGGTTTTTTTGGGTATTGTGGGCAGGATTTTAATTTTTCTTTTGGTTATAGGATTGAATCAAGGGCTGGATTGTGATTTTCTTGGGGGAAAGTTTGTGCTTTTGATTAGTTTTGGAATTTGGTTGAATTAATTGGGTGTTTCGTGATTGTGGATTATTTTTTAATTTGATGTGTTGGTTTTAGGGTTCTAGCCTAATCATTGAATTGATAGAGCTTTTGGAATTGTTAATTTTAGGAAAAGGAGAAATCTTTAGAGGGAAACTTAGAATAGCCAATTCTAATCTTATTACTGGATCATAGTTTTTAGGTGCTTTTGTTTCAGATAATTTGTTATGCTATATATTTGATGCGTTGGTTTGGGTTTTAGCCTAATCGTTGAATTGATAGAGTTTTTGGAATTGTTAATTGTAAGGAAAGGAGAGATCTTTAGAAGGAAACTTAAAACATCCAATTATAATCTTGTTACTGGATCATAATTTTTAGGTGCTTTTGTTTCGGATAATTTTTTATTCTATATTTTCTTGGGATAATATCTTGTTAACTAGATTGGATGCTTTGGGCTAGGAATTGTTGAAAGTTTCATGTTTTGAAATAATCCTTTTCTTGAGTATTGGTTTTTGTAAAGAAGACAGTGGACAAGGGGAAGATAAGGATTTTTAGTAATGTGAAAAGGCATACGTTTGATTTGTTCCAAGTCCAAGGAATGTATCATTTCTGCTCAAACGGCACCTTCTCCACCTATATATATCAATTGCTGCTTGTGTCATTTGGTTCTTTAGTTGGTTACTTTTGATTGTAGGATTCATGTGCTTTAAAGATTGGTTGAGGGGTTGATTTTGGAGTGTGTGGCTTTTTATTTATCTACCTAATGTTTTGCTTTCAAATAGAGCTAATGCATAGGCTAATGTCACACTGTTCAAACTAATGTTTAAAGCTATGAGTTGTGTACTTATTATGATTTTTAAGCATTACATAATTGCAGTGAGGCGGGATTTTTCAATGCTTTATTAATATTCTGTGAGTGTAAATTTTGTGTTCTTCTGGATCATTCTCTGGGGTTTGAGGTCTTTTTGAGATGTTGTGGGCAGGGCTTAAAATTTTTGGTGATAGAATTGAATCAAGGGCTGGATTCTTTTTTTTTTTTTTTTTGGGGGGGGGGGGGGGGTTAAAGTTTGTGTTGTTTTGGAATTTGCTTGAGTTAATTGTGTGTTTGGTGATTGTGGATTCTTTTTTTTAATTTGATGTGTTGGTTTTGGGGTTTTTGCCTAATCATTAAATTGATAGAGCTTTTGGAATTGTTAATTGTTGGAAAAGTGAAATATTTAGAGGGAAACTTAGAACAACCAATTCTAATCTTGTTATTGGGTCATAAATTTCTAGGTATTTTTGTTTCGGATAATTTTTTATGTTATATTTGCTTGGGATAATTTATTGTTAACTAAATTGGATGTTTTGCGCTACAAATTATTTAAAGTTTCATGTTTTGAAACATTCCTTTTTCTTAAGTATTCTTTTTGTAAAGAAGAGGGTGGATAAGTGAAAAAAGTATTGTTTATTAATGTGATAAGGCATACCTTTGATTTTTTTGAGTCCATGGAATGTATCAATTTGATGCAGGACAAACCAGAAGTTTGCTACTAGAAAAATAAATAATAGGAAAATAAAGGATAGAACCTAGTAGTCGGCACCTAGGCGTGCTTAGAGTTAGCACCAAGTGAAGAAAAACCACTAGAAGTAGGTTATCACCAAACCAAAACACCAAAAGGAACATTTATTCATCAAAATAACTCTTCCTTGATAGGAGTACAATGCTTAGCTTTTATAGGAATACTAAACCCTATCTAACTGGCATAGAAAACTCTAATTGCGTTATTACAAAAATAATCCTAGATTTGAATAAAACACTAAAAATCCTAATTAAATAATGGGACTTAAAATAAAATAAAACTGACCAAAGATACAATTGACTAGCAAAATTAAATAATAATAAGTTAAAATAAATATCTCTTTGTGTCTCTTGCATCATCCTGCCCTAGTTAGAGAAAACTTGACCTTGAGTTTTGAAGTGCTGAAGGATCAAAATTCTGGCATGTAATCCTTGCTTTAGTTTAGGTGTCACCTTAGGAAGCACAGAGAAAGAGAAACCTTGCATTCACTAACCTCTTATGGAATTACAAAATCAATGTGTGGGATTGGCACAATCTTATCCTGAACCATAGGAAGCAGCATGGTGTCAACCTTTTTGACTTCATCAAGTTGTAGATCTTCATGCACCATAAAGGATTGGTTGGTGGCACATTCATCAAATTCAACTTTCACATCATGTGGATCCTCTAATATGACACTATCTTGTGGAACCTTCTCTTCATCAATGTTAATGAAATTGTCTCTCAACAAGAGGCAATATACCTGACTTTTCAACAAGTTGAATTAAATCTACCACACATGGTTCAAATATTTTACCATGATGTTTAGGCTCTTCAGAAGGTTCTTCTTGCTGTGCATGAGTGTTGAAGCAAAATTAGTGTTGGCACTTGTACTTCTGATTTAACACAAAATTTTGGGGTCTCAACAATAAGGTCTCTCATGTGTGAAGCTTTGTCTTTGAAGTTGTTGGACACCTTTTAAGATGCCTCGAAACTCAAGTTGAGTGGTTATGTGTTGAACCTTTGCAGACATATTTGTTTAGGCCTTGTATGACTTTCATTAAGCTTTCTAGGGTCATGAAAGACTGCATTGGAGTGGGCTTAGGATTAGAAATTGCACTATCATTCATAATATGCTTTTCAAATTGTGCAATTGGTGGGTTGTCACATTGCCTTAGACTGTCTTTATGATTTTCGAAATTACCATGTTGGTTTGGGGTAGATATTTTTCCCGAAAGTATTGTGATAAGTGTTGATCGTAAATTTTTTCTTTCATGTCCTTCCCAAGCAGTAATGGTAGGTTCGTATTTAATAAGCGATTATATATGAGGTTATCCCAGAAAATATGATGAATGCTTGTACAATTTCTAACCTCCATGCTCTCATAGTCAAAGGTGGTTCCTTAATTGAAGCAAGTGATATGTGTCAGAGTTTTGATCCTTCCCCACTTCAAAACTCAAGGTCGAGTTTTGTCCGACTAGGGGAGGATGACGTGGGATGCACAAGGATTTATTTATTTATTCTATTGGCCATCAATTTTTTTTTTTTTAAGCCCTCGTATTTAATTCAGTTAATAGTATTTTTATGTAAAACCTAGGGTATTTTTGTCATTCAATAAGTAGGGTTTTCTATGTCAGTATGAAACAGGGTTAGAATTCCTATATAAGCTAAGCGTTGTACTCCTATCAAGGGAGATCATTTTGATGAATGGAGGTTCCTTAGGTTTTTTAGTCTGGTGCCAACTCCTAGTGATTTTTCTTTGCTTGTCGTTGACTCCAAGCCTCTGTGCTAACTCATAAGTTCTATCCTCTATTTTCCTATTATATATTTTTCTTGTTACAAAGTTCTGGTTTGTTTTGCATCACAATTGCTTCTCAAATGTCACGTCCTCCCCCCCATAAGAAATGGTAGAGGTTAAAGTCGTGGGTTCAAAACTTACTAGGTGCATGTGTAAATTTACCAATTAAAAAATAATAATAATTCAATTGCTGCTTGCTCCAGATGGTTTGATTGTAGCATTCAAGGGCCTCTAAGATTGGTTGAGGGGCCAGTTTTGAGGATGTGGCTTTTGAGATATCTACCAAATGTTTTTCTGCCAAATAGAGCAAATGTATAGGCTGGTGTTATGCTGTTGAGATTCAACCTAGTGTTTCAAGCAATGAATTGTTTCCTAATTATGATTTTTACACATTACATAATTGCAGTGAGGGAGGATTTTTCAATGCCATTATGAGCTTCCCATCGAATTACCCAAACAGCCCTCCAACAGTGAAATTTACTTCGGAAATATGGCATCCTAATGGTTGGTTACTTTTCTAACTCTCATCTGTTTGATCTCTTTGCCCCAGTTGATAAGCAGATTACATTGGCTGATTTCGTTTATGCATGAGTTGCAGTTTATCCCGATGGCCGCGTATGCATATCAATTCTTCATCCTCCTGGTGAGGACCCAAATGGCTATGAGCTTGCAAGTGAGCGCTGGACACCGGTGCATACAGTATGTATCTCTCTCTTGGTTCCATTGACAAAGTTGGGGATCTGAACTTGGGAATTCCCCACTTTCCAACTTCAGGGTTAGGGAATATTTGGCTAATTCAATATTCTGAAGTAAATGCGGAGCAGTTGGTTATATATCAAAATGTTATTAATAGTTAATTGAGTTTCAAATTTTCAATGTAGATGTGAAAATACTGGTCAGAATTCCCTGCCTTTTTTTTTTTGGGGGGGGGGGGCGTGGTTAAGGTGGGGGTGGACTAGTGGGTTGAAGACAATAAAGAGGATAAATAATAATAAGCCAATAATTTAATATGGTTATACAAAATTAATTATTACTTATAAGAACTAAGAAACTATGAGGTAATAAGCTTCAATCATATTTATTATGTACTCGACAAGAAGTTGCAAATGTTTGTTGGATTTACTATTTTGTTTTTTTTATAACAGTTGATGTCAGAACCTTATGGAGTGAGGCCATTTAGAATATAAATCTACAATGCATAGTAGTTGAATTCTTTCACACCTTTATTTAACTTCATATGTTGATACTTACAGAAAATCTGCTGATTTTAAGTTCCTCATCTTAAGCGCATCTCTAAAATTGAACTATCATTACATATATTTGCACAGTTTTAAAGGTTTCAAGGCTTACGCTTTGAGTTTCGTCTTGAATGTTCGGGGCACAAGACCATGGCTTAGCTTCTTTTGTTTCACTCAAAAATATTTTCTTGTTTGAATTTTTTTGCTGTTCTTTATGATTTTTTAT
Source organism: Quercus aquifolioides (assembly GCA_019022515.1). NCBI lineage: Eukaryota > Viridiplantae > Streptophyta > Magnoliopsida > Fagales > Fagaceae > Quercus > Quercus aquifolioides. The sequence continues at coordinate 38,530,821 of CM032326.1, forward strand.
AAGAAAATTTATTAGAAGAAAGGGATTGTTGTTCTTTATGAATATAAGTGAGTAAAATATATTTTATGCTTATAGGAAAATATAGTATTTGTCACGGATGCCCTTTTTGTATATCCTCCATGTAGGACTTTATTTTTCATGAACTAGAAGTTCATATTAATCTAATAGGAGAACGTCGAGATTTTTAGTATTGATTTTGCTTCCTTGATTCTCCTTGAAACAAACACAGCATTAAGAAAAGTCTCTTTCCTCTATTTCATGTCATTTGGTTCCTCTTTTGTCTCTTGTCTATTCTTTTCCTTCATTACATTAGTCTTTGTTGGTTAAGAGTTGTTCTATATTGCTTCCAAATTTCTTAGAGTTTAACTCAATAATACCAACCTTGTCCAGAAAAAAAGAGGTTACTAATAGAATATTGGAGAAGTCCAGTGTCTGAAAACCAGTCAACTAAGAAATTTTAACGTGATGGTTTCCTCTCATTTAGTCATATTATGAGTTTTATTGTGTATGCACCTAGATTATGAGACTTATGGCTTGACCCTGGGCTCAACAGAGGGCAGAAGCTCTATACAGATCTCACCCTATAAATCATTGCTTCCCTGCTTAATGACTGATATTTGCCATAACCTTACATTTTCTAACGTATTTTTGTTATTGTTTCAGGTTGAAAGTATAGTTTTAAGTATAATATCAATGCTTTCCGGACCTAATGACGAATCACCTGCAAATGTTGAAGCTGCTGTAAGTGATTGTTGGCTATTGATTTTTCTTGTTCTATTTATAAGTAAAGAACTATGATGTGCAACATATGAATATGCAAATGCTTCAAGTTAACATAATTGTAATAGTAAATTATGTGGACAGATTATAGGCAAGGTTGCAGACTGTGCTTAATTTTTTTTTGTTAGATAAATCCTTTTCAATTCATAATGTCGGTAGCCCTGTGATAGATTGCTTTAGTCAGCAAACAGCTTGACCAAATGAAGAACATGCTAAGGCTCATCATACATGAGGCAGATAATGGATTTGCAGGAAGTCCACGGCCAAGGGAAATTTAATCTAGTTGGTTACAAGCATCTATGGAGGGATTAATTTCTCTTTAGTAGATCTTATACAATGTAGGATGGATATCATTTAATGAATAAGAAGAATGAAAATGGTTTGATTTCTCGATTTTAGTTATTCAGATGGTGCGCTTGTGTAGGTGGTGTAAAACTGATCAAAGAAATCTCGTGCTTGGTAGAGGATCTTGAAGAGAGTTGGTTGTGGACTACTTCTGTCTTTGCAAATTAAATGTTATATTCCAGACACTGGAGATTTAAGTGAGTTTGTGTAATGCAAGAGACTGAAACTTGTACTGATGGTCATTCAGAGAGAAGTACAGGCTTAAATGATGGAGATTATTTAGTTAATGAAGGAGAATAGTCTTTACTGATTTCTTGATTTCAGTTATCTTGATGATGTAAGAAAAGCTTTAAAAGTTCTCAAGACAAGAAGTTCTATGTAATCAGGTGGTAGAATTATCAAAGAATATCGTACTTTAGTACAAGATCCTGAATGGAGTGCTCAAGTGGGGGGTTAGATGCTGAGGAGTGTCTAAATGTTGGTATGTACTGATTGTGGGGTATACAAGCAATAAAGTGAAAATAGTAATTACAAATTTTGATATATAAGATGTTCTCATGATTGCATCTGGGGTTCAAATGTGCCAAGCCAAGCTTTGCCTCACTCTCATGCTTCACTTGTTAAAGATCATACAAGCTTGAGCTCAAATCAAGTTTATTTTAAGCTTGAGAACCTGAGCTTGAGGCATCATAAGCTTGTTGAGTTCATGAAGAGCTTGACGAGCCCATAAATTTTCTAAAGTTAATAAATTATAGCCACTCAAGTACCCAATGCCACGAAAATAACAAGCCCACGGGCTAAAGAGGGTTAGGGACTCACCATGGTTGCAAAGTCTATGTCAAAGTTGAAAATTGAAGAAATTATTTATAATCAAGGTTTTAACAACAAAAAATATGTATAACCTAAAGAATCTTGAGCTTCTTGTTTAGTTAAATAAATAAATATGCCTGAGCTTTTACAAAGTCAAGATCCTAGTTGCTCATTAATGGCTTGGTTCATTTCTTCTTGTGTTTTCATAAGTTGAAGCCAGATCTTTTTGTGTATTATTTGGTTGGATTTTCTGCTTTGATCCTCTTGAGTCCTTAAAACTAGTTGACCATTTGGCATATTGTTTTAATTCTGTTTCTTCTTTCACAAAATTGATATTTACTGTGATTTTGAAGTTTGTGGTTATTATGATTATTTAAGTTGCAGCTTCCTCTATTGTCATTTTTCGTCCTCAATTGTTCTTTTCAACTCCTTCCATCTATTATTGGAAGAACATTATTTTCCAATATATATGGCCAAAGGATTTATTTATAAATATAGCCACATGTTGTTTGGTACCACAAAGTGAATTTCATAATTTGCATCTTTTATTACAGAAGGAATGGAGAGATAGGAGAGACGAGTTCAAGAAAAAGGTTAGCAGATGTGTGAGAAAATCACAAGAAATGTTATGATCCAGCAGGCCACCAATGCTTCTTCTCTGCTTGTGGGTGCCAGAGGGGTCTTAAACTATGTTGGGGGGGACTGGACTTGTTCACCAGGAAATGTTTTCGTCCTTGTACCATGCCATCGAAGTTCTCGCGCCTGTTTATTTTGTTCTTTTGTTTTATCTAAGAATGGTCGAATTGTATGACTTGGAACATTTATGTAATTCAAAAATGCTTTGGTTAGTGTTTGATGACAAGCATTCTTGTTCGATACTTAATGTCATCTGCTCGAGTAACTTTGGGATTTTTACTAGGTGTGGACTTCGGTCCAGACCATATTTGGAATGGTTTTTTGTTTGGTTGTGTATGTTTGTCAACATGGCAAAGTCTGTAGACAAACCAGCAAAACTGAGAGGAACCCCTCTCCCTATTATTTGGATTTTGGAATGCGCCTGTTCTCTACTGCTGCTCTTTCCCAATCTGTTAACTGTGAGTATAATACGAATGTGGGAAACATTAAAACGTTTCTATTGATGCCATTCCTAATTTTAAGGACATGAGTGAAATCAGTTGTATGTAAAGAAGGACGACTGGTGTTAAAAAATCCACCCAAAAAAAAAGGCTGGTGTTGAAATAAAAGTCTATTGGTGATCGCATTTGGGTTTCTTTGAAGTTTGAACATCATTTGCAAATTGCACATTGAGTTGAATCAGACTGAGTATGGAACTGGTAGTAGAAAACCGAAGCGGTAGGAATTTGAATATGTTGTGAGAGGGAAGAGGTGAATTAGTAAGAGAGGCGGAGGGCTTCTGCAACTCCATTGATTTCAATCTGTGGTTTGGCTGACCATGAGAAAATGAAGAGGGGAAGGTCTGCAATCTGAGAAATTGAGATTGAGAGAATAGGAATTGTCAAATAGTAAGATTATAAAAATTCAACTTTAAAAAATTAAAAAGAAAAAGGTTAATTTCAGTAACTTAGTCTGAGGTTTTGGCTAATATTAGCTAGGTTTAAGACATTTCAAAACTAACCAATTTGGTCTCTAAACACAACTTGGTCCTTAAACATCATTAAGCTCATTAGTCATTCTAATCCCTCTCTTCTCTCATCTCCACTTATCTCATTCTCTCCCTAACCCTAAACTTTGATCCCCCAAAACCTCATGGCTACCGCTAGCAAGCCACAACCATTGTGAGCATCTCTCTCTCTCACAACCATGGAAAAGCTCAATGAAGCCCATGTCACCACTAATGGCAATTGAGCTCAACGATATCACCACAACCGCTAGCTGATCGCTTTCTCTACCCTATAACTCTATTATTCTCTTCTTTATTTTTCTCATTTATTTTCTCCTATTGTTTATGGCCGAAACCCTCTTTTGTTTATGGTTTTTGGTTTGGTTAATTTAGGGGTTGGGTTTTTGGTTGGTTATAGGGATTTAGTGATTTTGAATTGGGTTTGCAAAATGGCGTACTAAGAGTTTTTTTATTTTGAGGAGCTTGGCTGTTAGGGTTTGGAAAAAGGGCATTTTAGGGTTGATTTTAAATGGGTTTGGATGTATAGTTCATATAAATGTTATTTATGCCATGAGTATATGAATTTGTGTATATGTGTCTAAATTAGTTAGTGTGTGTAAGACTTGTTTGTGGAGGTGGGCTTTTGAACAATGGTGGTGATGCGGTGGTTTTGTTGATTTAGTATGGGTTTGGTATACACATAGAGAGAGAATAGAGAATTAAAGCAAGGAGAGAGAGAAGAAATGTGTTAGAATGACTAATAGACCTAATGGTGTTTAGAGACTGTGAGGGTGCCTTTTTTCTCAGCACAGTGGCCCAAAAATCCTGGGCCAAATAATTGTTCTTGGTGGACTGGGCTTAGTTCATCGCAGCTAACAGGCTGTTTAAGAACTAAGTGGTGCACAAAGCAAGCTTCCTACAACACAAATAAACTAACAAACGAAAATATTTGTATTGAATGACAGTTCAAACAGCAAGGAAATGTGCAACAGATAAAATATGGCAAAAGGAAAAAAGGGGTTAGGGATCCTTGAATCAATGAGAGACGTTTTATAAATTTTATTTAGTTATGATTACAATGCTCACTAAGACGTGATTCAAGGTTCAACTAAGTTCAAAAATTACAGACTTTGATAGCTATTCGAGTTTCAAAGACTTGCAAAGTTTGAATTTTTTGAATCCGAGTACGTGCTATAGTGGCTATCTAGGGGATACCGGGAGCGGTTCTTCTGTTTTCCTTGAACTTTACAGAGTCCTTTTATGGCTCTTGTGTCTTTCCTAGAAATCCAAAAATGGCGATGTGTCTAGATGAAAATCAATGGGTCTCTCAATCTCTGAATGCCCGTTAGCTAGGACTTCCTCCTTCTTTTATAGTGCAGCTCTAGGGTTCCGGGGGTACCAGTGATTTCTCCCTTTTGCCCCTAAGAGTTTGCGCTATGCCAGTTTGCTCAGGGGCTGGTTGTTTCTTTTTCCTCATAGCTTCTTCCTTTTGGTGCGACCAAGCTGAAAGTCTCATAGCTGTTTTTCTATTTCAAGCTCCCCTCAGGCCACTGATCTTCAGTCCTTTCTTTCACCCTCTCAGCTTTTGGTTGCACTCCATTTTTGTTATTTTCTTGAATAGTTAGTCTTTTTACTACTGGGTTGAAAGCTCCGTCTCAATTACCTCCTTTTATGCTTTTCTCATTCTGGGGACCTTGGGACACGGCTCCTTCGTTCATGCATTTTCTGCTTCTGTACTTTCCTGATTCCACTGTCTGCCTGGGCGCATGAGACCCACATGCTCCTTGTCTTTTATCTTGCTTCAATTTTTCTTATACTATGTTGTTCGTTCCAAAGATCCCGGGACTCTGGTGACTTCTGGGATCCCCGCCCAGCTTTTCTTATTGGACTCCTTTTGGTCTGTTGATCCTAGCCAGTTGGGTCTTTCTTTTACTTTATGTATTTTAAATTCTGTTTCTTCCATGGATCGTTGGATCCCAGTCCTTTGGGCCTCCCACCCTTTTCTTCTTTCTTTTTCTCTTTTCTTTATCACATGAATCCAGCCCCTTATTTATCTCTAACTTGATTTCCATGAAATTGGCCCAACATGCTATTTCTTTGGGCCTTAGACTGTGGGCAATTTTGAACCTCAACAGAGACCAAGTTGGTTAGTTTTGAAATGTTTTGGACTTCGTTATCATTAACTCAAACTTCAGGGTAAGTTACCAAAATTTATCCAAAAGAAAATAGTGATAATGTGTAAATTTAGGAGGTCTTCAAAGTATACGTGACTCAATATAAAAAAGTCAACAAAAGCTCGATCATTCTCATCCCGTTTAACTTGTCTTGTAATACTTTGCCCAGCATGAGTTTTTCCCACCTTGAAGAGGTGATGGGGCAGGGATAGGTTTTGCTCGTACACGAATATAATTTTTTAAAACATATTTTATTTATAATGTATTTTTTGTACATATTTTATTACCATACTAAAACATTTTTTCTCTCTTTGCACTCTCACAACTGTCCCTTCACTTTTTGTTTCACCTTTGATCTGAGTCATCTTACCCTGCCTTGTCCTGTTGGCATCCCTTACTTATTAAGAGAACATACAATGAAAAGAGAGATTTTGAGAAAGCGGATACAGGAACATGAACTTAACCATGCCCCCAATCAATAGTAATAATTCTGACTCTCGCCTTATGGACTCTTTATTAACTTAATCAAACATTGTGTTGGCATGTCGAAGGTATAATATCAAATGCAGATCAAACATTCAATAAATTAGCATGCCAATGCAGGCAATGACAATTAAAATTTCTTTACAAAGTCATATATGTGTGCATTGATCTCCTCTGGCTTTACTTGGTTGATAAAGTGAGCCACTCCTTCCATCACAACTACATCTTGCAAATTTGGAACATCCTTCTTGAAGCCACCATCGTGTATATATTCCTTAGTACCTGGCATATGGTAGACAATGTCTAGGTCACCCACTATAAACTTTGCTGGTACTTTGATTTGTAATCCAGTCCATGGTGCTGTATGAGCTCCCAGGTTCTGCAAGAGGAGAGAATCAATGTTTTTGTCTCACCCAAACTGAAAATGGCTACATAGACACTTATAATTTTCTGGTAAGTAATGTTTAAGAATGAGTTAGTGGAAACCCTACACTACTCTTAAATAATAGACATAATACTCATCCAAAAGTCAATAGAAAGAAGCAAGAAACCTACAGGTTAGCAGCTCGATAATAGTTCAATCCTCCAGTGAAACCTTTTTGGTTGAATTTGCTCGTGTAATAATCAATATCTTCTTCTATCAACCATGAGGGCATGATATCTGGAGTTTGCAATCCGCTAAATCCTATTTCTTTGGGTATAAATAGAAGATCTGGACCAAAAACTGAAAACATCTTCTTCATTAGAATTGCAGTATCGACACAAGCAAAATCTTTTTCAGCCTCTCCAGGTTCCTACAGTAGTGTTTAGCAGTTCATTGAAGATGAAGAATAATAACAAGATAATCATGGACTACAAACTACTATTAACACACAAATTTGAACACCATGGAAATGAACTAGTGTATTGCCTATGTTTAGTTGAGGTGAAAAAAGAGAGGATGGAAAATTGGGTAGAAAATTGATGCTTTTCATCGTTTGGTTAACAATGGAAAACAAGGGGAAAAATGGTAAGGCTAAAGTGTTTTCAATCCGGACTTATTAAATTGTTTTTACCCAAAATCGGAGAGAAAACTTGGGTGAAAATGGATAGTCAAGTCAAAATAATATAGTTGCCAATCCCTCCCCCCACCCCACTAACTATCATTTTTATCCTATTCTAACCATTTTTTTAGAAAATTCACCCAAATTACATTTTTAACCATCTCATTTTTATTCTCAACCAAACAAAGAAAATATATATCCATTTTTTCTTCATTTTTTTCCACTTTTCCATCCTCCCAATGAAACACATATGATGAAAAGTTAAAATATTTTCTATTATCTCACTTTTTCATCACCCCAACCAAATTGAACCTTAATATATGGTCAAAAGACAAAATAGAATTTATTGCAAAATCTTAAACAAACTAATTGATTGATCTTCAATTGGATTTCCCACCAACTATAAAGATTGAACTCCATACTCCATTGACATGGTTTTAAAAATTGGTACGGTCAAAAAACTGTTTTTGCCATCGGTTCTTAGTTTTGGTTGGTTTTAGGAGTTTTTATTGAACCGAATTGGTGCCCAATTCCTATTGAACCGGTACAATTGGCTGGTCTAGTTTGGTTTTTAAAACTATACTCCACCTTTGAATTGCCTGTAGTCCTTCCAACCACAAATCTAATTTCACTAATAAAATATTGATCCTCTATTCCAAAAGAAGGGGGAAATGTCACTTATTCTTATCATTTTGGGGGTTGAATGTTATTTCTTTAAAATTAGGAACAGTAAATATAATTTCACTATACTCAAAAGTGTCAATGTAATTTTTTCGAATAAATTGGAGTTTTGATGATTTTATATTAATAAAATACTTATGAATTTAAAATTTCATCTTAGTTTCGATATTATGTAACGTGATTCTAATCTATTCATGAATTTTATCAATAAAAGAAATTTCACTTTTCATATTTTATTCAAATCATTTTAAAATGAAAAATAAAATCCAATTTCTTTATTTTCAAATGGTGCACGATAAATGATTGATTGATTGATTAGGTTTAGGGTAACAGAATTACCTGAAACCAGCAATAATAATAGTCATCACCTAATGAAGCTCTCAAGCCATCCACAAACTTTATGGCTGGGTTCCTGGGAAAAAATGGCACGTTCTCAAGTTGACCACAGCTTTCGCTCGGTCTGGCCTGAACCAGCAAAAGTGCCAGGCCATCTTAGCTCCCAAGTCATGACCCACCAAGAAGACCTGGTCGATACCCAAATGGTCAAGCAGGCCAATAAGGTCACCTACAATGTGGAAGGAGGTGTAGGAGGAGGCAGAGGGCGGGGCATCAGTGTCTCCATATCCGCGGAGGTCGGGGGCGATGCAGCGGTAGCCATGGGAAGATAGGAAGAGAAGCTGGTGGCGCCATGAGTACCAGAGCTCAGGAAAGCCGTGGAGGAAGAGTATGACTGGGCCTGTCCCTATTGACGCTACGTGCATGCAGGGGCGGCCCAACATAATTTGGGGCCTAAGGCGAAAAATTCATGCGGGACCTTTAATATGTAAATATTAATTAAACAAAATTATTTAATACTAATCAAATTAAGGTTAATTTAATACATTAAATACATAAATAATACCAACTAGATTAATGTTAATTTCATATAGAGAATTGAATATCATAGTTAAACCTATAAATATTAATAAAAATAAATAAAAATATATTGCGATTGAAAAAGATACTTTATTTTGGATATAAGACGATGCATAGTTAAATAAAATTGTAATCTAATTTTTAATTTTATATTTTGATTTTAAGAGAGAAAGATAGATATTATTTGGTGTATGACTTTGTAGGATATTATTTTACAAAAATCAAAGTCTCAAATTATTAGGAGAGATTAATCTATAATTGATGATTTAACACATTTGCAACATCTTTTTGAAATATTTTAGGGTTTCAATTGAGTTAAGGTTCTATTGGTCTCGTACTTTGAGATTCTTAATAGAAATGAAAAAGAAAAATGTGCTAATTAAAAGCACTATAAAATGTTCAAAATATAATGTGATATTGTCTCTCATTGATGAACTTCATCAATTTAACTAATGAATGTTTATATCACTTTTTTGTGATTAATAACAAGGCAATTTGTAAGCCAATAGTAAAATTTGTAGTATTCTTAACATCACTAATAAAAAAAATGTACAACCTTTAGAAAATATATATATAATTTTATAAAAAATTTGGGTCTTTAACTATGAAAAGTGGGGCTTTTTTTACTAAGCAAAAATTTGTTTTTTGGTGGGGCCTTAGGCCTAGGCCCAACTTGCCTATGCCCTTGAGCCGGCACTGCGTGCATGTTTATGCCATTTGTGGATACTCTTGTGTGCTCTATCTTCTCCATCTTTTGATTTCTGAGTACTCAGTGTGTCTTTGTTATTCTTCTTGCTCTTGGTTTCATGGTGGTCTCTGCTACTAATAAAAAGTGTGGGGCCTGTGGGCATTACTTTGATTTCGAAGGTGATGTGATGTTTGAGACATTGTATATAGTTGTTCACATCACATATGACAATAGAGGTTGGGCATTGCTTAACAATATTTGATTGTCGGCATGGAATGCTGTATAAGACAAATCTTGCCACTACCCAATGTATGTCTTATATCATAACAATATTTAAATTATCATAAAAAAAATTGGTGTATTACAACAAAATTGGTGTGAAGTGTATATAAAAACACTTTAAACTTAGCACGATAACCCTTACAAAACCATGATAATATCAATATATATTCTAATATCTTCCTTGCTGATATCGGCCCGAACTACCTAGTACCCACTAGGTCGTTGGTCTCTCTTTGAGTGTGCAAGAATGCTACTTGCTATTTGTTTATGGGTTATGATCATGTGTGGAGAGATAAAGTGTATTGAGTCACATCCAATCTTTTGGACTTTTGATTGGGCATATATATATATATATATATATAGTTGATTTAAGGGTGCGTTTGTTTAGAGGTGAAATAGGGTGGATGAAAAATTTTGGAGTGAAAATAGGAATGAAAACTTTTTTGGTGGGTGTTTGGTTAGAGGGAGTGGAGAGAAAAAATTGGTGGGGCCCATGTGTTTTCTTCCAGGACCAACCAAAATGTTTTCTCTCCAAAATAGAGAGAAACCTGAGTGGGAGGAATTTAATAGGTAAATGACGAAAATGCACATGTACAAGTGCACATGGACTTGTCCAATTCATTGCTTTTATTTATTTATTTATTATTGTTTTTATTTGGTCTAGTCTGTACGTTGTCTCTTGCCCTCTTGCCCTCTTCCTTTTTTTTTTTTTTTTGTGATTTTTTGTTTTTGTTTTTTTTAGACATGATTTTTTTTTTCTAGATATGATTTTTTTTCCCTAATAAATTTGAGTGATTGCTTTTTTTTTTTTTGTCACCTTTTTTTTTTGTTTTAATAGGGCATCATCTTATAACAATGTTATATGAGTAAATTTATACAAACACAGTTTTTTCATTCCTCCACTTTTCCACTCCCAACCAAACAAAAATGAGGGAAATTAAATTTTTTTCTATCCTCTCACTTTTCCACCCTCCTACCATTTTTTATCCTCCCACTTTTCTACTTCTCCAACCAAACGAACCCTAAGTGTTTAACCTAAGATCAAAATCTAAGGCCTTGTTTGGTTTAACCAACCACTCTAACTCAGTTTTTATCACTCTATTCTTATAACTCAAAATTCAAAACTCATATCTCATATCTTAGTTCTATTTTCACCTTAACTCAGTCTACAATTTGTTTGGATACAATTTTTTCATCACAAAAACTAAACTCTAACTCCAACATGTGGAGCCCACAAGCCATAGTGTCAAATTTTTTTCAACTGCTTTTTTTTTCCTTACCCATGTGACTTTACTTGGAGAAGATAAAACCCACACCCAAACCCAGCTCCATAACCACCACCAACGGCAAACCCAAAATTGACCACCATAAGCACCACCAACAGCCACACAAAATCCAACCATCAAACACACTCACAACCAAAAAGCCAAACCCACCAACACACAAATGCATAGAAAACCTAAAACCAAACCCAAACCCACAAACATAGCAAACCCAACTCAAATCCGAGCTTCACCAGTGGAATTTGAAGCCGAAGTCGTTGGAGTCGCCGAAGTTCGTTGTGAGGAGTGGTTGGGATTCCAATCGAGGGGAGTGAAACTATCGGTGACGTTGATGAATTCCTCTTTTTCTTCTTCGTCATTGTCAGAGATTTCAAGGGGTAGAAGAAAAAAAAAATTAAGAAGGAAGAGATCTGGAGAGGGAGCCATTAGGATAGAGTAGTTGAGGAGAATAGAAAGAAAGAAAACTAAAAAGAAAGAAAAGAGAGTCTGAGAGAGAGAGTCATTGGGTGCAAGACTGGCATGACATGACAAGACAAAACTGTGGGTCCCATAAGTTGAATGAAATTACCATATTGCCATGATAATTCATTTTTCATAACTCAGAAACACCTAAAATGTGTTTTCATTTTCAGTAACTCATCACTCATTTTGGTGAGTTATGAGTGATGAAAATTGAAACTGAAAAGAAATCCAAAGAAGCACACTAGGCGTGGGACCCACCATATTTGAGTGATGAGTGATGAGTGATAAAAATTGAGTAATGGGTGAGTGAAAATATGAAATCCAAACACCCCCTAAGGGCTCTGCGTCCTTTAATCTAGACTTTATGGAACTGTATTTCAAACTAGAAACAAAAATTAGGAAAGGTGTTAAGCATCTTACAATGTCTCCAAAATTATGGTATCCAATTTTGGGATTATCCATTTAAATATTATGCGATGCAAGATAAATAAAGCATTAGACCCAATACTTAAATTACGTCAATAAGGCATAGAAGAAAGTGAGTTACAGAATAGGAGGAGATAGCTTTAGGGGGTGCATGCCAACAATAGGTAAGTTGCTCTCTCATTTCTCTTGTTGAAAGTATGTTCCGTCCTACTAAATGCGTGGATGGTAATTATGGAAGCTAATCAATTAAGAGTAGTAGAGACTAATGGAGAAGAAGACAAGTATATATTAAACTCTAGCTGTTGGCCCTTTGCTAAACAGGAAGTTCTAGTATTGTTGGGTGTATAAGAGACGACTTTAAGCTAGTTTATGAACAAACTTGTGGGAATGAGACCATTTGAAAGGTGAATAACTTTTGGTAATGGGTTAAGAGATTTGATAGTGAAGAAATCAAGAAATCAAAGAGGTTCTAATGAACCTGCAAGAATATGGTAATGAGGAGATTTAAGAAGTTCCAATGAAACTTGAAGGAATATGATGATAATGAATAGATTAAAGAGGTTTCACAAAATTTGTAAGAATATGATGAAGAGGTTTGTCTAAGGCTGCTAAAAATATGTTGTTAAGAAAAGCAAGAAAGTTCATGGATTCTGAATATGTTCTAAGTGAGTTCTTATATTGTTTGCTCTGATTTTGCATAGAGAAAAAGGCATGCGTATGAGATTTTCCAAGGAGGAGTTTTGGCTATGAGATTTCCTTTTTCTTTATTAATTTAGGAATTTGTTTGGAACCATATAATGATTGCTTTTTTGGTTATAATTGTCTAATTTTGCTTGTTCCCACCATTTAATGCAAATATGCTTTGCAAGGGTAATAGGATGAGGTGGACTATTTTGGATGAAAGTGTAATCCTAGTAACAAATCTAAGATATACCAAATTGCACAAAGAAAATTAATGATTTTGAAAATCTGAAACTCCTTCGAGACATAATAATTTTTTAGCTCAAAAGTCTGAAGGAAGAATTTCAATGATGACTCAAAGTAACCCTACAATTATGAAAATCAATATGGGAAATTGGATTTGATGTTGCCATTATTCGCTTTTTGTTTGGACGAGCATTCCCATTAGGTGTGCTATGCCAAATACCATTTTACCACATCAAAACCTACTTTATCAATTTTAACACATCATTTTACAATTTACCGTTCATCACATCTTCTATTTTTCAATTCTATACATTAAAATAATATATACAAATATTAAAATAACATTAAAAAAAACCAATCATAAATGTATTCTCACCGTCACTCCCACCCACTCACTGCCACCCTCACCACAGCCCACCGCTGATACAATCCCACCATGGTTACAAACCCATCACCACCAACCAACAACAACCAAAATCAACCAACCACTATTATAAACATTGCCACAAGTACCGAGAGAGAGAGAGAGAGAGAGAGAGAGAGAGAGAGAGAGAGAGAGATTGGCAAGGTGGAGAGAGGAGACGTCGGCGGCGAGATCGGCGAGACAGCTCGGGCGGCGAGATTGGCTTCAGGTGGGAGACGTCGGCGATGAGATTGGCTTTTGAGGATGAGAGAGGAAGAGAATGAGAGTGAATAGGGAGCTGTGGAGGACGACTATGGCTCCGACGAGATCAGCGGTGAGATTGGTGGCTTTGACAAGAGAGAAGAAATGGCAGGCAGAGAGAAAAGAACTCAGATGAGATAAAAGAGAGAGAAAGAGAGTCTAAGTGAATATATGAGAGAGAAAGGTTGATGAATAAACAAATAATAAAAAATTTTGCAACATGCCACAGTGCGATTTCATTTATGAAACCGCATTGTAGCATGTTGCAAAAAATTTTGAGATGAATGAAACCGCACTGTAGCATGTTACAAAAAATTTTGAGATTTGGAACATCTCATGAAGCTTGAATATTGGTATTTGGTGTGTCAAATGCCAAATATTTGACATTTGACACACCTGATGGTAATGCTCTTATTGTCTAATTGAATTGCTTTTAAAGTTGGATACTGATAGAAAAATGCACTGCTTGGTTTTTATTGGATGCATAACTTACATTTTAGATTAGAAAAAACACTAACTACCACCGAACTATTGCACAATTTATTTGCCAATGATGTGACAAAGTGTGAGGGGTAAAAAAAAATGGTGAGTCCATGTATAAGTGATAACAATCACTCACAATCTGTCATGTTAGAATTGTGACAAAAATTGTAATAGAAAGTTGTGGACAATTTATTAGATTATTACACAATTTACTTGCCAATGATGTGAGTGAGTTGTGAAAAAAAAATGGTGGATCCATGTATAAGTAATAACAATCACTCACGATCTGTCACGTCAGAATTGTGACAAAAATTGTAACAGAAAGTTGTGGAATAGTTTATAATCCTAGAACCAATCTTTAGATTATGCACAAGTTGGTTAATATTTTATGTGGAATAGTTTATAGTCCTAGAACCAATCTTTATGTTATGCACTGATTGGTTTTTATTGGTGGATGCACAACTTGCCTTACTTTTCTAAATTCTTTTTGCTTGTCTTGGAAGTTCTTTGATCTTGTAGCTTTTGTAATGTTAAATGTCCCTTACGTTTTGTATTTTGAAATTTCGCTAAATGCTTTTTGAATTCGTTGAAACTCTAAATTTTTTTTTGCTTTTGTTCTTTGCTCTTGTAGCTTTTGTAATGTTAAATTTCCATCATGTTTTATATTTTAAAATTTCGCTAAATGCTCTTTGAACTTGTTGAAACTCTGCTTTGCTCTATTACTTTTGTCAAATAAATGGAGGGATGATTTCATAACAGTCGTATTCATTTCCTCCAAATAATTTCTAGAGGATGTTGAAGAGACAACTTCTCTTTGGTTTTCCATCATTTTTTTTTTAATTAAAAAAAAAAACCCTAATTCAAATGGAAAAAGACGTCATTAGATGAAAATTTTATTTTGAGATAACGAAGAAATTAAAAAAGAAATTGGTATTTTAAGGAATTCGACAACCAAATAAGAGAAAAATTTAGAGAAGCATATTATGCTTCTGTAAACAAAAAATCAATAAATACCATTTTTTTTTTAATCTCTTTTCGAAGTATATATAAATAGGAAAAAAAATTATATAAAACATGGCATGTAAAAATATTGATATATTTTATTGGTTATTGCTAAAGACCAGCTGAGACAATATACAACATATGTTGTGCGTATTGGATGAAATAAATCTGTTTACACAAGGTTCAAGAAGAGAGAGAGAAGATAATATGACACAAGGAATTTACGTGGTTCGGCAATATGCCTACGTCCACGGGAGGCGACAGAATAATTTTCACTATAACTTTGGATATTACAACAATGACTTGAAAACACTCTCACACAAACCCAAACCCCAAATACACCCTTGGTTCTCTCACAAGTAAATAGAGAACACCCTTTTGTATTTAGGCAAAAGTTGTAAGACACTAACTTCCTATACTCTGGTGCACACACACAGAAGAAGTTATTTTGCTATCTCCATAGCTCACTTTGCCCCAAATTGCTCTCATTTGCTCCAACTCTATTTATAGCCAAAGTTCAGCCGAAATGCCACACAATTTCAGCACACTAGAGACTTCTATTGTTAAGGAAGTCAACAATAGTGGCTAAGCAATCCATGAAACATTCAATGCAACTTCATGATGATTTGTTGTCTAATTGTCAAGCCACCAATTTTGACAATTCAAGCCATTACAACAAATCTCCACCTTGGCTTGAATTGTATCAAGCTTCACAAACTAAACTCTTCAATCGCCTCCACCTTAGCCCTTTCGGGTTACCACAAGTTACAAACACTGATCAAGTCCAAGCAGTGCTTGAACTTGCTTGTCGGTACCGGCTTCGTCAACATATCAGCTGCATTCGCTGAAGTGTTAATCTTCTCAAGAATAATTTCTCCTGTAGCAGTCGACTCCCTTATCTTATGGAATCTCACATCAATATGCTTTGTCCTAGCATGATAAACCTGATGCTTTGCCAAGTAAATGGCACTTTGACTGTCACAATGCAATTGAACTCCTCCTTGGTTCAAACCAAGCTCTTTGACTAGCCCTTTCAACCATAGTGCTTCCTTTGCAGCTTCAGCTACCGCTATGTATTCAGCTTCTGTAGTAGACACGGCTACTAAGGATTGTAGTGTGGATCTCCAACAAACAGGCCCTCTTGATAGTGTGAACACATAACCTATTGTAGACCTTCTGTCATCTATATTGCCTACATAGTCTGAATCCACATATCCTACCATTGAATTATCCCCATGTTGCCTCGCAAACAGGATCCCATATCCTACAGTTCCATTCAGGTATCTGAATATCCACTTCACTGCATTCCAGTGCTCTCTACCTGGGTTTGACATGTACTTACTGACAATACTTACTGCATGAGCCAAATCTGGCCTGGTGCAAACCATCGCGTATATTAAACACCCAACAGCACTTGCATATGGAACCTTTGACATGTCTTCAATTTATTTTTCATTCTTTGGGCACTGACTACCAGATAATTTGAAGTGATTCGCCAATGGGGTGCTTACAGGATTAGCATCTTGCATGTTGAATTTTTCAAGAACTTTTCTGATATAGTTCTTCTGAGATTTCTACAACTTTCTTGAATCCCTATCCCTGCGAATCTCCATACCCAAAATTTTCTTAGCACTATCCAAATCTTTCATGTCAAACTCTTTGCGCAACAAAGCTTTTAACTTGTCAACCTCACACATGCTCTTTACAACAATTAACATGTCATCAACATACAGTAACAAGAAAATATAAGAACCATTATCAAGCATCTTAACATATACGGAACAATCATACTCACAACGGGTATATCCAATCTGGATCATATAGAAATCAAACCTCTTGTACCATTGTCTGGGAGATTGTTTAAGCCCATAGAGTGACTTTTTCAATTTGCAGACAAGATTCTCTGTTCCAGGTTTCTTGAACCCCTCTGGTTGTTCCATGAAGATTTCTTCCTCCAAATTTCGATGAAGGAATGCCGTCTTCACATCCAGTTGCTCAAATTCCAGATCCTGATGTGCTACCAAGGCCAACACTACCCTGATAGAAGTATGCCTGACCACAGGTGAGAAAACCTCATCGTAGTCAATCCCATGTCTTTGTGAATATCCCTTTTCAACCAATCTTGCTTTGAACCGTTCTCCTTCTTTTTTTTGATACTGCTTCCTTCTTTTTGAACACCCACTTGCAACCTATCGGTTTCTTTCCCTCTGGAAGTTCTGACAACTCCCAAGTCTTGTTCTTATTCAAGGACTCCATCTCCTCCACCATAGCTTCCATCCACTTATCCCTTTCAGAGCTATCAATTGCTTCCTGAAAAGTGGAAGGATCCTCGCTACTGATTACTAAGCAATAAGAAGCAAGATCCTCGAAACCATACTTGACCGGTGGTCTTATGTTGCGTTTAGGCCGTTCTGATATCATGTTGTGATCTTCTTGATCACTATTGTGAGGTTCCTTCTCTAGCTGAGACTCCACTTCATCTAGCTCCACCTGCACAACTGATCTATTGTTGTCACTACTGCTTCCCTTTTCTTGAGACTCTTCTTCCTTTCTGAAATCTTTTATCATGGACTTCTCATCAAACACCACATCCCTGCTAATCACCACCTTTTATGCCACTGGATCCCAAAGCTTGTACCCTTTTACTCCTTTCTCGAACCCGAGAAAAATACACTTCTTGGATTTCGAATCAAGCTTTGATCTTTCTTCGATAGGAATATGAACATAGGCTGGACACCTGAATATCCTCATCAACAAGTAATCAACTTCTTTCCCTATCCATACCTCTTCAGCAACTTTCCCATCAAGCGCAACTCTAGGTGATCAGTTAAGAATGTAACAAGCCATGTTCACTGCTTCAGCCCAAAAGACTTTAGGAAGCCCAGCATCCAGTCTTATGCATCTAGCTATCTCACCGATTATCCGGTTAAGTCTCTCAGCCATTCCATTCTATTGAGGTGTTCTTCGTATTGTAAAGTGCCTCTTGATGCCATGCTCTTCACAAAACTTCAAGAACTCTCCATCCTTGTACTCAGTGTCATTATCAGATCTTAGGCACTTGATCTTCCTGCCAGTCTGGTTTTCCACTTCGGCTTTCCACTTCTTGAACTTTGCAAATGCCTCGAACTTGTTCTTTAAGAAGTAAACCCAAACCTTTCTGGAATAATCATCAATAAAACTCGTAAAATACCGAGCTCCACCTTTAGAGACCACTTGCACCGGCCCCCAAATATCAAAGTGTACATAATCCAATATACCCTCTGTCTTATGCGTGGCTATTATGAATCGCATCCTATACTACTTTCCCATGACACAGTATTTGCAGAAATCTAACTTACATGACTTAACTCTAGCCAACAAATTTCTCTTCTGCAATTCCCTCATACCACGCTCACTCATATGCCCTAGTCGCATATACCACAAGAGTGTATCATCCTCCTCAAATTCAGTCATTGCAGCAGCTCCACCTACAATGGTATTGCCGAGTAGCTTGTAGATATTACCTTTTACTTTCTGCCCCTTCATCACAACCATAACGCCCTTTGACACCTTCATTAACCCATTCTCAGACTTATAGCAATAGCCATTAGAGTCTAAGGTTCCCAATGAAATTAAATTCTTTTTCAACTCTGGAACATGTCGCACCTCTCCTAATGTCCTCACCACATTATCGAACATCGTTATCTTAATTGTTCCTATTCCATCAACTTTGCAAGTAGCATCGTTGCACATTAGAACAGAACCATAATTAACCGATTTGTAAGTGTCAAACCAATCTCTGTGAGGAGTCACGTGGAAAGAACATGCTGAATCCAGAACCCAAGAATCGATCAGCCTGTTGGCACTAGATGAAATAGAAAGCATATCTCCATCTGAATTTGAATCTGCTGCCACAATGTTTGTAGATCTTGATGACCCTTCCTTGTCTTTGTCCTTGCCTCTTTTCCACTCTGGACAATCTCGCTTAATATGCCCCTTCTTTTGGCATTTAAAGCACTTCACCGTCTTGCCTTTGGATTTGGATCTGCTATGTCCCCTAGCAGAACTGTGATCTCTGTCTTTCTTCCTTCCACGATCTTGATTACCCTTTACCATGAGCCTTTCACTAGAACTTTCACCCAAATTCTGCTTCCGTTGGTAGTAATCCAACAAGGCTCCTGAGATCTCTTCAAATTCCAGAGTCTCTTTCCCCCAAAGCAGGGTTGTAACCAAGTGTTCGTAGGATGCCGGGAGGGAGGACAGAAGCATCATCGCCTTGTTTTCATCATCGAATTTTATATCGATCCGCATCAAGTCACTGATAATTTTATTGAACGTGTGGACGTGTTGAGCCAAATCCGCACCCTCTGCCATCTTAAGCTCATACAGTTTTCACTTAAGATTAAGTTTATTTGTGAGGGACTTGGACATATAACGACTCTCCAACTTCAACCATATGGCCGCAGAAGACATGTCATCCATGACATCATACATAAGCTCGTCCGCCAGACATAGTCGAATTGTACTGACTGCCTTCATATCGAAATTCTTCCCATTCGTCATCCGTCATCGTCTCTGGTTTCTTTGCTTTCCCGTACAAAGCCTTCACCAAACCTTGTTGTACCAACAAATCTTTGCCATAACCCGAAGTTACCAGTTCCATCGAACTTAACTACCTTGGCAATAAAAGCGTTGATCTCCATTGAATAAATCAACCTGGAACTCTGATACCAGTTGTTGTGCGTATTAGGTGAAATAAATCTATTTACACAAGGTTAAAGAAGAGAGAGAGAAGATAATATGACACAAGGAATTTACGTAGTTCGGCAATATGCCTACGTCCACGAGAGGTGACAGAATAATTTTCACTATAACTTTGGATATTACAACAATGACTTGAAAACACTCTCACACAAACCCAAACCCCAAATACACCCTTGGTTCTCTCACAAGTAAATAGAGAACACCCTTTTGTATTTTGGCAAAAGTTGCAAGACACTAACTTCCTACACTCTAGTGCACACACACAGAAGAAGTTATTTTGCTATCTCCGTAGCTCACTTTGCCCCGAATTGCTCTCATTTGCTCCAACTCTATTTATAGCCAAAGTTCAGCCAAAATGCCACACAATTTCAGCACACTAGAGACTTCTATTGTTAAGGAAGTCAACAATAGTGGCTAAGCAATCCCTGAAACATTCAATGCAACTTCACGATGGTTTGTTGTCTAATTGTCAAGCCACCAATTTTGACAATTCAAGCCATTACAACAACATATGATATGGCAAGTAAAAGAAGGAAAAACAATTAATTCAATACGCCTATCCTGGAACAATTTCAAACGCACAAATTACAAACCTCACCATTCAAAGTAAGTAGAGATGTACACAACTTACTGATCTAACTGACATCATGGAACAAAAACGTATTATTGAAAATGTAATTTACTAATTAAGCCACATATTAAAGACTATAGTGATTGAAATGACAATTGTGTAGTCTCAAAAACAAAATTTTTGTCTTTTTTTTGGGTTGGGGGTGTTCATGATAATTGGAATTTGGAAGTACAAGCCACAAGAGAAATCAAAAAATGTTGGTAAGGGATGGAGCTCAATTTTTCTGGCAAAGATAGCTCTTTTTTGAATTTGATCAGTCTTGTTTGGGTGGGTTCACGTAGCTCCCAATCCTTACCACGATCCCGTCAATGTCACGCACATACCCAACTTTCTGACCCCATTCTTTTTTCTCTGGCTCGCTCACCGCCACTGCACCATTTTCCACAGCCCTCTGTTCCAAAAATCAACTGTTACATTACATTACAAAATATATTTATAGTTGGCCTTCAATGCATGCCTCATCCGCCAGTGACTCAGTCATAAATGATTTTATATATATATATATATAAAATGAGTACCTAAGGACCTGATTTTGATGAACATTCTTTTCCATAGGTTACACGAACAAATACAAAATTGATCATATTATATAGTTTGTATGTCTTAAAAGATCAGTAATCAATCTGATTTTTGGTACACTGTTTGTTAGGGAACATGCCTTGCAAATACAATTTCATGAACCAAATTATAACCACTAGAGCTATAGTTTCATGCAAATCACACAAACTAGTACTACAACCATGCATATATACCTTGTAGGCAGCATCAACATCTGGGTACGCAAAGCAAACCTCAACTGGCTGTCTCTCGCCTCTGGAACCAGGGGTCCGAACCCTACCGGTTAGATCATCGGTCTCATGTTGGTGCAGCGGAGTGAACGCTATTGTGGTCTGCCCACTTTCAAGCTCACCCCATCTACCAAAAAATTTAATCATCAACCAAACCCATTAACATATTTTGGACCATTAATCATTAAATACATTATCAGGGTTTAGATTTTATTGGCTCATACCTGTGTGATTCGTCTAAGCGACGAACATTGTGGCCAAAGGCTTTGGCATAGAAAGCTACTGATTTGGCCACGTCTTTCACATACACCACCGTGTAGGCAAATGCTGGGCTAACATTGGACGCCATTGATGTTATTCTTTTCACCTATAATTTGCTGAATACCAATAATATTGTTCAACTGGCTGATATGAATATGATGGTACAAATTTGATGTTTGAACGCTTCTTATTCTGGCATTTCTCGAGGCTTTTACACGTGGCAAGCGATTGTAGAAGGTGAAATTTGCACGTGGACTCATGCATGTTCTGAGAAGGTCATTGATGTCCACCTGGCATCAGTGCTTCACTTGGTCCAAATAGATAGAGCTCAGATTTTCCCAGTTACATCCAAAATATGAAGACTTTAATAAAGATTTTTTTCCACATATACTAATCCTTTTGCTTTTTTAAGTTTTTGCTTGTTTGGATCTTACGTTTTATTTACCAAATCAAAGCTTTTTTATTTGAAATTAAATGGTTTGGATTTAGTTAATAACTTATTTGCTTAAAAGCTATTTTCTATATGAAGTAAAAATAGCTATCAAGCTTCCCAAAAGAACATACATTAACAAAACAAACTAACCAGTACTGTAAGAATCTCTCTACATTTAATCCTTATTAATATTATTTTATGTTTAAATTGTTAAACATATAAGGTGAATGTCTATATTTAAAGCTACAATTTCACATAAAATAAACCGTATGAGATTTTTTGTTACATTAAAACCCCCAAAAACTGTGGGTTCCAATTAGCTTAACTAATAAAGTCTTTAATGGTTGAATAAGAGATGTAGAATTCAATCCTTGTCTACACTAAAAACTGATTAGTGTCTTGGTCTGATAATATAGAGCTATCATTAGGAGCAAATGTCATAGGCTGAAACTCTCTCTCAAAAAAAAAAAAAAAAAACCCCAAAGATTAAGTGTTACATTTTATTATTGAAGTATCAATTCATTACTTAAAAGGCCTACTATAATGCATTTGAAGAACGTATAAGATACATCAATCTTTTTAATTTCTAAAAAAATCTTACACTTAGGAAAAAATTTAGCTACAAAATTGGTTGTAACCTAAGGCTACAACTTTCTTTAAAAAAAAAAAAAAATTAACATTACTACATATTTTAAAATTTTAAATGTTAGATTGCATGTTCTTTACGCTCTTAGGACACATGTCAAATTTTGTTCCAATTGGATTTTATTTACTATATGATCTATAAACTTATATTATATGTATAATTTTAAACTACAAAAATTTACAATTTAAACAATTTATTGATAACATAGTTATTGATCTTTAATTTTCTAGAAATTTTGCAAGTATAGAGAATATAAGAAGAAAATGTAATCCAATGGTTTTTTTTTTTTTTTTTTTTTTTGGAGAAAGAACTTGAGTACTTTTATTAATGTAAATGAGTCACATCCGAATGTAAAACCGAAACAATATAAGAAGGTACATCTTCCATCCATACTTGAAAATCTAGTGTGCTTATAGCATGTCTCGCCAGATTATGAGCTACACTATTGTCGTTTCTCTTTACATGAGAATACAACACTCTTTGAAAAAGACTTGAGTAAATTTTCACATCCTCCACCAGCAGACCCAATGGGCATAGGTTCTGTTCTTGAGATTTCAAAGCTTGAATCAAACATAATGCATCACCTTCGAGAATGACATTTTGGAACCCCAACTCATGTGCAAACGACAAAGTTTTCTGAGCAGCTAATGCTTCTATCACCTCAGCTTTATACGCCTGAAAAATCTTCTTTGAACAAGAAGCTAAGACAACACCATAGCTAACCCTTATTACAACACCAACACCTGACTTATTTGCATCATCAAAGACAGCTCCATCAAAGTTAACTTTCACGAAACTAGCTTGCAGTGCTCTCCACCTGTTTCCTCCATTTCCGTTACTCCTTACCTGCGTACCTGATGCTTCTGTGTTGGCTTTGTATTATGCCAACAATTTAGCTGCCTGTACAGCAACATGGTGCAGCGGACAGGCTTGCAAATTGAGCCTCACCTTGTTCCTTTGATTCCAAACAATCTAGGCCGTGTAAGCCAGCAGCTCCAAAGACTTCCCTTCCTCTATCATCCATGACAGCAGCTCCCTTACACATGTGAACTCAATTTCGCACCTAAACCCCCATTTTTCCTGATCAACCCACACTACATCCAGCTCCGGACATGACCACAAAGCATGCACCAAGTCCTCCACTGCTAGTTTACACCTCTCACAGATTGGTTCCTCTAAAATTTTCCTATGCATCAAATCTTGTTTGGCTGGAAGTACATTACGGCAAGTTCTCCAAAGAAAATTTTTTATCTTTGGAGGAGCTTGCATCTGCCATACTTCCTTCCAAACTCGCTTATGACAGATAGGAGGAGTTTGAGAATTTAATTGCAGCTCCTCTTCTTCTTTAAGGAACCTATATTCGAACTTACAAGTGTAATTTCCTGAGGTCGAGTAAGGCCAATACAAGGTGTCCTCTGTCACATGTCGACTTAGGGGGATTTTCTTGATCAACTTAGCATCCTCTTCCACAAATAATCCATCCACCATCTCGTCATTCCATCTTCTTGTGCTTGGGTCAATAAGTGAATCTACGGTATAATTTTCAAAACTCTCCAATAGGCAAGTAGGCAGAAACGTTGGGTGTTTTCTTGGCAACCAACGTTGCTGCCAAATGTTTATTTTTTCTCCACTTCCTACCCTCCATAAGGCCCCCCTTTGAAGGATGTCTCGTCCTCTAAGGATACTCTTCCAAGCATAAGACCCCATCCTTGAATCGGCAGCCTCCATAAGCGATGAATTTGGGAAGAAACGAGCTTTAAATACTTTGTAGAAGGGTGAGGTTTTATTATTTAGTAGTCGTCATGCTTGCTTTGCTAAGAGGGAATCATTGAACATAGCAAGATCTCGAAAGCCCATAACTCCAATAGTCTTAGATTTTGTTATCTCTTCCCATTTAATCCAATGGATTTTTCTACGATCACCCCTTTGGCCCCACCAAAATCTTTTGATTAGAGCCTCGATTTCATTGCACAAACTCACCGGCAATTTGAAACATCCCATAGTGTAAGTGGGGATGGCTTGTATGACCGCCTTTAAGAGCACTTCCCTTCCAGCTTGTGAAAGTAATTTTGCTTCCCACCCTTGAAGTTTCCACCAAACTTTCTCCTTAATGTAGCTAAAACTTTCTTTTTTTCCTTTCCCAACCAAGGAGGGCAGCCCAAGGTATTTTTCATAATGCAAGATTTCTGGCACACCTAAAGCTGCCTTAATTCCATGCTTCACCCCCTCCGGAGTAGACTTGCTAAAGAATAAGGAGGTTTTACTCCTATTCATTTTTTGACCCGAGGCTTCTTCATACTCTTTTAGTATCTCCAAGACATTGTCGCACTCTTTCATTGTTGCCTTGCAAAAAATAAGACTATTATCTGCAAAAAGCAGATGCGTTAGTTTTAGGCCCCTTCGACAAAGGGAGTAGCCATGGATATCACTTTGTAGGTCTGCCTTTTTAATTAAGCCATTCAACCCCTCCGTATAAAGAAGAAATAGAAAGGGGGAAAGTGGATCTCCTTGCCTAATCCCCTTTGTAGGAAAAATCATCGCACAGGTTTCTCCATTTACCAAAACAGAATATGATACTGTTTTCACACAACCTATAACCAGATTTATCCACATCTCCCTAAAACCCATTTTCCTCATTATCCCCTCCAAGTAATACCACTCCACTCAGTCATACACTTTACTCATATCCAGTTTCAGTGCCATATAACCATAATTACCCCCCTTGTAATTTTGTAGACCTTGTAAGGTCTCGAAGGCCACCAAAATATTATCAGAAATTAATCTACCCTTAGTGAAGGCTAATTGGTGTTCTGTGATAATGGATGGAAGTAATTTTTTGAGGCGATTTGCAAGAATTTTGGAATAAATTTTGTAAAGGACATTACAAAGGCTAATAGGGCGAAATTGGTGTGCATATTTAGGGGAGTTTATTTTTGGAACAAGTGTGATAAAAGTATGGTTTAGGGGAGTAGGTATAGTACCTAAGTTCAACCATGACAAGATGGAAGAGGTGACATCATGATTTACCGTGCTCCAAAAATGTTGATAAAAGAGGGGAGGCATGCCATCCGGTCCAGGAGCCTTGAGGGCCGCCATTTGTTGGACGGTAGTAACTACTTCACTTGCTTCAAACTCTCTACATAGACTTTCATTCATCTCCTCATCTATCATTGTAGGCACACAATCTAAGATGCTTGTGGAAACCCTCCCATCTGTTGAGGTAAATAGAGACTTGTAATAGTTCACCATCACTTCCCCAATATCCTCCTGTCTAGTTCTCCATACACCTCCCTCATCTCTAATACCTTCCATTGAGTTCTTCCTATATCTCTTTGAGGCATAGCTATGGAAATACTTTGTATTTTTATCCCCCTGATTTGCCCATAGAATTCATGATCGTTGAGCCCACATCATAGCTTCCCTATCCTGTAACACCTCAATTTCTTTTTTAATATGTCTCACCTTAAAATTATTCCCACTAACCATGGCTACCCTCTCTTCTCTAGCTAGTCCTTTTTCAACCGGTTCAATTCCAATCTCACATTCCCAAAAACATTTTTCTCCCATTGTCCCAATTCCTTTCCACACTTCTCCACTTTTCTTAGTATATCACCCTCAAAATCGACTTCATACCCATTATCCCAAGCCGAAACTACCACCTCCTCACAACTGGAATTTGAGAGCCACATTTGTTCGAACCAGAATTTTTTTTTCCTAGTAGATGGGTTCAGGCCTGATTGTGATAAAAGAATTGGAATATGATCCGAAGAGTTACATGACAAATGGTACACCCTTGAACCTCCAAACTTCATGAACCAACTATTATTTACCAAACACCTATCAAGCCTCTCCCAAATTGAAACCCCATTTTTGAAGTGCTTGCTCCAAGTGAATTTAGAGCCCTCAAATCCCAAATCCATGAACCCACATTCATCAATCACCTCCCTAAATTGCTGCATCTGATTATAAGGCCTTCTTGCACCCCTAAGCTTCTCATCTTGTCTGATAATTTCATTAAAACCCCCATAACAAAGCCATGGTTTTTCAAGTCTTGAGTTTAAAGCCCTAAGTTTTGCCTAAGTTTCATGACGTCTCACTGTATCCGATTCACCATAAAAACCCGTTAATCTCCACTCATTCTCCGTATTTTTATCAATCACCACATCAATATAGTACCTATCCGAATCTTCCACCTTTAGATTGATCAAAGCTTTCCAATATAGAACTAATCCTCCACCTCTTCCCACTCTTGGTACAACCCATCTATGATCAAAACCAATACTTCTTTGCACAAACTCTAGCCTTGCATCATCTATAAGCGTCTCGACTAAAAACACTACAGTAGGATCTTTTGCCAGTATGATTTTCACGAGCTCCCTCCCTGTACGCAGGTTCCCAAGCCCACGATAGTTCCATGCTAAACAACTCATTGCTGTTGGCGGGGCTGAACATCAGCTCCCGCCACTGCAAAAGTTTTGTTTTCTCCATTGAGGGCTGTTTGGAATCACTTTGTTGAAACTTCAGTGTGATCTGCCTCTGTCCCAGCCATTCTTTTCCTCCCTTGTAATTGAAAACTTGTTGCCATGTTACCCTTAGGCTTTTTCCTTTCTTTGCGTGTCCAGGTAGGAGAAGCACGTGAATTAGGTGATTTGTGAACCCTAATTGCCTTAGCAGCACATGATTTGTTAAGTGTTGGATTCTCACTTAAGTTTTCACGTGCACTTAAGTTATCATGTGCACTAGGGCTTCTTGTCAAAACTCCTTCCCGATCCAAGCAGATTAGTCGCCCCAAACTCCTGAGCCAGGCTTAACTCCTCATTACTTACCTCACTAGCAATTTCGATTTCCTTAGGAGTCTTCAAATCCTCAATAATTATCTCCTTAACTCTATTTTGATTGACCGAATCTTCCCTAGTAATCCCATCCCCTTCATTACACCTTAATGATGCAATTATTTCCTCGTCTTCAATATTGATATTATTGCTAGCCGTTACTCCATGTGGCTGCTCCAGTACACTTTCTCTACCAGAATCAGAGGTCCGGCCTGAATCAATGTCTTTCGGTGTACTTGAACTCCTCTTCTTCTTCTCGGCATAGAACCCAAGGACTAATATTGTACTTCGTCTTGTAGCAACAAATGGAAGAGCTCTCAAATCTAGACCAAATTCATGTTGCTCAGGTGTGAGAGTTCCTTCACTGTCAATCCACAACTCACAGTCTCTGTCATCGTGAGTTAGTCGTCCACACCAGTAGCACATATTCGGCAACCTCACATACTTGAATGATATTCACACCTGCTTACCTCCTTCACCTACAGAAATCAGTCTACCATGGCATAATGGTAATGATAGATCAATGGAGGCCTGAATTCGGGTAAAATGACCACCATCAAATATTTTTGGATCTGTCGGCGCGAAAACATCCCCCAATTTTCTTTGCAGCCTCTAATGTCATAAATTTCATCGGAATTCCATGCAATTGGACCCATAGTTTCGTCTTCTTAAACCTTATATCCTGAAGCGAGGACTCGTTCTCATATCGGCTCATTGCCACCAGGTGTTTATCAAAAGTCCATGGTTCTCCCTCTAAAATTCTCTCCACATCCTCCCTATTATCAAAGGTGAAAAGAATTTTGTGATCTCCAAAACTCTGGATCTTGAAACCATTCTTGGCTCTCCATTGCGGGTTAAACGTCTTCACTATGACCTCCATGTTAATGGCTCGCTTTGTCAAAAACTTTGCAACAATGGAAAACTTCTCCTTACTATCATCATCAAGCAAGCAACACCCTGGTCCCTCTCTGTCTAACAACTTAAGTCGACTCCATGACTGAGCCAATTCGTCCATCCTCACACTCACTCAAACTGTTTCCCACACCCCCAAAAAAGAACCCAACAAGCCTAGAAGCAACAATGTTACTCCCAGGATACTCAGCACCTTTGTCGAAGGGACACACAAATTCTACCGTGAAAGAAGAGTTAGAGAGAAAACCCAACTTCTCTTCACAGAGAAACTCACTCACAATATTATTAATTCAATGGTTGATTGTCAAAATTCACTTCCAATAAAAATATACCGAGTAAGGTTGCAACCTTAAACTACAACTAGTTTTAATTGTAGCTAAATTTTCTCCTTACACTTATACAATAGTCTTTTAAATCAAATCTTCTTTGTGTTCCGATTATTTATTTTGAGTACTTTCTAGAGTCTATTTCTCTTCTTTTAAACCAATTTGCGCTCCCGTACAAATTTTGATGAAATATATATTAAAACTCAACACTATAAGATTTCTTGGCAGAAAATTCTTTGTTGTACTAAATTAACTTACAGCCATTAACCATATGATCACTTCAATATTTTGGTGCCCCTTACCTCCATGTTCCTATTGGTCTGAAGCCAGTAAGCCACCCCGTTCAAATGGGATTCTGGGCCATTATGGAAACCCATCAATTGTTTCAATAATACTAGTATAGATGATGAAGGGTTTATTTTCGAGAACATGAAACTCTGCCCCAATTTTTTTTCAAGAATCCTAAAATTCCAATAGTAAGAGTTCTTCAAATGAAAGATGCTGGTTATATTATAGCAGATATGGTTACGGTTACGTGGAGAAGCAGTGGTTCTGGAGAAGATAGCGCAAGCAAAAGCTGATAAAACCAGTGTGTGTGTCAGTGTCTGTGTGTGAGAGAGTGTGTGAGGCAGAGAATGAACGAAAAGCAATAGGGGAAATCTCTGTTTGCTAACTTAAGCTTTTAAATGTAATTTGGCCTGAGGAATTGTCTGGGTGTTTTTAAATTAGACTTCTATATGTATATACAAAAGGCGGAAGAGAATGTACAATATGAAACTTATCTGGGTGTTGCACAAGTGACTTCTCAGTATTGATCAAGAAATATTAATGGACCTTATTAATAGAATAGATCTCTTGCTTATTAATAGTCAAATTTAGTTTGCTAAAGAACTTCTATTTCATGCTTCTCATTGGAAGCCCTGCACCCACTCCACTCACACCAATCTAAAAAATAATATGAAAATGTTTAAATAAGACAAGGAAAAGACAGGAGTTTAGCAAAATCTTTAAAAACTGTATTTTTACCCCCACAATCAAGTAGCATCAAAAAAATTTCTATTGAACATAAAAGTGTACCAAATTAAGAAACCAATACATACACTGTTTGATCTGAAAGTACATTATCGTAAATTTCTGTTGGAAACTAATACTAGCACTAAGAAGATTGTCGAGTTGATGGAAAATAATACTAGCACTCAGAAGATTCTCAATGAACTCGACGGCTGCGTAGATTATAACGTCTTGTATTTGAAGTGGTCATGATTGAATTTTCTCCAACTTCTTCTGGAACTATGAAGTCAGGGTCTTCAAATTTGCTTACATCTTCCGGTAAGTCGGTGTCAATCCATGTTGACCAGTTTACATCACTATCCATGTCCCATGCCAACTCCTTGTATCTTTGCATGCCATTAATCTTCTCAATTAATGTTAGTAGCATCTGATGGTTCAGCACTTCATAGTCTCTGCATGATTTACAAAGCACTCAATTAAATTTGGAATCTAGAAATGTATCTTCTTAGTTCTTACCCAAATTTTATTTTTTTTCATTATTTCAGCATACCTGTATGTGTATATGGCATGTAGAATCTGAATTGAAGCAAGAAGCAAAAAGAGTGACCTGACCAAATTTATCATCCATGATTTTTGTTCAATATTATCATCCGTTGCAAGCCGAAGTATTGCAACTTCAATGATGAATGTAGCACAAAGTCCTGCAGAAAAAATTAATTTTATGGAAATATTGGTTTCCAAATTTAAAAATGATATATATATATATATATATATAAATATAAAATAAGGAAAAGTAGTCAGACATACCGATATATAGCCAGGGTCTGACTTTGTATGTTTGCTTCGTGCTAGTGAACATGTAGATGATAAAGATTGATATACAGTACACAAAGAAAGCTTTGATTAATCGCGATTCAAGCAGCATGGCATTGTGCAAAGCAAACAGCTTATCTACAGCAATAAACATGCTTGCTTGCTTTGATTCAAAAGATTCCTAAAAGCAGAGATGGAGATTCCATGTGTCAAAATAATGAATACTAATCCAAGCAACTACTTTGCTTTAAAAAAAAAAAAAGAACAGTTCATAAGAAAATGCTAACCTGAGCAGCCAAAATTGACTTCGAATTTTCCATCAAGTTGTCATGAACTCTCTGAATCTGTTCTTGCCGCCGAAGAAGCTCTTTCTGTTGTCTGTGGCCATATTCAGCTAACTGTTGCAGAGTACTCCTGTAATTCATTAGTAAGCAGAAAAATATTCACCGAGATTCAATGATTTTAATTTAATTTATCATTTAGTTTCCTATTTTACCTGCTCTCCTCCAGTGCTTTGGATTGAAATTTAGTTAAAATTTGAAGACCCTCAAGTGCTGTGGATTGCCCATCTAAAAGTTGTTGCTGCTTGTCTAAGGAAACCCCTGCCATATTCCCAATGTCGTCCGCTTTGCTTTGCAGACTTCTCATCTTCATAGACATTGCATCGCCAACTTTAGTTATCCCCTTCTCTAATTCAATGGCCTCATTTCTTAAATTATCTATTTCTTGGCCCAAAATGTTGTAAGAATCTTTAAGAGTTGCCATCCCATCCACCAAACTTCTTCTCATTTCCACTTGTCCTTGTTGCAACTCTGATTGAGAAGCTGCAAGCTCCTTTGATTGCTCATATAAAACTTCTGAATGCTTGAGAACAACATCTATATGATCTCCTACATCCTTAGTTGTTGAAGCTACTAGTTGAATTCGAGTATCAATGGAACTCAAAGAATCATAAATTTCATTTGAGTTCTGCAATAGAGATTCTGTTTTGCCTTCTATAATTTCTAATTTTTCTTCAGCAAGTTGGGCTGAAGTTTTCAATTCATTTACCAATCTCTCTGTTTGTTGCTTGAATGCGTGAACCCTGAAATTAGCATCCAAAAAAAATAAAACCTATGTTTTTAGGTTCATTTAGACAAGGAAAAGAAATTATTTATACTATGTGAAGAAATAACACTTACTGTAACTGATGGCAGATGGAGTTAGTTTCAAGATAGAATTCAAGATAAACCTTATGCTCATCTTCATTTAAGTTCTTTAAGCATTTAACCATGGCAGATTTTGGGTCACAGAAAGGAAAAGGTGGCCTGCCACAGTCCTTTTGAAAACAATCACCAAGATGCCAAGCAAATCTAGACCGTTTCTCTTCCACTGCAAAAATCTCTGAGCATCCGGCAAAGAGATGCTGGTAAGCATTTTGCCAACAAGAGTTTGTACCAACCAATTTCTTCTTGGCACTTTCTACTAGCCTTTTTCCATTCAGATCATTAAAACCTTCCATGGAGAATTCAGCAAGGCCAGAATTATCCTTTGTACCAGAAGCTTTCTCATCAAACTGATTCTCTGCAGGAGGAGAGAACCAACCCCATGACTGGCACTTCAATGAAAATGAGGTTAAAATTAACAGAAGAAGAAGATGACGATGATGACCCATTTGAGCTTTACACTGAATGTTTAAAGACTCTAGTCGTTCACCCAAATTATAAAACCTGCGTAACACAGTTCAATTATATAAACTTAGGCGTTTCTCCAAAAAAAATATATATATATATATATAAAAACTTAGGCTTCCACTACAAACTACATCCACAAACACATACATTGATATGTCCTCACTCCGCATATATATTAGCTGGATAGAGACTAACATACTTGGGGGGCAAGAAAAGAAAGCAGAAAAATGTTCAAACCGAAAAGAACAGGTTGAAAGATAAAGTAGTTTAAAAAATTATATGTAGAAGGGCAACAAGTGGACCTAAAATTATTAAAATAATGATTACTTATTACCATTTTCTTTCTTTGTTTTTCTAATTAACATCATAACATGTCCTTGTCAAAATACGGGAAATGATAGAAAAGCTTAGGCATGCAAATCAAAAGAGTT
Source organism: Quercus aquifolioides (assembly GCA_019022515.1). Taxonomy (NCBI): domain Eukaryota; kingdom Viridiplantae; phylum Streptophyta; class Magnoliopsida; order Fagales; family Fagaceae; genus Quercus; species Quercus aquifolioides. The sequence goes on from CM032326.1 coordinate 38,563,390, forward strand.
CAGAGCCTGCAGAGAACCCAAAAACAATTTTCCAATGGTTTGGGTCGAGTTTATATTCAATACCAATTAAGGGTTCCAATTTATTGTTGTAAATATTTATTCCAGTCTTCTACTCCCACTAGTATAAAGTAAAATAAACAAATGGAAAAAAAGAAAATCAATTAACATGCACCGCCCTCATATTTTTTTTCCATCTGAATTGTTTATATATTTATTCATTGCATATTCGCACTCAAAATTGACAATCTCAAATCGAACATCTAAAATTTTGTGCCACTCAAGAAAACAATACACTAATTTTATTAAGATACAATTTTGTGAGATGAAAACAATATGAAAATTGTGGTTGCTGATAATGTATCTAGTGCACTAACATTGTATAATTTCAAATAAGAATATAAGAACTGCACGAAAAAAAAAACACACAAAATATCAAAGAGAGAGAGAGAAAGAGAGAGACCTTGGTTGGGAATAGGAGTTGTTATGATGAAGAAAGAGTAAAACCTCTGTGAATTGTGTTTGGCCGAATTTTTTTAGCCCTCGTGTTAAGAGCGAATCAATGGGACACGACACACACAGACATGTTATAGAATTATATAGGAAGCCGACATAACTCTTCCAAACAAGGAAATTTGCTAAACCATATCATCAAACGGTGCATTTACCTCCAAAAGGCGCGTAACGGTTCGTGTTCAGTTCGGCAGTTGTTGACTTGTTGTTTGATATAGGGGTGAGCAGTGAGCCTACCTCACCGACCAAACCGCGCCGAACTTTGGGCCGACCGAAGGAGCCGATGCCGGGGAACGGAACTTGATGACCCTTCCGACGCCGGTGCCGACCCACAAACTGTACCGACCGTTTCATATATATTATATAGAGATAGAAATAAGGGTAAAAAGAGAAAAAAAATGCTTAGTAAATTACTAGAAGGAAATCATCCTTATGCCCCCAACTCAGAAGGTAATATTTTTTAGGTAGATTAAACCTTAGCGTCGCCATTGATGCTTCAGTCTTCCGTATTTGCAGAAGAGAGAGTCAGAGTTAGAGTAGAGCTGATGAAGAGAAAAGTAGAAAACAATGATCTAAACAGAATAAATGACAGTGCCAGGTTTTGTGGTTATTGTGGGAAAAAAAAAAAAAAAAATTGTGCCAGGACTGGCTACGTTACGAGTTGCGGCACAAAATTGAATACTACGTTACGAGTTGCGGCACAAAATTGTATTCAATTATGTGATACTAGTTTTACCATATGCGTTTTGCGCGTGCATGATACTTTTTTTTTTAGTGGTCCTATTTTGTAAAACAAAAATTGTGTTTTTTTATTATTTATATATATATATATATATATTCTTTTAACTTATCAAAAAAATATATATATATTTTTTTTAAATCTAATTTATAAGTGAATAAATCAATTTGAAAAATAACAGGAGAGGGTCCTATTTTTTAGGCAATGTTTTGGTTGGAGTTAGAGTTGCATTTTTACCGAATTGTCCTTTAGTTTTGTCTCTACTTAAACGTAAGAGTGTAAGGGCATTTTTTAACTAAAAAATGAGGAATCTAAACAGAGAAATCCCCTTAAATAATAGTATAGACTAATTATGTGGTACTAGTACAACTAAAAAAACAGGTTAGAGAACTAGAAATTGATCCTCTGTTTAATTCTGTCTGTGGATCTACACTAACGGCAAATGGAACAGTGGAGATGGAAGCCAGTATCATGGATGGAAATGGAAGACAATGCAGTGCCGTTTCGGGTTTGACCACAGTCAAGAACCTGGTCTCTCTTGCCCGACTCAAACGTTTTGGGCCCTGTTTAGTAGGGTAGTTAAACAATATATTTTCAGTTTTTAAACAACATTACACATATTTTTACACACTTTTTTATCTACACGTATTTCAAAAAATTACAAATAACATTACTTAAACTCCTCTATCAAACGGCCACTTGATTTCTAAGCTATCCACCATTTTTTTTTTAATTTTCTTTTATTTAATTTTATAAAGCTTAGAGTGCCACGTTGATTTGAAAAAACAAAAACAGAAACCCACTACACGTTTTTTTTTTTTTAATAAGTCCATGGTTAACAAAAAAAAGAAAAGAAAAAGATAATAAGAATACTCCTTCCTTAAGGGTCTGTTTGGATACCGCTTATTGCTGAAAACTAAAAACTGAAAACACTATAGCAAAATAATTTTTAAATGTGTGAATAGTACCATGAGACCCAATTTTAATGAAAATTTTGCTGAAAAAAATATTTGTGGGTCCCGTGAACAGCACAGGACCCATTGACAAAGACGCAATGCAGCTGAAAGGAACTTTCAACTCTATACAAACTCATGCAAAGTTTACCTAAATGAATATGAATTATATACAATAAAACACATGGTATAAATTTTTTCTTTCTTATTATAAATTTTTTTTTAAAATCTTTTTAACTAATAGTTAAAGGTTGTGTATATATGATTTTTATTTATTTATGGTATTATAACTTTAAAGTATGAATTATTGCTCTATTCTTAGGTAATTTGGTATTTTTTAATTAATTTGTGATCATACTAATGCGAATGCTCTAAACTTTTGTGGTTTACATGATTTACACTTTCCAATTGGCTTGCACTGGTACTGACCTTTTTTTTTTCTCGCTAAAGCACTAATGCTGACTTAACTTAAGATATTGATAATATAAAATATAAAAATATTTCTAATAAGATTTATTCATTGTAAAACATTTATTTGGTCAAAAAAATTATTATCTTATTGTTATAGTTGGACCTAATTGTGATTGAGTAATGAGTCTAATGACTAACATTTTTTTTATATATTTCAAACCGACAAAACCAATGAAACCGACCACAAAAAACGGCACCGCTATAGGTCAGAAAACTGATACTTGTCAGTATGCATCGGTTCTGGTTATGGGAAAACTGATCCCTATCGGTTCAGTGATAAATTTAGGAAAAAATCACACTGATCGAACCGCCCACGCCCCTAGTTTGATGGGCAAGACTTAGGTGCTGTTTCTTAGGTTCCCCTTTTAAGATTCTACCATGTAGATTTTTTCTCATGGGATGGAAGTATACTTTTAAATTAAGTAGCCACATGACAGAATTTTAAGAGGAGAACATAAAGAACGGCACATAAGGTACTGTATCTAAGTTTTGTCCTAGTTTGATATACCTTATCATACTGGCTGGTATTTGTCATACCGATTAGTGAACCAATACACCAAAAAAAAAAAAAAAAAAAACCATAGAAAATGTATTGCCCCAAATACCGGATGTATCGGGAAAATGGACATTTCAGCCGGTAAATCAAAACCAGACTAGCATAAATTTTAAGAAGTTTTCCTTATTCTTCTCTCGCTAGTCTCTAGACCAAAATCGCCATCCTCTTCTTCTTCTTCTTCTTATATTCTCTAGATTAGCACAACCGTCTTCTTCTATTTCTCTTTGCTGAACTAACAGCCACCATCACCATTTGCACCAGCTTGCTTTCTCTTCACGCATTGGCTTTAACTTGCTTTTCTATTTGATTTTAACAAGGAGCATTGTGTGAGAGTGCTTTTTTTTCTTAGCACACAGGCCCAAGTAGAGACAAGGATCCCGGGCCTAAATACTTGTTGTTTTGGTGGACTGGGCTTGGTTCACCGCAGCTAAATGGGGCTGATTACGAACCAAGTTGTGTGCAAGCCACATAAAGCTCCTCAAGATGAAAAAATGCAATTCCTCTTGGTACCCTGGGGCGTACTGTCGTGGGATCCCAGGGCGTACTAGGCCTGTAAGAACCCAGAATCTCTGGTTCTCTGAACTGTATGGTCTTTTTCCATGTTTATTATGCAATAGAGCTTTGTCCTCTCCCTTTACCTCTATGGGTGCTACATAAAAAAACACTATACAATACACATATCTTCACATAATTGTTAGTTTCTTAGATTAGGATATATATTTCAATACATATACATATATGTAAATGAGTTTCATGAGAATGATTCAGCCACAAGGATCATGACCCCAATTCTTACAGACTTAATGCTTTTGCACAAGACTTGTGGGATTTGGAACTCAAGTCCGAGTGGCTTTGCTTGGGCTTTGCCTTCCAAGATAGTTAGGTGAGAAGGATTTTAACAAGAAGCAGTAAAGGAAGACAATGTAATAAAGAAATACACGAAATAATTGTTAGAGATCCTCAAATCAATATGAGGTATTTCATTATTTTCTCAATTGTGGATTACAATATGCTCACTAAGACGTGATACAAGGTTCAACTAAGTTCAAAAATTACAGACTTTGATAGCTATTCAAGCTTCCAAGACTTGTAAAGTTTAAATTTGTTGAATCCGAGTATGTGCTATAGTGGCTGTCTCTGGGATACCGGGAGCGGTTCCTCTGTTTTCTTTTAATTTTACAGAGCTCTTCCTATAGTTCTATATTCACGTGATACAAGGTTCAACTAAGTTCAAAAATTACAGACTTTGATAGCTACTCAAGCTTCCAAGACTTGCAAAGTTTGAATTTGTTGAATCCGAGTACGTGCTATAGTGGCTGTCTCTGGGATATCGGGAGCAGTTTCTCTGTTTTCTTTGGGTTTTACAGAGTTCTTTCTATGGCCCTGTTATGATATCTTTTCTCAAATCAAAATGGTGATGAATGAATCCCCCTCAACATGGGTTTTCTCTTCCTTTTATAGTGCGACTCTAGGGCTTCGAGGCATGAGCAATTTCTCTCTTTTGCCCCTCAGAGCTCGTACTGTGTCAGTTACCCAGAGGCTTTTCCTTTCCTTTTTCCTCATAATTTCTTCCTTTTGGTCCGACCAAGCTGAAAGCCCCTAGCTGGTTTTCCATTTCAAGGTTCCCTCTGTTCGCTGATTCTTCAGCTATTTGGCCATTTCTTCCACTTTTCCAGTTTTTTTTTTGTTGCACTCCATCCTTGTCATTTTCCTCAAATAGTTGGAATCTTTTACTGCTGGGTTGAAAGCTCCTTCCGGTTACCTCTTTTTTTTATGGTTTTCTCATTGTTGGTTCCTTGAGGCACAGCTCCTGCGTTTTGCTTCATACTTTCTGATCCCACTGTATGTCTGGGTGCATGAGACCCGCATGCTCTTTGTCTTTTATCCCTCTTTTAAACTTGCTTCAATCCACTTTAGCTGTACTGCACGTCCCGAGGATCCCGAGCCTCTGGGGATCCCGGCCCAGCTCTTTCACTGGAATTTGCTGGACTTTTTAATGGGTTTTTTTGCTGGAAATCTGAACATACATAGGGCCTTGATGTCGATTCTTCTTGCTGCACAAATTGGGCCTTCTTTATTTTTTATGGAATGGGCTTTGTTGTGAAATTTTAGACCTCAACATTAGCCCCCCGAGCTCGTGGGTTACCTGTAGCCCACGCGCGAGAAAATAAATTGTTTTTGGACACTGTGAGAGTGCCTTTTTTTCTTTAGCACTATGGCCCAAGGATCCTGGGCCGTGTAAGATGTTCTTGATGGACTGGGATCGATTCTCCGCAGCTAAAAGGGCTGTTTTAAGAATCGATTGGTGCACAGAACAAACTTCCTACAATACAAACAGCTAACAAAAAAGAGTATTCGTATTGAATGACATTTTAACAATAAAGGAAATGCATAATAAGTGAAATATAATGTAAAGAACACGTTAGGGATCCTCTAATTAGTGAGGTGTATTTCATTAGTTTCCTTTAGTTGTGATTACAATGCTCACTAAGACGTGATGCAAGGTTCAACTGAGTTCAAAAGTTACAGACTTTGATAGCCATTCAAGTTTCAAAGACTTGCAAAGTTTGAACTTGTTGAATCCGAGCGTGTACTGTAGTGACTGTCTCTGGGATACCGGGAACAAATTCCTCTGTTTTCTCTTAAGTTTACAGAGTCTCTTCTACAATTTTTATGAGACTTCAGAAAAGCAATTGTGAATGCCTTAAAAATGATCTAATCGTAAATGAATTCTCTATCCTTTTTCTGAATTCGGATCCCCTGTAGCATGGATCCCTCCCTCCTTTTATAGCACAGCTTCGGGCCCCCGGGATACTAACGATTTCTCCCTTTTGCCCCTTAAAGTCTATCCCGTGCCTGGTTGCTTCAGGATCATGTCGTTTCCTTTTTTTCATAGTTTCTTTCTTTTTTGTTGCGACCAGATGAAAGTCCCCCAGCTAGCTTCCTATTTCCAGATTTTCCCGTTGGCTGACCTGAGGCTTTTTTGGCTTTTGCTCCAGCTTTTCCAGTTGTACTCTTCCTTGTCTCTTTCTCCAAATGGTTGGAACCAAGCTCCTGCGTTTTGCTTTGTACTTCCACTGCGTGTCTGGGTCATAAGGTCCGCGTGCCTTTTGTCTCTTTTCTCTCTTCAAATCTGCTTCAATTTTACTTCGCGCGTCCAAGGATCCCCTGCCTCTGGGGAGCTTCTGGGTCCCGACCCAATTCTTCTTTCTGGGCTTTCTTTGGTTTGCTGATTTTATCTGTTTCTTGGGCCTTTTTTCGTGGACCTCTGGATCAGATCCTCTGGGCTTCTTCCCCTTTCTTTCTTTTCTTCTCTTCTTTATTGTGAGAGCCCACCCTTTATTATTATTATTTTTTTGTGTGAAATGGGCCCAATGTCTTTTCTATCTCTTTTGGGCCTATTTGTGGCTATTTAATTATTTTGAACCTCAACAGACACTTTCCTGCTTTGTAGAACTAATGTGTAGATCAAATAATTCTTGAGAGAAACTCCAAATGAATTGCTACACTTCCTTCATGGAATGAACTAACATGTTGCCAAAGATTAGAATTCACCTTCATGTTAGTATTAAGCTGTAGATTGGTATTCAACAAGTCAATTTTGTCAGGCCAAAAATGAGATATTCATATATAGCCAAAATTATATTGGTATTGCATTTGATGCCAAAAGTATATTTCTAGCACTAGTGTTTCTTTCCTTAGGCTCCCTTGAACCAATTTCTAGCACTGGCTGGTATTTGTCATACCGATTAGTGAACCAATACACCAAAAAAAAAACTATAGAAAATGTATTGCCCCAAATACCGGATGTATCGGGAAAATGGACATTTCAACCGGTAAATCAAAACCAGACTGGCACAAATTTTAAGGAGTTTTCCTTATTCTTCTCTTGCTAGTCTCCAGACCAAAATCGCCATCCTCTTCTTCTTCTTATATTCTCTAGATTAGCACAACCGTCTTCTTCTATTTCTCTTTGCCGGACCAACAGCCACCATCACCATTTGCACTAGCTTGCTTTCTCTTCACGCATTGGCTTTAACTTGCTTTTCTGTTTGATTTTAACAAGAAGCATTGCTAGTGCCACAACTTGTGGCACAACTCGCCTATGTGTCGAGTTGTGGTTGGTGGAGAGGTAATGGTGGGTCCATGTGAGAACACCCCTCCACCAACCACAACTCACCACATGGGCGAGTTGTGCCACCAGAATTATCCTTTTAACAAGAGCTGAAGAGCTCTTTCCTCTGTGTGGGCCCCATTGAAGGTTGACCTTGAGCATATTGGGCCGAAAAATGGCTTCAACAAGGGTTGGATTCTTTGCAAATTATATAAACTTTGATTATATGTACAGATATATGGTAGAGACATAGGTGTTTTTTTAAATTAAAAAAAATTATAGAATTTTAACCTATGTGTCTGCTTTTGATGATTGCACTTTTTATCATCAGATTAAGATACCAATTGGTTTTGGTATAGGCGGGAATTGAATCTCAAATTTCTTATTCAACCATAAAAAACATGGGCTTGCTTTTATAGAGGATGATCGACTATTTGGATTTGATTATTCTTAATTCATATATTATATAAATATTTAATGGTAATCCATTGACAACTTTCTTCATATAGATCATCAAGTAATTTATTTCTTTTATTTTTTTTTGGTTACTTTTTCTTCTTATATAAGGTTGGATTTAAGTTACACTAATATTGTGGGATACAGAAATTTATTAAGGTAATAGTGCCATGTGTCATATCCGAGGCCGAGGAGGCCACGCTGTAGAGGAAGAGCTTTAAAAAGAGGGTTACTCCTGACGTGTTTGAAGGGATGGTAACTGCCACCACATTTAATGCACCCCACCAAACCTCTTGGCCACATTTATGTGGAGAAAACCCCTGAACAGTGCTGTTTTGGTTGCCGCAGCTCACAGAAGATTTGAGAAGACATCTAATAGGACAAGCACTTGATTAATGGCCTACATGATCAACAAATGGAGAGCCAAGATTAGTGGAAAAAGGCTATATAATGTAAGAGATCCTCCTGAAAGAGGGGGAAGGTTCATTGAGAATCCGACGGAGAGAACTACTATAGCAAATCGTTCTTGAGATCAATCTAATATGAGTATTTGCCCTCGGACCTAGACAGAGGACTAGTATTCTTCTTTGTTCCTTGTCTTTTTCTTCTTCTTCAACTATGCTAGGTTATTTGATTCAAATTCCTAGCTCTACAAATTCATTGTATTATGTCAACTCATTCTTGGCACTTACAAATATAACTTTAAACAATATTACACCACTTAGCATTTCTTTATTGGATGCGAATTTTAATAAATCTATCGTTAGATTAGATTTTCTTCTTATACTTTACATGCTTACAAAATTTTATGATGATCTAAGATCGATAATTAAGTGTTTAAATCTTAATTTTTTTTTTAATTTAAAAATTGTGCATAAAAGATGGCCTTCTAAATTGAATAGCAAATGACATCCAATTAGCACAAAACTTGGTGTGCATGTTAAGACCATATAATCAACGATATAATTTTTGAAATATTTATTTAATAAAAATTTATTCAGTAGTATAACATTACTTAAAGTTATACCAGTCATTAGGAAATAGAAAAAGTGGTCAATTTTACCCCAAAAATCTCTCACATTAGTAAAGCTAACATTGTCTAAATATCCATTGCTATTACAATAACCATGTAAATATACACGGTTACTGTTTATTTTGTATTTCATATTTTATTCTCTCTCTCTCTCTCTCTCTCTCTCTCTCTCTCTCTCTCATTAGATATGCTCTCCAAACACATAATCCCCACACATACTCATCATAAAATACTTCTATACAAATTTGCCCCCAAACAAAAATTTTACACACAAACTTAACATCAAATATTTCAACTACACAAACCTATAGTCAAGACCGAAGCCACAAAGAAAAACCCATTTCTCAACTATACCATTGCAATGAACACAACCACTGCCACTACTGGAGCTTCGACCAACACCACTTCACTACAAAACATCTAGCAAGAAAGTGACTTGGGCAATTGAGATTAGGGATGGCCATGGGTAGGGTATGGATCGGGTATACCCATACCCGACCCGAAAAGTTTACCCATGGATACCCGATTATCAATACCCATTAATATCCATACCCGTATCTTACCCGAATATATTATCCATGGATATCCATACCCTACCCGAAACCCGAAACCCATTAATTTTTTTTTTTTTAATCCAAAACATTTTAACATAAAAACTAACCAATCTTTAAAAAAAAAAAACTAATAAATAAATTTTTTTTTTCTTTTGTATCTGCTTCTTTTTCATTCCAACATAAATTCCTCAATCAAGAAAAATGCATTCATTCTAACCTCCACATTCTTCCTAGAAATATAACATGAGCAAAACATAAATAATATTCCATACATCAGTTTGGGAATAAGTATCTCCAAAATTTTCAAAAAAAATTTCTGAATCTGTTTCGAAGTTGCTACTACTTGGTTTATAATTGAAGCTGTCCTCCTCGGCCTCTAAAAATTCAGTTGTTCTTCCATTTTCAGCAACACCACCCTCTTCCAACACATTGAGAGCATGCGAGCTTGATTCCCTGTCATTGATATATTTCAACAATCTATCATGAGCATCCACAGAGATAACATCCATAAAATAAAATAAATTTTACAAAATCTAATGTAGTGATTCATTAGATTTTTATGGCAAATATAAGATAACACTACATCTCGTTACTTAACTATATTATGATCAGAACACTACTCATAGCATGAACTACTGACAACCAGCACTTCTTAAGAAGAAAAAACAAATTACTGAAGACAAGCAACATTCATTGAGAGTAAGAGGCTATTCAATACCTTCTGTAAATTACCAACATTGATTCTATCTATTTAATCTCCATTTGTCACAGAAAAACCTGATACAAACGACACAATAATCCTATTTCAACAATACAACAATATAAGACATTTATTTTTGCCTTTACAGATCTCATGACTTGTGCATGACAACAAACATGCGGAAGTCAAGCCACAACAGGGCAGCACCAATCTCCCTGCTCCCCTGGCAGCAAGTGACAGTAAGTCACACAAAGTCTGAGATATTTGATACCTAATAAGATACACAATAAAGCTCAGAGAATTTTTCCTAAAAGAAAAAAAGAAAATGGATGAATGATAAAAGCAAATTGATAACCCTTTTCACTTAAGAATAGGAAACTGTGCTCCATAAACTCTTCAGCACAATTTTTATAGGGTAATGTATAAATACCTAACTATCTCCATTCTTTGTGCCAAATATGTTTTTCCCTTTCTTTGTGGCAAATAGCTCTTTATCATCAGTAGTAAAGTCATGGTCTCATGCTTTTTCGTTTGCTTTTGCTTCAATGTTCGCTCATTTCATTGCTCATATGCATGTGCACTCCCCCACTCATGACCTCTGCCAAAGAGGGGCATACTTGTAGACACCCTATTTGGTTCCTTAAATGTGATATATGTTGATAAATGATTTCAATAGATGCAATCTGTTATGAACATGCTACATCTTAGGTTCAAGTTATATTTTATATTTAAAACTTTTAAATTATGTTTTACGTGAGAGCCTATGTGATTGAGCACAAATTTTTTTTTTTTTTTTTTTTTTTCGGGTCGGGTATGGATATTATCCAAACCCTACTATCCATACCCTACCCGATTAGGCTCTACCCATGACGAACCGGGTATTACCCGAAATATTTGGATCGGGTAGGGTTGGATATCCATTACCCAATGGGTATGGCCATCCCTAATTGAGATGTGTGCGCGCACGCATTTTAATATTTGACTTTTGTATTTGTTTTGGGTTAGATTTGATTTGGGTATTTGATATTTGAGAACTTTGTGGTTTGCTGGGATTAATGATAAAATGTATAGGTTTTGTTTGGGCATTGCATTGAGCTTTTGACTGGCTTCTTTTTATTTTTTTGTGCTCGTTTGGCATTAAGCTTGGTGATTTGGTTGAGGAAGAAAGAGATATAATTTGGGAAAAAAAAATATTTTAATAAAATGTAGTATGAAATAAATATTCTGAGGTAAGATGTTTTTAAAAATGGTTGTGTAAAATAAAAATAAAATAAATTATTATGATACCGCTTATTGCTGAAAATTGAAAACTAAAAACATTGTAACAAAATAATTTTTAAATGTGTAAATAATATTGTAGGAGCCATTTTTAATAAAAATCTTACTGAAAAAATATGTTTGTAAGTCTCGTAAGCCGTGCATAAATTCATTAAAAAACGCATTTCTCAGTTTTGCGCGTGATATTTTAGCTACTGCAACCGTGGGTCCCACAAACTACAAACGCCAGCCGTAAACGTTGATTTAAAACACAGTAGTATCCAAACGAGTACTATGCTTTGTCCCACGATTGAACACAACCTAACCACCTTGAAAAAAAATAAATAAATAAAAAACAAAAACACGACCTAACCCTTTTGCAAATTTGGCTGTTAAAAAATTCTATCTTTCAATAATAAAAAATTGACTAATAAAAAATAAAATACTCGCCGGTCAAGTTTTCCACCGAACACGTATCAAAGTGTAGGCGGGCTCAGGGAGACACGTGCGGCCCCGCCCTCCCCACTCTCTCAATTTCTACCGTTCACAGACTGTGAACGAATAAACAAAGACGAATCTTTCTCTCACAGAAATGATCCCAATTCATAATAAAAAGCTCAATAATAAATCCAACACCGAAAAAACAGATATGGCAACACACACTCTCTCTCTCTGTTTCGCAGAGTGCCAAATCTACCAAACCCTAGCTCCATGTGATGTGATCCTCCCAATATAGAAATCGCTCTTTACAATTTCGGGACTACGTGAAGATTTCCAGGTCTGATTATCCTGGTTCGCTAATTTCTACTTCGTTTTGTTACTAGTTTGAAGAATTTGCTTGGTTTGTTTGTTATTTTGATTGAATTATTCTTGGAATAAATCGTGTAATTATGAATGCATTAGCATGTGTGATCGCGAATTAATACTGACATTGGAGCTTGTTGTTAATCGTACTCCGCTGATTGTACATAGAATGCAAATAAATTAGTGTTTTTTTTTTTTTTCAACTAAAAAATGGTTAGGCTTTTGGTGTGTTGATTATAATATATATGTAATTTGAGATGTTTATAAGTTTAAATAACTATTTAGCTTTGTGATTACTAAATGTTTCTGATCATTTCTGGCTTTCCTTCTCTTTCTTTGAAGCAAAGAAAAAAAAATTAATAGGAAATATCTTAAGTTTTTCATTTCTGTAGTATTTTCATTGTCTATTGTAGTGAAAATAAAGTTATTTATTTATTTATTTAATCTAGTTGCTACACTGAAAATTTATTCTTAATCAAAAGTTATGCTAATGAGCCACACAGCCAAGAGGATAATTATGTGTAAAGAATTATATATTGACATATTTGGATTTATCTCTGCAAACTTGGTAAGTGCTTTAAGGGTAGTTGACAAATCAAATCATTATATTCAATTCAAACCATTTAGAGAATTGTTCTTTCTCATGGCAGTTAATTGTCAGTTTAGCTTGTTTAGGTATTTTCATGCAAATATATGAATTGAGTTTGTGAGAAGGAAAATGATGCACGCTTTCCCTTAATACTCTTTGATATTATTGCACGTTATATCGCCACCTTGGTCAAAGATGAGTGAGGGCCTGCTGTATATGTAAGTTTAACCAATTATTCTATTTTGCAGATGCTGATTTTGTCAATCCTTTTTTCAGGCTGATAATTGTACTCGCTTTGTTAACCAAGATTAAAGGCTAGATATTTAGCATCCTGAGATCGGCAGCTCTGCGATTTTACTGATATCAATGTATCATAATTAAAGTAACTCCTCGTGATGATTCCAGGGATTCCGGCAGTTTAAGTAAATAAATGGTCAAAGTTACTCTGTAGAGTACTGGTGGATTGAGAATCGTGAGCTTGTTTCAGTTCTTCTAAATGGGTGACTCTTTGAATGGTTCTCGATTGAGCGGAAGCTCTGAAGCAACTAGTGTCGTACTTGAGAAAAAGGTGTATAAAGGAAGTTTAGTTGCTTCTTGCCATAGAGCTTCTCCACAGAATGCTTTTAGGCACATAGCTTCAGTAAGCCATGGTATATTTAGAAGTGATGCAGTCGGTCATGCAGCAGTGTTTTTACTCAAAGTTGCTGCATTGGAGACAGTACGGAGGTTCTCAATGGCCAAATGTCCATTTGCATGGCATGGTCTTCAGACTCTGCAAATTCTATGCTATCCACCATTTAAGTGGATTCAAAGATGGGCTCCCTTCAAGAATTTGGTGGGAGGCATGCAGGTATGTCCATTGCATGGCTTTCTATTTCTTGTCTTCTCCAAATTCTTTTAAATTTGCTGCTCTTCAGGTTTTTTAATATTTTAAATATCATGCTTGCAGGCACTGTCGACGCCTATTCTAGTCCTTTCAATTGCAACAGTTTTCTCTGATCAATTTGAGTGTAGCAGTGGAACCTCAGATGGTGTCAGTGATTCTCATACACATTCAGAACAGCATTTGGAGCAGTCCTCTGAACAGTCTAATCTAGATACAAGGTATATAATTAAGCAGGATGGTGCTTATAAGTTTGAAATTTTGTCTACTAAGAAAACTAAACGATGACTGTTGATGATAGGCAATCTGATTTAGTTCAATTGCTATACTACTTTAAAGTTTATTAGGATCAGCTTAATTTGATTGACTGGAATTGCAGATTTCTGATGATGTTTGAGGTTCCTACCTGAACTGTTAAGATAGGGGGCTTGAGTGACAACGCCCTTTTCATATTATTATAGATTGTGAAGTTTTCGTGTTCGCATTGAGAAAAATGTTCATTCCATTTTCAAATTTGGTCAACTCTTGGGATCTCATGTTATTAGAAAGTTGGGATTTCAATGTCAACTCATGAGATTTGAATATAGAAGTCAATGATTGGATCTAGAGCTGGCTGAACTTGACCAGACTTTTCATAGTTCTAAGGATTTGATTTGACTAGGTAATATATTACTTGGTGTTGGATTAGATACCTAAATTCATTTGAGCTTTTTGTAGCATATTTCATAATAGAGTGACTAAATTTTACATTGGCCATCAATCAACCACAACCCCCCTCCTTTTTTGAGTCTTGGGATCGGCTATGAACAAAATATATGACATTAAGTATAGACATGCTGAGTTACGCTGCATGTCTGATTGGTGTCCTGTTTTTGACTTTTTTCTACTTTTTCTTGTTCTAATCTTTTTGTTACGCTTGATCATTGCAATTTACGATCTTGATGTACTTCTATCCATGTACACTCCCAGTGTACCTAGGTCTTTTTGATTAATGATATTTTGTTATTTATCAAAATATATATATATATATATGTAGAGATGCTGAGTTATATTTATGTATACACACATATATATTTATACACACACTAGTCGGTAACACGTGCAATGCACCAGAAAGTTTAGCATACTAGAAAATTTTTTCTCTCTTTCTGGTGCATTGCATGGGTTACAAACTAGTGTGTGTGTGTATATATGTGTATACATAAATATCTTTACAATTTATTTTCTGAGTTATTTATTATAGTTTTCATTAAATTTCCAGGACTTCTGATGGATCTTCTCAAAGTATGGCATCTGAAACTTGGTTGATACAACTCTATAAGGAGCTTGAAATTCGAGGGATTACTTTGCCAGAAAGGTGATTGGGTGATTTTCATATTTGAACAATTATCATGTGACACACTTAATGTTTCTGTTTTTAATAAACACAGTGCAGAAGGATTATGATGTAAGCACTATCCAATTAAAATTCCTGTCTTTTATTATATAATACTAATATATTGTATAATACTTCAGTGAGCATTTTATTTTTTGCATATGGTTTTGGTATTATTTTGGCAAAAGTACATTTTAGTCCCTCCAAGAATGGGCCCAATATCATTTTAATCTCTTATCTAAAAAGTTACAATTTACACCCTCCACTACATATTCACCATCAATGTCATCCGTCTGTCTAGATTCATCACATTTGAGCTATTAACCTTCTCCAAAAACAATATCATTTAGAAATATATATATATATTTATATTGGTAGTTTAACTGAAAAAGTCTCTTATGCTTCATCACTTTGACGTAAAATAACCTCTTAGGTATGAATCTGGGAAATAGCATGATGTTTTTTAAGTTAGCATATTTATATTTGAATTTCTTGGCTTCTCTTGCTGCAGTGGACCATGACATAATTGTGTTTATGCAGAATTAATGAAGATGAGCTCCATAGATTTTACAGTGCCGCTAATGGTGACTTTACATGCTTGCTCTCATCAATTAAGAAGACAATTCGTTGGAGGGAGACTTATGGAATTCTTTCAGCACAAGAACTTGAGGTTTGGTCGGATATGGTTTTTTGGCATGGATATGATGTGAGGCATCAACCTTGTCTCATAGTACGGCTCGGACTTGCTTGTGCCACCTTGAAATCTCATGACAAACCTCGCTTTGCTCAAGCAGTCAGTATGTTTTCTTGCCCTCTCTGGTAAATGTTTTGGTTACCATGTATCTCCTATGGTTTCTCCCATTTTCTCCCAATTGAAAAATAAGGAAGTGACCACATGTCAAACTAACCCCTGTTGAGTCTAATAATATCTTAATATATAGGAAGAGACTATATAGGACTGTGTCCCATCAAGATTCAAGATTAATAGGGCATCACTCATTTTTTAATGTGATAATGTCTTTATAACAATTTAAGTTTTTGATAAGTTAAGAATATCTTATATAAGAATTATAGTGAAGAATTATGATAAGATGCTATTTAAAGGGGAAAAAAATGGTTTTTTTAGCTCATTTTTTTATTATCATTTATTTTACAAATATAAGTGTTTGTATTTGTGTATTATTTTGTTTCACCAATTGAAGTAAAAGTTGAATTGTGCTATTTTAGGTTCACAGTTTGCGTATATGCCATGGTTCTTTTGACCCATCAGGGTGTAGCCTAGTGGTTGGAGGCTGGAGATGAACTGTAGACCCAAACATACTAGGTTCAATCCCAACTAGGAGTTTCCTTAGATTACCCAATACAAGATTGTGGCAGGTGGGGTCATGTATCGGTGATTTACTCCACAGGAGTGGGTCCAATGTCATAAAAAAAAATGATATATTCCACTTGTTTTAATAAATTTATTATTACTTGTGGAAAGAAAAGGTTGAATTGTGCTAGCCTATATGTTGTATAGATTTGTTTGCACTTGTTGGATGAAAAATGGGTGAGTCCCTATCAAGTTCCATAGGATGTGCCCATTGTAATTTACTTTATCCAACGTGTGGTCAATATCATCAAGCCTCTGGCTGTGCGTAGTCCGTGACAATGATCTGTCCATTGATGGAAAGCTGTTTTATATTTTAGAGCACCAGCCCATCAACAAGCTTCGTTCAGTACCACTCCTGATATTGGAGAGATTTAGTCTTTTGTTCAAGTAAAGAACTATAGATTTGGCAGTCAATTATATGGCATTCAAAGCATCATTGGCTCGGTTAGTACGTCAAGTTTGACAACAATTTTTTTTTTAAAATAGAATTTTTTGATAATGTAGCAAACAATTGTTTGGAGAAATTAATAATTTTTTTGGCAAAAATCACTCTTTGCTTCTCAACTTTTAGGGCCCGTTTGGTTGGGGTGATTTGGGAGAGGATGGAAATGGGAGGGGAAAATAGGGGGAAAAAATGACTTTTTAGGGTGAACTATTCAATCTCCTACATGATGCCCATGTATACTATAAGTTTATTTTGAAATAGTTGATAAGAAATTATTTTTATGACTAATTTATAGTACTTAGTTTATTTTGAAATAGTTGATAAGAAATTATTTTTATGACTAATTTATAATACTTACTAAGTACTATAATATTTGAGGACTAAGCTTCAATTATTCACATGCCATTAGATAAAGGGAAAATTTAAACTTTTTAAAATTAATATAATTTAGAATATGAACATATAATTACTTTTCTAACTGGTAAATACTTAATTACTTAATTAAGTCGGTAAATATAATTTAGAATATGAACATATAATTTAGAGTAAATTGGTAAATACTTAATTACTTTTCTAACTTAAGAACAGAATTGGTGTTATATGTGCAAGTGTAATAGTGAAACTGTTGACCATTTATTCCTTCATTATTCGGTTGCTTTGGAGTTGTGGGATATGGTTTTTGGTTTATTTGGAGTTTGTTGGGTTATGCCAATGTCTGTTGTTGAGCTTTGTGCTTGCTGGCAAGGTCGATTTGGTTGCCATCTTAATGGATATATATGAATTATTGTTCCTCATTGTTTGATGTGGTGTATTTGGAAAGAAAGAATAGTAGGTGTTTTGAAAGCAGTGAGCATTCTGTGCCTGATCTCAAGCATTTATTTTTTATAACCTTATTGGATTGGTTCTTAGTGTGGAGAAACCAACCCTTTTTTTTCAATTTTGGATTTACTTGATTTATATAATTTTTGTATTTGATATGTACACTCCTGTATACTCCCTATTTACTTGAGTGTCTCCTTTTTTTATATCAATAAATCTTTATTACTTATCAAAAAAAAAATTATTATTCTTTTTACATTCTTGATTGCTTGTTAAATTGTTTTTGTTGGATATTTTTTGAATTTGCTTTATTCTCTAAGAATGTGTCACATGATAAAACCTTAGGCTACTAAGGTTAACAAGCTAAGATGACAAACTTTAAGTTTAGTGGTGACGTAGGACAACCACACTATTTCAATGGAACAAATAAACAACAATAGAATCAAGAATAAACCCTAGGAGTCAGCACCTAAGGGTTGCTTGGAGTCAACACCAAGCAAAACTGGAGTCGGCACCAGTGTAAAAAGAAACACTTTTTTTATAATTCTCAAAATTGTCTTACAATAATCAGAAAAAGTGATTAAATAGCTAACAATAAAATGCATAAAGAAATCCTAATTATTAAATGCTTGGGCTTGCTTAATCTCAAGCCCAATTACTAACAGGCTCCATCCATAAGGCCACAGGTTGGTCCGTCTTCTTTTTGCTTTTCCTTTCATACATGCGTATAATTGAGAGCTTGTACCTGGTGTCCGCGTCCGCACCAAGTGGACTAAAGTGAAATTAACCAAACTTATAAGGTGTAAATGGTTTGGTTCGTTGTGAAACACACACACACACACACAGAGTATCATGCAAATTCTTTGAACTTTATTAATACACACACACACACACACAGTATCATGCAAATTCTTTGAACTTTATTAATACATTGAAATAAATGCATCTGCCATTCATTATTACTTTGACATAAATATTCATTATTGATGAGGTGGAAGTTTAAATGGAAAGAATGTAGAACCTCTTGTTCTCCCACATGAAGTCCCTACTTATATATATATATATATATATATAGATTGATTGATTGATTTCATTTTGGTCTTTACTAAATTAATTGTGTCAATTTAGTTCCTTTTTTTAAAAAAAACATGTTCAATATAACCTTTGTAGTTGTCTGATTCATGGGACCAGCTGATTTGTCTTATAAAATGCTTATTTATCACTCAATTACAATAAAAAAAGTTTATGACATAAAATAGACACTTTAGCAGCTTCTGTGGCACAATTTAGAGTTTTAGACAAGTCACAAATTTTTTTAAGTTAAAAAAAAACAACATGTAATCTCTTGTTTGTTTCTCCAGAAAGTTCAAGAAAATCAAAGAAAAACTAATTTTGTTCAAGATAACCAAGTACCAACAACTTCCAAAAACCTCTCCCTAATAAAATCACATTTCTAAATCAAATCCTAATTGATACAGCACAAAACACAAATTCCAGATTCTCTATTCGTTTCCTTTTCTTTCGTTCAAAATTTTTCTTAGCAACCAAACAGACTCCAAAACAAGAGGAAAACTACAACCCCAAGTTACCATCAACTCAGTAATTTCTGTGATTCGATGACAACATGAGTAACATTGAAACATGTTGAAAAAATTGGGAATTAAATTGACCCAATTAGTTTTCTGAAAACTAAAATGAATTTTTCCCTAAAAGTTGAGAACCAAAAAAGTACTTTTTGCCTAATATTTTCATTTACAACTTCCTGCTATTAATATATATATTTTTCTTGTAAGTGAGTAACCCAAATTAAGTCTTTTTTTTTTTTTTTTTTTTTTTTTTTTTTTTTTTTTTTTTTTTTTTTTTTTTCGGTCAACCATGATATTATATTAATAATTAGTCAGTCTATTACAAAACATATTGGCTTTATCAGCTGCCAACAAACATTCCACCACAGGCGGCGGATTACAAAAAACATGGTAGCTATACAAGGATTGCGCTCCCATTTTTGCAAGAGCATCAGCGCAATGGTTTGCTTCGCGAAAGACATGGGTCACATGCTTGTTTGGGAACTCCTGCAAAAGGCTCCTGCAATCGGATAAAAGAGGCTCCATTAATACATTTTTTGTACAGTTGTTCATCAGCATAACAACACTCAATGCATCCATTTCAATAATAAGTTGCTGTATTCCCATCTCCTTGGCAATAATTAACCCATCCCTCAAAGCCCAAAGCTCAGCTAGTGCACTATTAGTGAAGCCAAATCCTCTTACAAAACCCTTCAGCCAATTCCCTTCATGATCTCGCAGAAGCCCGCCTCCCCCAGCTCTATCCGGATTCTTCATTACTGACCCATCTGTATTGATTTTTACCCAGCCTCTCGGTGGTTTCTCCCATCTCACCGGTCTCACAATTTTGGTTTGCTCGGCCTTGCTTGCACAGCCAATAGAGTGAAATTCAGTGCTGTTTTGTATACATCTCCTCCAAATAAGCGGGTCAATAGTACCAGTCCTAAACAAAAATTCATTTCTATGACACCACAGCTGCCACAGCCCCATTGGAAACAGGACCCTCCAAGGCACCCCACTGCTAATGGCATTCAATTCATCTTTACAATTATATTCTAACCAATCCTTTAAGGGGAGCTTAAAAGAATCTCTGTAACAGTGAGGAACACAGATATGTCCCCAGAATAAATGGGCACAATCACAATCTCTAAGCAAGTGAACAATGGTCTCATTGTCTTTGTTACACAAACTACACACTTTTTCAAGATTTAAACCTCTTGAACCCAGAACATAGGCCGTAGGAAGGCTGTCATGGAGACATAACCAAAGGAAAAACTGAATTTTAGGAAGAGTAACAGCTTTCCACACCCACTTAAAAGGCAAAGAATCCGGGTTCATGGGGTTTAAACCCTTTGCAATAAGATATGCAGCTTGGATAGAAAAGGATCCATTCTTGGAATAAGCCCACATAAGGCTATCTCTACTGTGAGGATTACAAGAGAAGGGCGTAGCCCGGATATTGTTAAGGATACTACCTGGAAGCTCAAAGGAAAGGCAAGAGTCCATCCAAGCAAGGTTATCATCAAAGCATTGTCTCACCATAAGTTCTTCCTCTCCCCGGTTTAATGGCCCCTCCACCAGCTCTCTTAACCTCCCACCAGGCAGCCAGAAATCATTCCATACATTAACCGACTCACCATTATTCACCAACCACCTCAAACCTTTCACATAGATAGGGCCACCCTTTTTGCAAGCAGCCCAGATGCGCGAACAAGGAAGTTTGTTGCCTCCCTCAGAGATTCTGCTGGCGCAGAGATACTTGGCAGCCAACAAATTCACCCAAGGCTTCCCTTCTTCATTTGCCAATCTCCAACAAAGCTTGGCTAAAATGGCTTCATTCCGATGCTTCATTGAAAAAATCCCCAGTCCACCCAACTCTTTCGGGAATGTAACAGTGTTCCACTTAACCATATGCATTCTTCGTTTCTCCTCAGTTGACCCCCATATGAAATCTCTCATAAGTTTATCAAGAGCATTACAAACTTTAGCCGGAAGGTTATGGCATTGCATGTAATATTCAGCAATAGGGGCAGCAGCAGTTTTGACAAGCACAAGTCTTCCCGCTCTCGACAAAAATTTAGTTTTCCATCCCGCCAGCTTGCTTTGGACTTTATCAATAATAAAGTTAAAAGCGTTTCCCACGCTACCTTTATGAAAGATAGGAAAACCCAGGTATCTTCCAATATAATTAGTCGCTAAAATACCAAGCCTTCTGCATATAGTCCTTTTTCTCCTACCAGGAACATTGGGAGAGAAAAAGATTCTAGATTTCCCAACATTCACCTTCTGCCCAGCAAGATTGCAAAAATTATGAAGAACCTCCATAATGGCTGAACAGTTCTTGTTGTTCGCTTTAGCAAACAAAAGAATGTCATCCGCAAAAAGAACATGAGAAAAGCTAGGGCCATTTCTTGAAGCTTTAATCGAATCCCACCGATGCTCTTCACACATATGAGAAATTTGAGCTCCCAAGAACTCCATACAAAGGAGAAAAAGATAAGGAGAGATAGGGTCTCCTTGCCTAATTCCTCTAGAGGGATAAAAAGAATTAAGCTTACTTCCATTGAACAATAGCGATGTAGATGTAGTTGATACACAACTCATAATAAGATCAATAATATTATCAGGGAACCCAAAATGCATAAGCACCATCCTAATGAAGCTCCACTCTAAACGGTCATAGGCTTTCTCAAGATCAATCTTCACCACCATGTATCCATCTCTACCCCTCCTATTTCTCAACGAATAGATCAGCTCCTGGGCTATAACAACATTATCCGACCCCCTTCTACCTTCAAGGAATGCTGCTTGCATGGGAGAAATGAGGTTAGAAATAATGGGTCTAAGTCTAAGCACAAGAATTTTAGTAACAATTTTGTAAATGGAGTTACATAGGCTAATGGGGCGGTACTGACTGACAGTTTCAGGACCTAACACTTTGGGGATCAAAACAATCAAAGTCTGGTTGAGGACTTCGGGCATTTTCTGACTGGAAAAAATATTCTTCACCTCATTCTTCACCGAGTCACCAACAACATGCCAAAACCTCTGATAGAACCCAGCGTGCAACCCATCACACCCTGGAGCTTTAAAAGGTTTCATGGACCTAAGAGCATCCCATATCTCCTTATCAGTTGGCATCCGCCCCATAATCCTTGCCTCCTCTTCATTTAACTTCAGGCACCAGTCAAACTCCCAGGTCTGAACCCGAGAACAAACAATCTGGTCAGTTTGGTACAGCTTGATAAAGCTGTCAGAAAAAATACCTTGAACCTGCTCCAAATTGTGGACCCATTCCCCATCTTCATTCATAATGCTGGATATTCTATTCTTACTTCTTCTGGCCAGGGTAGTAAGATGAAAGAAGCTAGTATTACGTTCTCCAAAAATGGTCCAATTTACCCTCGATTTTATAGCCCATAACTCTTCTTCAAGCTGTAGAATTTCATTATATTCCCTGGACAGTTGATCTTGGAGATTGATCAAAAAGCTATTAGGCCTAAGGGCAATACTTCTTTGGATCCCAAGAAGTCTAGCCATGATAGTTTTCTTCCTAACAAAAATATTTCCAAAAGTATCTCTATTCCACCGCTTAGCATTGAAAGTAAATCTATCAACTGCATCCATAAGGTTAAATTCCATACCCATCCAGGACTCACTAACAAGGGCAGGGAAATCATTATGACTCATCCACATAGGTTGAAATCTAAAAGGCCGACATGAAGTCATAGAAGTAAACGATGATAGTCGAAGTAAAAGCGGGCAATGATCAGAATTTACTCTGGCTAAATGATTAACAGAAGCTTCAGGGAAAGCAGTTTTCCATTCAGGGTTTGCCCATACCCTATCCAATCTACACTGTATGAGACCCCCTTCCTCTCTTTTATTCGTCCAAGTAAATTTGGGCCCCGAAAAACCCAAGTCTAACATATGACACTCAGACATACAGTCCATGATTGCCCTAACCCTCCTTTGACAAATAGGATTACCCCCAGCCTTTTCCTCCTCACCAATAACCTCATTAAAATCCCCCATAATAGCCCATGGGAGATCATGCAAAGCAGCAATTAATTTAAGATTATCCCACAAAATACATCTCTCAGCAAACCTAGGACTAGCATAAATAGCACTAATAATCCAGTTGATAGCTTGAGATCTTACCCGGATAATAGCATGTATCTCCTGTTCTGTTGATGCAAGCACTTCCACATTCACCATGTCAGTCTTCCACAGCAGCCAAATACCACCCGCAAAACCAATAGAATCAGCAACCACCGAGCCATCAAAAGGCAGAGATTCAATCAATTCCTCTGCCCTAGCCCCACTCAGTCGAGTTTCAGTGATAACCATCAATATTGGATTGTGCCATTCCACTAAATCTAACACAGTTTTCTTGAACTGGGGTTTCATAGCACCCCTACAATTCCAAATCAAGGTGTTCATCATCATAGAAGTGAACAGAGACGAACCAGCAACCACAGACTCAGATGGAGACTCTGTGTTCCTCAACTTCCATGCCTCCAGCACCTCCGCCTTTTTCAACATCATCTCCCTGAACAGAGAAACCGAGTGGTGGATTATACCCCTCTCCCCCACATTCATTTTGGCGAGAAATGTACCCTTCATCCTTACTCCCACATTCATTAAGTCTTTACTATCAAATGGTTTTGAGTCTTTTTAAAACAACTCATTTACGTTTGTCTCAAATTGCAAAATTCTATTATTTATGTATTTATTTTTATCCTATTTGTCCCATCAGTTTTCCATGTGGTATTGTAACTAATTCAATGGTTATAACTACAGTATCTCAGATAGAGCATGGAGTCTTGCATTTAGTTGATTCAGAAAATTCGAAAATTACAGTTTTGGTGGATTGTGAAGGGTTATCTCCTTTGAAAATTCCAATGCAAATGTTGAGATCCTGTTCTTACCTTCTGCAAGACCACTTCCCAAACCGTCTTGGCTGTTTGTTTGTTATTCGTCTTCCTCCAGTTGTTCGAGTTATTGCTAAAACTTTTATTCAAGTAAGCTTGTCCGATTGGTCTTTAAATGTTTGATGTTTTTGCTTTTCAGTTTCTCTTGTATGAGCTTTGTTTTGATTTCAAATCTCTGGCTGTTTCTCAGGTTCTAAAGCCCATCACTCGGAAAAAGTTGAAAATTGTAGGGGAGATGTACAAGAAGGTTCTCTCTGAGTACCTTCAAACATTACCATCATATCTTGATGGTAAATGCACATGCACAAAATGTTCAACCATCAGCATCTGTTTTAGGCAGCAGCCGCATACAAATAAGATGAACAAGTTTGAGCCATTCGCAGTTGTTAGTGATGGTGAGGATCCACCTGCACCGTATCCAGCTGATGAGATTGATATGCACCTAAATGGTAACTGTGACCAGGTGTTGAGGACTG
This sequence comes from Quercus aquifolioides, assembly GCA_019022515.1. Classification (NCBI taxonomy): domain Eukaryota; kingdom Viridiplantae; phylum Streptophyta; class Magnoliopsida; order Fagales; family Fagaceae; genus Quercus; species Quercus aquifolioides. The sequence goes on from CM032326.1 coordinate 38,587,995, forward strand.
CCATAATAAGCATGCTCATGTTGTGGGTTTTCATAGCTGTTATTGCTGGCTTATATGATCCTGAAAGCCGTCCCATGCCTCATTGAGGTAAGAGTGGACCAACCTTTTCATTTCTATTGGCGCTTTGTTCTTCCTTAAGGAAGATATATGTGTGTTATACAATCCGCCTTTTACAAGATTTTGGTTGCTTTCTTTATAAATTAGTATATAATATTTGTCTGATTTGAAGCAGTCATTTATGTTTATTTGATAGCTGTAGTGCGTTATATAATATTCTCTGTAATCAGATGTAATTTTTTTCATAGAGCAAATAGCTGTTAGCTTCTTTCCCTTTTTTTTTTTATTTTTTTGAATTAAAGTTTATAATAATCTATGGGTAATATATTGCATCTAAGTTACTAGACCTAAATTTTACCCATAAGCTATTTGTCCCCATCAAAGCTTTATTATTGTTGTAATGGATGTGTGCAAGTGTAGTAACTTTATATTTGTTTTTTTTTTTTTTTGAGTTAGCAAAAAAAAAAATCTTTTTTTGATGATTTTTTTTTCAATGAATAGTATCTTTTTATTCTTGTTCACAATCAAATCAATATATATACATTATTTTGATCATGACCTTATGAGCTGTGTAATCATGGATTATAAAAATTTTGAGATATACGTTCACCATTGCAGCAGCCTTCACATGTATCAAATCACTTAGGAAATTTCTTTTTATACATGTTTATGGATAGTAGTGGTATGCATGGGTCGGGTTGAGGAGTTTTTTAAACTCAATCCATCATGTTGGGTTAAAAAAAAAATCCAACTCAACCCAACCCAACCGACATGGATCGCATTGGGTCGGGTTGGACCTATGGGTTGGGCAATTTTTTTTTTTTAATTACTATTATTATTATTATTATTATTATTAAATTGAGCATTAGAATAACACAACCACAAATAATCAAGAGCATAACACTAAGAACTTAGGATTTAGGTTTTATTTAGGAAGAAGGGCAAAAAAGTAAATAATAAAATTATATAATATATTCTTTAATATATTTTTTAAAATTTAAAAATATATTAAATATAGGTGGGTCGGGTCAGGATAGGCGAATTTGTAAATCTCATGACCCAAACCTAACCTGACCCATTATTTTAAAAAAAAAAAAAAATTCATGACCAAACTCAATCCACCAACCCTTAAAAACTGACCTAATCCGGTAGGTTGAGTTGGGTCAAGCTAGTTTTTGGCGGATTCGCTGCACACCTCTAATGAACAGTTTCCTCTTAGCATATTTATAATGAATTACCTAGCAAAAATAATTTGACTTAAAAATGAGAGAGAGAGAGAGAGAAGTGTGGTATAGAATCATAGATGGATCTATGATTCTATATAACATATACTCCTACAATTACAAAACTAAGAATCAATTCAAAGTCGTACCAGCAAAGGACACGGGATGGATTCTCTCCCACTAGTGAACGTTTCAAGACTAGTCTGATCTAGATGGTGATAAGTGAGGAAATCTCGGTATAAAGGTACGTATGAATATTGGGACGAAAAGAAGGGTGTGATAACTTATAATAGTCCATTTTTCCCTTTCTATCTATACTTTATTCCCCTTCTTTATCCCCTATCCAATATCCAATGATTTCTCCTAACAACATCACCTGCCGTTGGGCTCTACTAACGTCTAACCGCAGCACCTGCAGCAGGCTTTACTAACTAAGAGCATCTCCCGCGGTTAATGCATCTCCCAAATTTTAGCTATAATAGAGAATGTGAGCAAAAAAACCAACTCCAGCGGATTAGGCATACCCAATTTTTTTTTGGCTTATGAACAGTAGCCCATCAAGTCTGATGAGCTACTGTTCATTAGCCATTGAATTTCTTGAATAAAATATTATACCCACTCCTTTTTATAGTAATTCTTTCTCTCTCCTCCAAATTTCTTTTTCTTTCTCATTCTCTCCGTTGCTTCTTTTTTTTTTTTTTTTTTTTTTTTTTTTTTTTTTTCTCATTCTCTCATTCACTTTGTTGCCATTACTTCTTTTTTTCTCATAAACCAAATGAAATCAAAAAAAAAAAAAAAAAAAAAAGAGAGAGAAAAGAGAGAGACCTGTTCATGAGCAAAAGAATTAATCCAAACGCAAAACACAAAACAAAATCTAATTCTTAAAATAAATTTGAATCAGAACAAGCAAATATGAAAAAAAAAAAAAAAAAAAAAGAACAAGCCGATCTGACCCAGCGGCGGTGGAGATGCTGGAGCAGCGCTAGAGCGACGGCTGGAGGACGACAAGCCTCTCTCTCTCTCTCTCTCTCTCTCTCTCTCTCTGATGTGAAGCAAAGAGATGCTGGAATGTTCTTGATGAGGTGAAAAAGAAAATAAAAAGAAGGGGGCTAGACACTTGTGTGGAGGAGAAAAACAAGAAAAAGAAAAAAGAAAAAATGAAAGGAAACGTGGATGAAAATGAAATGGTTGGAAGAAAAATAATATAAAAAATAAAAAAATCCTAATTGAAAAATATTACCACAATATTTTTATAATATTTTCACAATAAATTTTAAGTAACAGATTGTTATTAATTAATATTGGCGAGTGAAAAATAATTTCAGTGGTGGGTTCAAATTAGAACTAGTAACAACTTTCCACATAAATTTTGTTGTGAAAATATTGCATAAAATGTTATGAATATAACACTTCTCATTAAAAAATATAGTTGTTAAAAAAGGAATAAATGATGATTAAAAAAAGAATAAACAATGAATGAAGAAATAATATTTAAATGAGATAAAGAATGAGATATAGAATCTGTTGGAAGTGTATTTGAAAAAGTGGGTAGGCAAAAACTAAATATTATTGTTCATTAGCCAAACAGTACAAAAATTTGGCTATTCTACTGGAGATGCTCTAACTAGTCGCTAACTCATGCTATGTACAAAAACCTACTTATTTGTGAGGTAAAATAAAATCATATCATATCATATCATATATGATATAATAAAAGTTGGGTTTAGAAGTCGTGGTTGCGCCAAGTGACTTCACTAAATTGCAAAAAAAAATTTAAATTTTTAGATTTAAAATATATATATATATATATATATATAGCTTTTCTTCTCCTATAATTTCTAAATTGATAAAAATCTTAATTTGATTACAATCCAAATTCTAGATATCAAATTTTTTTCCCTCTTCTCATGTGTATATATAGTTCATTTTTTATGTGATAGCTTTGTAACTATCCTAAAGTACGTAAACTACGTTAAAAGAAACCCCTAAAAAAGAACTACATTAAAAAAAATTAAAAAATTAAACGTACAATATGAGATGGAAGGCATAAGTTTGAGTTTAAGTTAAACTCTATCAACTAAAAAATTGCAGTAATTTTTTTAGATAGAAACAACACAACCTAATTTTTTTTCCCCCTCTTTTCACGTGTGTGTGTGTGTGTATATATATATCATTTTTTATGGGATAGCTTTGTAACCATCCTAAAGGACCTAAACTACATTAAAAGAAACCCCTAAAAAAAACTACATTAAAAAAAAATTTAAAAATCAAACCTACAATCTTAGAGGGAAGGCATAAGTTTGAGTTTAAGTTAAACTCTATCAATTAAAAAATTGCTGTAATTTTTTTAGATAGAAACAACACAACCTAATTATTCTTATCAACTTTCTCAACCAAAAAAATAAAAGTGATTCTTATCAACTTTTTCTCTATTGTTTTATTAATTTTTTAGACAAATATAAAAGCTTAATTGTGGATATGAAATTTTTTTAGAGATAATGAAATAACACTACTACCACAAATATATAACACTACTACCGCAAATATAATTTTATTAGGAAAAAAAAATATGTAATTACGTAAATAGTGTTTTATATGTAATAGGTTTTTCTTTATTCTCATCTTCTCCTTCTATAATATATCCTCTTCTTCATGGAATAAAACTCACACCAAATTGTGAATCCCTGAATCCCCAAGGAAACATCTTCTCCTCTAGCTACACAGATATGTATTTCTTTTCTTTTCTTGTCCTTTCCTTTTTTTTTTTTTTTTTTTTTTTGTTCACAAAGCTGCATTCTAATTCAAGAGTAAAGAGCAATAAATTCAATGAAAATAATAAATAGAGCCTTTAGGTAAATCTATAAATGTTATTTTCTACAAGTATATATATATATATATATATATATATCTTTGGTATGTGTATACATATATATTGTGTCTTATATTGTTTATAGGACCTTTTACTTTCTATACTTTGTGTTGTCTTACTCTTATTACAAGCTAGAAGCCTAAAACTTGCATTTTATGAATTTGGAAGGACAAATTTTTAAACTCGTTTAAAAAAGGTAGATTCATATGTTGGATTGCTTTCTATCATGAGTTATTCTCTTTTGATAAATAATTCTCACACACACACATATATATATAGGCAAATACACATGTTGTGGTGGTTACCTAATGATGTACAATATATTTTATTCAAACACACTATGTATATTATGTATTAGGATAATTAATTTAGAGTTTCAAGTTTCTCACTACCTAATTAGTAACGTATTTTTTACTCAAAAAAAAAAAAATAGTAAAGTATTTCATAAATAAACCCCCCTTTTTTACATTCAATTCTAATTAAAATAAATTTATATTTTTTTATAATTTATATTTAACATCAAAATATTTTTTTAATTTATATATAATTTTTTATCAAGGCATTTAATTTACATATGATTTTTTTATTAAGTCATGCGATGCACGAACATAATACTAGTAATTTTATAAAAAATTTAAGAAACTGCACCATTGCATGATTTGCTCTTGTATGACTTCAATTTGTGTTACAATTTGATAAAGAAGTCATTGCTTGAATGTGCAATGGCTTACAAAAAAATTGTAAGACAGTTTCAGATACTGCAAAAAAACTAAAAAATTCAGATATTAAAATTTTTGAAAGTCCAAAAGATATTAAAGAATCAGATGATTCACTGCTTAGAAATTATTGAAACAAAACAAAATATATATGACTAAACAATAGAGAAATATAAAAGAAAGATGAGTTACATTCAAAAGAATAATTTCAAATATTGCAAGCTTTTTTATCTTGTAAAAAACGGCTAAAAAGAGTTTGGTGATTCATGTACGAAAATTAATTTTTAAAAAATACATGAAAAACCATAAAATAATTTTTTTTAAACAAAGTAGAGGAGAAGAAAATAACATAAGAAGAGCTCATTACTCTACTCTTTATAAAAAAAAATATTGGTGTTTGCTTTGCTTTTATAGTGTTCATGATTAACCTCGCAAATTTGAAGATAAATTATCAATATTTGAGTTTGAGTTTAAGTTGAACTTGTAAGAGAGATAGAGTTTCACTTCTTGTTAAGTTTAGATTAAACAAAAAAAAAATTGTTTAAAAAAAATGATAATGGTGAGTTTGAGTTTAAGTTGGACTTGTTAAAGAAATAAAAATTCAGTCTTTATTAACTTTGGACTAAATAAAAATAATTTTATTTAAATAAAATGATAATTTTATTTAAATATTGTGCTGACATAGAAAATTGTGAGAGTTTCAGAGATTTTGGTTTTATATATATATATATATATAGATGAGTTATTTGACTGCACCTAAGCCTAGCTCCCAGAAAGAAAACAAGGAGTTTACTACGACCCGCAAAGCTTAAGTGTTTTGCTTCCCTAAACCAGAAGTCAACTGCAACTTAAACCTAAGAGCAAGTTTACAAAGCGAGCCCCGAAGAGCGAGGGACTCTATCACAGTATCTATCAGTGATCAACTAGTATTCTCTCTAATTTCAAACCAAAGCTACAAGCATTAATTCACAGTTCGGCTAGCATAAGCTGGAGTTGTAGTAAGTGTCTTCCTTGCGCCCATGTACACCCCATCAGTCGAATCAATAAATTCAATGTCTGCTCAATATCGAAAATCTATTATATTATTTTTGTAGTTAGATATGTTTATATCTCTACTCCACGTGTATAATAAGCGTTTGTTGGGTGTAGGGGTAAGAGCTGGGATTTAGGTCTCCAGGAGAGAGCTTCACACACATATACACTTAGATTATTCTAGAGTAGAATTTCTATCTTGTATAAAAATAAATAAATAAATAAATATATATGTTTATATCTTTGTATATTAAGAAGACTCAACTTTCTCAAAAAAAAAAAAAAAAAAAAAAGACTCAAACTGTTAGTTATTGCATTTTTTTTACTCCCAAAAATACTCCTAATTTAATTAACTTATCATTATTCCTTAAATATAAGAAATTAGGTTAAAACTGTAAATCGACAAAAATTAAAAACAAAATACCTACCAACTTTCATAAAAAAATATATAAATAAATAAACCTATCAAAAAAAAAATCTTCCAATTTCCCACTACCCTATTCTTAAAAATAAATTAAAAAAATAATAAACTACCCACGGTTTCTATAAAAAAATTCCACAAAAAAAAAAAAAAAAAAAAAAAACTACCTAGGTTACATAATAAATAAAATAAAAACAAAACCACGCAGAAACCAATTAGAATCTCCTAAAAAATAAACCTTCTCCTTTCATTTGTTCCTCTCTTTTCCTTTCCAGCATTGTGGATGCATGAGGAAAAATTCTAATAATAATAGACCCCACAAACTCCAAACTCACAATATTCCTTCAGTTTCTTTTTCATTCTTTCATCATATTTCTAACCGACACTATCTTCTTCCACACTCGCTGTTTCATATATTGAATTCTTCTTAATGGTCAAGCGATTTGCTATTAAAATTGGTAAGACTTTGAACAAAATTTATATACTACTTTCTCAATTTAATTATCGTTTTTTATCATACTTTCTTGACAACATATTGTAAATTAGTAACTCTATGACCTTTTGTGATGCATGAACCATATAAAAAGTGTTATAGAAAATTTGGTTATGAATGAAAAATTATGACATTAAACAGAAAAAAAAAAAAAAAAAATACTCTCATCACACATGCAAAGCGCGTATGATGAGGCTAGTATGTTGTATTATTTCTCTGACAAATGTTTTAGAAATAGGGTCAATAATGTCACAAGATTTCTCATAAAATTCTCTTTCTTAGACTAAACTTTTATTTAGTTCAAAAATTCCCTACACCCTACATTTAAGCAGAAACAAAACTTGAGAACATTAACAATTCAGTAAAAATACATCTATAATAAATTCCCTACACCCTACATTTAAGCAAAAACAAAACTTGAGGACAATTCAATAAAAATACATTTGTAACTCCACGTAAAACACTGTCTATAAAATAGAACCACTCTCCCATTAACCCACATTTGCTTCAACCATTTACAACCTAACAACCTCTCATCTCTTATCCTTTTTCAAATTAAAAATAAATAAAAAATAAATAAAAACCCACCAAGCTCATATCTTAAGGGATTATTAGCTCAAGAAGAAATTTATTAGCAACAAATATCGAGAGTCTCATGGATGTAGGAAGGAGATCGCAATACCAAATTCTTTCTATGTACACTAGCCTCATCACACGCACGAAGCGCATATAATGAGGCTTTTTTTGTAGCCAAAAAAAAAACCTATTTTTTTATTTTGAAAATGTAATTTATAAGTAGATAAAGGAATATGAAAATTAATAGGAGAGTGACCCTTTTTTTTAGGCAATGTTTTAGTTTGAGTTAAAGTTGTATTTTTACTAGATTATCCTTTAATTTTGTCTCTACTTAAATACAAAGGTGTGGGGGCTTTTTTGAACTAAAAAAATGAGGATCCCAAACAAGTGAAGTCCCTTAAATAGAAGTATTAGCCTCTGAGCGCACGTTTATGCACGTGCTCAGAGGCTCTTCTATTTTTTTAAGAAAAAGTTAATAATTTGCATCAATTATAATTTGAGATTACTACATTTTCCAATCAAAAAAATACCTAGATGTATGATGAGTGTTATACATTTGTGGGTGAAATAATTTTTCATCACACGTCTAGATATTTTTGTGATTAGAAAATGTAGCAATCCCAAATTATAATAGATGTAAATTATTTTTTTTTTCCAAAAAAATAGAAAAGCGTCTAAGCACATAAATGCATGCTCAGAGGCTAGTATGCACTTAAATATAAACACAAACTTTCATAAAATTAAATAAATAAACACAATTGCATTTGGTGGTAATGATTCTTCTTTTACATTTGACTTTAGAACCCCCAATGTAGAAGAGGAATGTATACATCCAAAACAAATTAACTGAAGAATGGAAAATATAATCTAAATTGAGAGATAGAAAAAAAAATTAGAAAAAAGTAGATAAGAACCTAACCCTACAATCTCATGTTTACTCCCCCTATAAAGTGTATTAGACTCCAATTGCAAAATTAATTTTTTAAAAAAAGAAGAAGAAAGGAAAAACCCCACAATTGTTAACACAGTAAACTAAATACCATGATCATAAAAGGACACTCCCTGTTTAAAGGATATTGGACTTTAATTGCATTGTAAAGCAATCTTACTCATAACCTGGTCATTGCAATTCAAAAAAACAAAAGAAAGAGAAAAAAATAAAGTAATTCCCACAATTATTTACTCAGTAAAGTAAATATCACAAAAAAAATCCCTAAAAGATGTTATTGATCGAACTGTACTGAAGACAAAGTGACAAACCCACATGTATAAATCACAAATTAAACAAATCCTAATCTGGTGTAGAAGTAACCTTTGACCTGGCCATGAATTATTTTGGATATATCTTCTCATGAGTGGTTATCATTATGGCAAAAATATAACTTCATGTAACTTGTATTTAGATAAAGGAAAAATAACTTGTGATTGTGGGAGAGTGGTAGTTTTATCCGAAATTTTAGTATACTTTACTTTAGTTTTTAAACATGAAGTTATCTAAAACTTGTATTGTTTTTAAACTAAAAATTGGAAAGAAAAAAATAAAGGGTGGCCGGGGTAGTTTTTTTTAATAAAATGTAGGATTTTTTTTTTCTCCAAAATAGGAATGTGGTAGATAATTTTTTTGATACAAAGTGGCTTTTTTCATTAGGTTTTTTGTTTTTAATTTTTATCAATTTAAGATTTTAAACCATTTCTTATAATTTAGAGATAAAGATAAGTTTATTAAATTAAGGGTATTTCATTAGTTGTTTTTTTTTTTTTTTAATTGAACGTGAGGTTTTTTTTTTTATATAATAAAATATTAGAAACGTGACTATTTAGTTGTGTTTTTTTTTTTACTGAACATGAGGTTTTTTGTGTGTTAGAATAAGTGGGTTAGTGGAAGTGATCTTATTTTGTAGCCAATGTTTTTTCAAATTTATCTAAAATTTAGGACTTTTAAATTGGTAATTTTACATGTCTAACCTTACTATTTACGTTTTATAAACCGATAAATTTGAGAGTATTTTCAATATAAAAATTGAAAAATCTAAACAGAAAATGCCCTTAAATAATAGTATAGATATTACAAAACAAAACGGAAGTTCCTTTTAAAAACTAAAGCATGTGTCATGTATATAGCCCAGCCCAGTCACAACTGTTTCATATACTAGGCGAAGTCAAACTTCAAATTCAGTTGGTAACAATGAATATACCATTCAAGAACAGAATAAGATGAATCATAATGAGCAAGGCAATCATAGTAAAATATATATATATATATATAGAAAGACATTCAACTGTTAGAGAAAACAGAAACAAAATAAAATGGGCATAGATTAGAGATTGTACCTGTGAAACCAAGAAGAACAATCAACAATGTTAGAAAGGTTATGGATCCTAGGGAATTGGATATGGATTCTATCCAACTAGGCACTAGCTAGTGAACGTTCAAGTCTATGTACATAGGGATAACAGTCGATCAAGATATCGTTACTTGTTTTGCATCCAAAAAAGAAAAGAAAAAAGATATCGTTGTTTTCGGAGTTAATGAAGAATTGCTCTAATCAATGATGGGCCTATGGATCTGACCCAAAAATTTGCGGGGCCTAACTTCTGAGCCCACAATATAACCTAGGGTTGTTTAAAAGTAAATAATACAGGCATTAAAAAATAAATGTGGCTGCTGGGATTCGAGCCCAGGTCTCCACGGCCACAACGTGGAATTCTTACCACTAAACTACAGCCACAAGGTGTATACTGATCTCAAATAAAATTCCTTTTAACAGTTTAATTAATAGCTCTAGAATTCAGGGGTAATGAACTCGTCAATTTTTTTTTTTTTTTTTTTTTTTAATTTTATAATTTGATAGTTATAACAATGAAAATGAATAACCTTGAACCTTGGTTTTCATCATAAATAAGAGTAGGCTATGCTCATTGAATTACAAGACTTTTAGCATAATTAAATTGTTACAAGTGTATGAGGGGATTTAAACCCTAGTTTTCCTTAAAAAAAAGAGACCAAGTAATGTCATTAAACTACAAGGCTCATGACATCAACCATGATTTTATTGCTAGTGTCTTCACTTTCTTTTACATAAATTTGAGAGAGAAAGGGAGAGAGATAGTATAGCTTATTCATTCCTTATTACTTCAATTTGGAAAATGTTAAAAGGTAGAGTCTGAATTTGGTAAAGATTGGGTGCAAACTCAATTTTCACACAATCTAATAAGAAATTGTCACATTAGTCTTGATGGTGTAAAGAAAATGCGCTTAGTTTCGTCTCGTCGATATGGGCCGTCCATGACAAGGTATAAAGTAGGGGACGAGGGGCTCTTACACTCGTCCCTCTTTTACTCGTCCACCCTATGCTGGTCCTAGAAGTGAATCTCGTCTGTCCTTAGTAATGGATGGACGAGGTTTATAAACCTTAGGCTCTGATGACTTAATCTTCCAAAAGCGTGACCTCATCCATCCTTAATAAAGGATAGACGGACGATCATTTTGAACTTAACACGCCAAACAAACCAAAGCCTCCATTAACCGCAATGAAGCACCGATCCAAACAAGGTAACTTCCACGGAAGTTATGGAAATTATCTCTGAATTCTCTAGACTCCTCAACAATAGGAGCAGTTATTATGACAAATAACCGCTCAACGTACCCTATATAAGCACTCCTCTACGTAGAGGTAATTCATTCAGACATTTTTCTAAAAAAATAAGTCTTAAGAAGTACTTTCCTTTTTACTTCAACCCACTGACTTTACCATCGGAGGATTCTGGACCGACCACCACCGGTCTTCTCTGATTTTATTTGATTTTACAGGACTTAGCCTTCAAGATCATCAACGCCCGGAGACTTTCAGCCCACTGATATCATTGGATTCATCAGTTGGCGCCATCTGTGGGAAAGGAAATTTGTCGCCCTTGAACTTAATTTGTTAAGTTCTGCGATTTCTTTCTCCGACAAAGGATTGAAATGGTTCGAACAAGATCTAGGGCTACTAGTCCAGGCCCTCAACAGAGCAAAGAGGCCTCCAGTAACCCTCATCGCGACCGTTAATCAACGCCCACCATGCAACCATCTTCAGTCCAACACATGCAATCCATGGTCGTTGCTATGGCGGGGTTAACCCGCCAGAACCAGGAGTTGGTCAGACAACTTGATTTAAGGAAGCAGCGTCACGAATGGAACACCGAAGGACAGGCTTAGAGTCACGGAGGGTACCTCATTTGGAAAGGGAAATGGATCAAATGAGAAGAGTTATGGATGAGATGAGGGAGAATATAAGGAAAACGAACCCTGTAGAAGATTTAGTTCACAAGACTGATTCCCCCTTCGTGGCTTCCATCAATGCTCATCCTTTGCCACCCAAGTTCAAGATGCCTTCATTAGATTCGTATGATGGGACGCGGGATCCTTTTGACCATATTGCCACCTTCAAAACTACCATGCACCTTCAAGGGGTTCCGGATGAAATAATGTGCAAAGCTTTTCCTACTACCCTCAAAGGATCTACACGAGTGTGGTTTAGCAAAATACCTCCTAACATAGTGACATCCTTCGAGGAGTTAAGCAAGTTGTTCGTTAATAATTTTATCGGAGGACAGAGGCACAAACATTCTTCGTCTAGCTTGCTAACCATAGAGCAAGGAGAGAATGAGAGTTTGCGATCCTTTATCATGCGGTTCAATAGGGACGCCTTGGCAGTGGACGAGGTGGATGATAAGCTCCTTTTGACGGCATTCCATAATGGGGTCCATTCTGATTTGTTTATCCACAAGTTATATAAACAGGCGCCTCAGACCATGGCTGAACTAGTCCATTCAGCCCAGAACTTTATGAATGCGGAGGATGCTATCATAGCCAAGAAGAGGAAGAGAGTTGAGAAAGTGGAAGCCAACCCAATGCGTCATTCGGAACAAGGTCCTCGTCCTAAGAAGGGACGAATAGAAGATAGGAAAGACTGAGAGAAGAAGGCAGGTCCTTCAACGTGGAATCAACAATACACCCTTTTGAACGTGCCACTCGAGCAAGTCCTTATGCAAATCAAGGACGAGCCTTCCTTGAAGTGGCCGGAGAAGATGAAGGGAGATCTAGTATTATCGCTTCCATAGAGATCATGGGCATGATACGGACGAGTGCTTTGATTTGAAGTAGCAGATTAAGAATCTTATCAGGCAAGGGAAGCTAAGAAATTTCCTTGGACGAGACCACAAAGACGAGAAATTGAAAGGGAAGGTAGAGGAATCATCACGACCACCGCTCGGAGAAATAAGAGTCATCATAGAGGGAAGTTCAACAGGACAGTCGTCCAAGTCAAAGAAGGCATACTTGAAAGCAGTGCAGAACGTCTAACTCTCTGGACGATCACTGAGCGCAAGGACCATGGACGAGAAAGCAATTACCTTCACGGACGAGGATGCTGAGAGAATTCATCACCCTCATGACAATGCCATTGTCATCACCCTCCTTATTGCTGATTACAAGACTAGAAGGATGTTGATAGATAATAGGAGTTCGGCTGATATTTTATATTATCCAACTTTTCAGCAGATGAGGTTAGGACGAGACCGGCTCCGTCCAACGAGCTCCCCCTAGTAGGTTTTGTTGGAATGAAGGTACAACCCGTGGGCGTTATTTCATTACCGGTGACTGTGGGGGCAAACTCGCAACAAGTCACCAAGGAGGTGAGCTTCCTTGTGGTAGATTTTTTATCCTCCTACAATGCCATAATTGGAAGGCCGACTTTAAACAATTGGAAGGCTGTTACATCTACTTATCACCTGTCGGTTAAGTTTCCAACAGAACATGGAGTAGAACAAATGCAAGGAGACCAACTAGCATCAAGAAAGTGTTACCTAGCAATGTTGGCCATGGACGAACAAATTCAGGCCATGAATATTGAAGAAAAGAGAGTCATGGCAAAACCTGCTGAAGTGTTAGAAGATGTTTCTTTAGACGAGAAAAACCCTGAGAGGTGTACCAGGATTGGGGCAGATCTAGAAGAAAAGATTAAGGAGGACCTCATCCAATTTTTGAGGAAAAACACTGATGTATTTTCTTGGACTCATGAGGATATGTCGGGTATAGATCCTAGTGTCATCGTTCACCGTCTAAACGTATGTCCTTCCTCAAAACCAGTACGACAAAAGAAAAGGGTGTTTGCCCCTGAGAGAGATGATGCTATTAAAGACGAGATTCAGAAGTTGATGGCGGCGAAGTTTATATGAGAAGTGTACTATCCAGATTGGTTGGCCAATGTGGTAATGGTCAAAAAGGCGAACGGCAAGTGGAGGATATGTGTAGATTTTACTGATCTCAACAAGGCTTGCCCCAATGATAGCTATCCATTGCCGCGCATTGACCAACTGGTAGATTTTACTGCGGGCCACAAATTACTTAGCTTTATGGATGCTTTCTCAGGATACAACCAAATAAGGATGGACAAGGCGGACCAGGAGAAGACATCCTTCATCACTAGTCAGGGATTATTCTGTTATGAAGTAATACCCTTTAGCTTGAAAAATGCTGGAGCAACATTCCAATGACTGGTTAACCACATGTTTCGTCCACAGATCGGGCGGAATGTAGAAGTCTATGTAGATGACATGCTGGTGAAAAGTCAGGACGAGGGAAGGCATCTAGACGACCTGCAGGAGACGTTTGACACACTAAGGCAGTATCACATGAAGTTGAACCCTAGCAAATGTGCTTTTGGAGTATCATCAGGGAAATTCCTTGGATTCATGGTTTCACACAGAGGGATTGAGGCAAACCCGGAAAAGATCAAAGCAATTCTAGATATGAAGCCTCCGCAGAGTATCAAAGAAGTCCAGTCTCTTACCGGGTGAGTTGCTGCCCTCAACAGGTTTGTTTCTAAAACTACTCACAAGTGTTTACCATTTTTCAAGATTCTAAAGAAAGCATTTAAGTGGCTGGTCGAGTGCTAAAGAGCCTTCCAAGACTTGAAAACATACCTTGTTATGGCTCCGTTGCTGAGTCCATCCGTGGTGGGAGAAGAGCTGTTCTTATACCTGGCAGTGACTCCGCATGCCGTGAGCTCAGCATTGATAAGAGAGGAAGGAAAAGTACAAAAATCGGTGTACTATACAAGTAAAGCATTGAGGGGAGCGGAATGACGATATCTGCTAATGGAAAAGCTGGCTTTCGCACTAATAACAGCCTCCAGGAAACTAAGGCATTACTTCCAGGCTCATGTCATCAACCTCATGATGAACCACCCACTCAAGAAGGCAATGAACAAGTTGGAGGCTGCAGGACGATTAATTTAATGGGCAGTCGAGCTCAGTGGGTTTGACATAAAGTACCAGCCAAGGCATGCCATAAAAGCTCAAGCTCAAGCTCTGGTAGACTTCATTGCGGAGTTTACCCCAAATTATGACGATGTAAGTGAGATGGAAGACAACCAGAAGTGGATCGTCCATGTGGATGGTTTGTTTACATTGCACACAGGAGGAATAGGTGTGGTTTTGCAATCTCCAGAAGGGGATAAACTAAAACACAAAGTTCGCTTGCAGTACCAAGCAACTAATAATGAAGTTGAATATGAAGCTCTTCTCAAAGGGCTGGAATTGGCCAAGTCTGTGGAAGCGAAGTCAATACTCGTCTTGGGAGATTCTCAGTTAATCATGGGCCAAGTGAATGGGATGTATGAGGCTAAGGAAGAACGAATGAGGAAGTATCTTAACAGGGTGATGCGCCTTATGAAGAAATTTGAAGGAGCTAACTTCGTTCAAATCCCAAGGGAGGAGAATGTGGAAGCCAATACCTTAGCGAAAGAAGCCTCAACGAATGAAGCCTCAACGAATGAAGCTGTGGACAAGTTTGACGAGATTCAGTATATACCTAGTATAGACATCCCAGAAGTACAACAGGTGGAGAGCGGAGGAAATTGGATGGCTCCAATTTTATTGTATTTGAAAGACGGACGACTTCCAGAAGAGAAAGACGAAGCTAGAAAGCTGAGGGTAAGGTCGGCCAGGTACGTTCTTATGGACGAGGTTCTATACAAAAGAGGCTTTTCCCAGCCTTATCTCAGGTGTCTGGCTCCGAACGAGGTGAACTATGTGTTGAGGGAAGTTCATGAAGGAGCCTGTGGAAACCACTCGGGAGCCAGATCACTTATCCATAAGGTCGTCCATGCAGGGTATTATTGGCCAACTCTCCAAACAGATGCAAAAGCTTATGTAAAAGTCTGCGATCAATGCCAATGATTTAGTAACGTCTACAGCCAACCATCAGAGTACCTAACCCCAATGACGGTCCCATGACCCTTTACGCAATGGGGACTAGACATCCTGGGTCCTTTTCCACTAGGTGTAAGGCAAATGAAGTTTCTCGTGGTCGGTATTGATTATTTTACCAAATGGATAGAAGCAGAACCCTTAACTAATACCACACAACAAAATGTGAAGAACTTTGTATGGAAGAATATTGTGTGCAGGTTTGGAGTGCCCAGAGTGCTGATATCCGACAATGGACGACAATTTGACAATGCACTCTTCAAGGATTTTTGCATGCACTTCAGAATTCAGAATCACTACTCCTCCCCAGCCCACCCACAAGCAAATGGACAGGCTGAAGTAGCAAACCGATCCTTGTTAAAAATAATCAAGACTCGGCTTAAAAGGGCAAAGAGAGTATGGCCAGACGAGTTACCAGGTGTTCTGTGGGCGTATAGGACGACAGTAAGAACTCCGACAGGAGAAACTCCTTTCAAGCTAGCCGATGGAACTGAAACAGTCATACCCGCAGAAGTGCACATGGCCAATCATAGGGTGACAACTTATCAGGACAAAGATAATGAAAAGCAACTCCGTTTGAACCTCGATCTAATAGATGAGGTAAGGATGGATGCTGAACAAAGGATGGCAAGGTACAAAAACCTTATGGCTAGGCAATATGACGCAATGGTGAAGCCAAGGCGATTCAACATAGGTGACCTCGTCCTGAAAAGGGTATCTTTAGCAACAAAGAACCCAGCTCATGGGAAACTGAGTCCTAATTGGGAAGGTCCCTACAAAGTTATTAATTGTAAAAGGCAAGGATCCTACTACTTAGAGACCCTAGACGGGAGGAAGTTTGAGCATCCTTGGAATGTTGAGCACCTGAGGAGGTACTACCAATAAAAATGCTAGCCTAGACGAGCCTGGAGACCATTTATCTACTTGTCTATATACATAAGTTTGTTTACTTACATATTTTTAGTGTTGCTTTGTTATTGTATTAAAGTTATCGACGAAGTTGTCATTTGGTTTATATTTATTTTCTTTCAAGGCGTGAACTTCTAAGTGCATGCCTCGTCTATGAACAATATCTGTGTTGTGAACAATATTTGTGGAATGTACATAATGTTGTGTGAATCCATGATTTCCATACCACTTTTGTTCATGTTAACTCTTGAAGAGGGCTAAAAAGCTCAAGACGAGAAAATTCTCTGGACGCGGAGAATGTAACGTCAAGGCATGCTCGTCCAAAGTAAAGGACGAGATAAAATCCTATACCTTGAGAAAAACCACAAAGCCTAAGGCGTATTTGTCCATATTATGGATGAAGTAAGCTCAAACCCAGACCATGGATGAGGAAATGTATGGACGAGTGTTTAAAAACTTGTTCAAGCACCAAAAACATTCCAGTCCATGGACGAGCGAAATGCAGGGTCTTACCTTCATTAAACGCGAGAATCAGCCAAGTCTAAGGACGGGTAACGCTGATGATTACCATTTCACATGGATGAATTACACTTGGTAAAATTCCAATAAAAATGGTTAAAGTATATATATGAAATGTAGACGAGCTAAACAAGAATTCTTGTATATGAAAATAAAAACTCTCGTCCATGCATATATAAAAGAAACAGCATTCATTCAATTGTTTCAAAGGCGGACGACTAACGTCCAAACACCCTTCCAAAATTAGTTTTATAAAAACTCGTCCTTAAACATGGACAAGCCTAATGTGCTTGGATTACATAAAATAACAAGACTATGAACATTGAAATGTTTCCTAAACTAGAGGAGCATCGACATTAGGATTGTCCTGAGGCAGGGTCGTAGCATCGTCCTGTATATTGGCGTCCTCAAAACCAGTGCGAAGGAGAGAACTAGTGGCAGCATCATTCAGGTTAAGTATAATGGAGCTGAAGTCCACGCCAAGGAACTTTTCTATAGCTTCCATTCTGAAATCCTCAAAGCCCGCTGCATAATTAGTGTCCAGAACATCAGTATATTGTTTGGACACTTTGAATTCAGCCACTGTGTCTTCCTTTGCCTTGGAAAGAAGAACACTTTGCTCGTCATTCTTTTTCTGCAGGTCCTCAAGACGAATATCTTTCTCCGCAGCACTGGTCTTCAACTCCTCAACCGAAGTTTGTAGCTTCTTCACCTTGTCCTCAGCTTTGGTAGCCACTTCAGCCCATTTCTTTGCCTCGTCCTTCACCTCCTGAATCCTCTTTTCTAACAAGACCCTCGTCTTGTCCAACCCTGTGGCCTACCTAGACGCTGCCATAAACTTTGACATGGCCTACAAAAACAAACAAAACATGCAAACGACAAATGAAAGTTAAAAAAAAAAAAAAAAAAAAAAAAAAGGAGAAAGGAAGGAGAAGAAAGAAATTTTTTAGTCAAGACGAGCTAAAGACTTTACCTTAAAAAGATCATGAACACCAAAGTGTTCAAAATCTTTAAGAGACATGTCATAGCCAGCATTTATATCTTCATCAAAAACAGCATTCCTGAAATGTTCCCAAGCCAGATCTTCATTTTCAATAATATGTGAAGAAGCCTTTTGGGAAGGTTGGGTCGAGGTAGACATAGCCACTTTGGACGGAGGAGTCTTAGACGGAGTGGTTTCAACAGGAGTGGACGAGTCAATGTCAAACACTTTGGTAGGCTGATGGGACGAGGGAGGATTAGGCTTGACTACTTGGGACGAGCCATGCCTGGTTTTCTTGCTTCGTCGGCTTTGGTAGGCTGATGGGACGAGGGAGGATTAGGCTTGACTACTTGGGACGAGCCATGCCTGGTTTTCTTGCTTCGTCGGCTGGGAAGATTTTCCAAATCTAAGTTCTTGGACAAAGTCTTCCTTTTATCCCCAGCCGACGGACGAGCCTGAGATTCAACCTCAAGATGAGTCCCCTCACCAGTTGCTTCTTTTCCCTTGTTTCCTTTCATGGTTGCCATTCCTAACCAAAAAAAAAAATGAGAGCAAGGAAAATTTTCTTTAGCACCAACAAAAAAAAAATGGTGCAAGGAATGTTGGGAGTTTAAAACTTACTTTTTCTCACAGTAACTTCGTGTGCAAGTGCCTCTTCAGACGGGTTAGGACCTAATCCCCACTTGGCAAGTCGTCTAAGATTAACCAAGGAGTGAAAAACCCTGTCTGAATGTAGACGAGCCCTGTGGACGCGGTCGCGATGCAACTTGCTCAAAAAAGGTCGTTCAATGGCTATAGGAAAACAAGTGGAGGTTAAAAAATAATAATAAATAAATAAATTATGATAATAAATAAAAAGGGAGAAGGGGAAAGCTAAGGGACTTACCCTCAGGACGAAGGTTCCCTAGGTCTCCAGCATAACGACCAAATGTATCCCGGCCAACGTCCACAGGATTCCCAGCCCAAAAGCCAGAGACGAAGAAAAACTCCGTCTTCCACTTTCTGTCAAACGAGGCCAAGGATTTCACCAGTCTATAACTCTACCTCTGGCTGTAAATTGATAAAAGCCAGGGGATTGGTGAATCTCTGAGGGTTTATAACAATAGAAGAACTCGTCCACGGTAAGAGGACGATCCCCTCCAAACACTTCCCTCCACAAAATTTGCATAGAGATAATCAATCTCCATGCATTTAGGTTGAATTGGCATACTCCTAAACCTAACCTAACTAATAATTCTCTAGTAAAAGCATTTAAAAGAAACCTGAGACCCCCCAAAAGATGAACCTCATAAACGCCTATCCCAAAATGAGGGTTACAACACCACTCTCCACGGACGGGCAATCTAGGATTAAATTCGTCTGGGATCTGATACCACTCCCTAAGATTGTTTAGTCTTTTCTCGTCCGTCTTAGAAGGGATATCTACAGCACAGCTATACACTATTATCTCCGCCTCGTCTAAGGGACTAGACGGAGGGACGAAGGACGAGGTGCCTGCCTGGGACCCTGAAGCTTTCCTAAACTGTTCTTGAACTACTTCTACAGGAAACCCAGGGACGCCTGAGACATACTCCTCGTCCGTGATGTTTCCCCTACTACTATTACTAGAATCACTAGAGCCATCACTACTCTCGTCATAGTACTCGTCTATGACTTTCTCTGTACTATCGCTAGACGAGGAAATAGCTATTTCTGTCATTTTTTGAAAAAAAATTGAAGAAACCTAAAAGACGAGAAAAGAGGGAATACCTAGCTCTAGGACGAACAGAGACTATGGACGCGAGGAAACTCCTAAACGAAGCTCTAGACGATGAATGTCAAGGAAGGAAAATCTCTGAAGTGTGAAGGGTAATGGGGGCATTCCACTATTTATAGATAGCTAACCTGGGCATGCGAAGCGACACAATCAATCAGATGATGACACGTGGTCTTTGTCTCGAAAAAATGAATCGACGAGACGGGCCACCATTTAGGTTATAACACGTGGCACATCTAATTGTTGAAAGGAGCTCGTCCGTCCAGAGAACTGTATCACTATATTTTCTGGGATGACCTATGGACAAAGGGGCAACTGATGGTGTAAAGAAAACGCGCTTAGTTTCGTCTTGTCCATATGGGCCGTCCATGACAAGGTGTAAAGTAGGGGACGAGGGGCTCTTACACTCGTCCCTCTTTTACTCGTCCACCCTATGCTGGTCCCAGAAGCGAATCTCGTCCGTCCTTAGTAATGGACGGACGAGGTTTTTAAACCTTAGGCTCTGATGACTTACTCTTCCAAAAGCGTGACCTCGTCCATCCTTAATAAAGGACGGACGGACGATCATTTTGAACTTAACACTCCAAACGAACCAAAGCCTTCATTAACCGCAATGAAGCACCGGTCCAAACAAGGTAACTTCCACGAAAGTTATGGAAGTTATCTCTAAATTCTCTGGACTCCTCAACAATAGGAGCGGTTATTATGACAAATAATCACTCAACGTACCCTATATAAGCACTCCTCTACGTAGAGGTAATTTATTTAGACATTTTTCTAAAAAAATAAGTCTTAAGAAGTACTTTCCTTTTTACTTCAACCCACTGACTTTACCATCGAAGGATTCTGGACCGGCCACCACCGGTCTTTTCTGATTTTATTTGATTTTACAGGACTTAGCTTTCAAGATCATCAACGCCCGGAGACTTTCAGCCCACTGATATCATTGGATTCATCAAGTCTTTTACTTAAAACTAAAATATGGTGTTTATTGAGATGTTATCTTGTGTGATCAAATGTATTTATGTTTTAATAATATGATAATGAGACATGTCCTTATTGGAGTGTGTAAACTAAAGAGTTTACACCAAGTCCTTATAAAATTTATTCTGTAAAAGGTAATATAACTACAATATGTGCACAAAGGTGGAGTTTACATCTTATAGATACATGCACAAGGGGAAGTTTACACCAAGTGGGTGTATTTTGCAATTTAGCCTATTTATAACATAATAATTATAAATATGGTAATAATAATATAATTAAGGTTTGCAATTGAAAATAGTGGTTTAATTAAGTCATTTTTTTAATGTTAAAATTATTCATTTCAAATGTATTTAACCTCAAACATGTGGTAGATCTTTAATTTTCTCATTATGGAGGACTTTATTGTGTGTTAGATCTTTTGGATATACATCACTGCAAGTTTCTTTAAAAAAAACGTCTCCCCTCTCCCCATGTGTGTGTGTTAAAAATACTTAGTATTCTAAAAAAAAGATTGAAAATTCAAATATGGCAAACTTAAAATGCAAATGGTAATAATTTTGGTTAGTTATATGTTACTTTTTTTTTTTTTTTTTTTTGGGTTAGTTATATGTTACTTTAAGACCTAATAACTTCACCATCGCACTTCCTTAGCGTGATGGTCACTCCACAAGTATAAGCACTTATGGGATTGTAGGGGGATAAATGTTGGAGTTCAAGTTTCCAAGAGGGAGTTTTACACATATACACTTAAAGTAGGTAAGAGTAGAATTCTATTTCACATAAAAACTAATAATAAAAAGACTCAAGGACTTCTATTTGTAATATTTAACATAATAACTATAAATATGAGAAATTTTTTTTTTATACGAGATAGAAATTCTACTCTAAAATAATCTAAGTATATATATATGTGTGTGTGTGTGTGTGTGTGAAACTCTCTCTTAGATAATTGAATCTTGCTTTTGTCCCCCACACTCCACAAGTACTTATACTTGTGGGTGAGCATTGCGCCAAAGGTGCACAGCAGTTTAAATATGGTAATAATAATATAATTACATTATGTAAGGTAAAATAGTGGTTTAATTATGACATTAAGGAGAATTTGATTGTGTATTGATTATAAATTCAAATATAGTAAACTTAAAATGTAAATGGTAATCATTTTGGGTGAGTTATGCTTGTACATGACTTCTATTTGTAATATTTATAACATAGTAATTACAAATATGATAATAATAATATAATTAAGGAGTAAATTGGTTTAATACTTTAATTACGTCCTTTTTAAGGGATCAAATAGATAGTTTGTGAAAAATGTCAATAACAACTTTTGTGTCCCTAACCCCTTTAATTATTTATAATAAGTTTAAAACCACAGTATAAATTTGTTGTAATGGTTGAGATGATAAATTATTAATAATAAATAATAAAATGGTATAACACAAATCTTGTGCCTAGTGGTAAGGGTTTAAGCCAACATAACTCAGAACATACATTCGAGTTCCTCATCACGTTACACTGGTCACTTGCTCAAATAGGGATGGTAATGGGCCGGGGCGGGGTAGGACTGAAGGATGGGGTCTTCGACCCCGCCCCACCCCTCATGACGGGGAAAATCTTCTTGCCCTATCCCTGTCCCTTGGGGTCCTAGGAAGCCCTGCTCTATCTCGTAAAACTTTACTTTTTATTAATTTGCCCCACAACTATTTGCATTTTTTTTAATAAAACTTGTTTCATTAAAAAAAATATACTTAAAATTACAACTAAATTTATCTCGTCAAATCAAACTATTTTCTAGCAAAAACTGAATAATATTATCAAAGTGTTTAACAATACAATATCATAACAAAAACAAAAATCTCATAGTATAACACATAATAAAATAGAGACAGAGAGCCACACTGAGTAGAATAAAATAAGATAATATTGATATGTTTATTTTAATAGTAGGGTTTTAGGGTATAAAAAATTTACAATTATAAACCTTATCAATGCGGGGCGGGAACGGGGTGAGGTAGGTCTAAAAAGTTTTAACTTATCCCAGCCTCGCCCCATGATGCGAGGCTGAAATCTTGCCCCACTCTCGTTTTACCATCTTTGCAGGGTTGTGAAAACCAGCGCAGGATGAAGTGAGGAGGTGCAGGTCAAGCAAGGCGTGATAAAATTCTCATCCTTATCCTTTAATCATTTTTATTTACCAAAAAAATAACAAAAATATTGTGAAAAAGATTATATAGATAGATATTTATTTTACAGTCTACACCTAGGGTTGTAAATGAACTAAGTCGATCATGAACAACTCGGGCTCGACTTGATAAAAAGCTCATTCATGTTTGTTTGTTTATAAATAAGCCAAGCTTGAACCTTAGTTTTAGGCTTGTTTAATAAACAAGTCGAGTCCGAGGAAAAACAAATTTGTTCACGACCAAGCTCGTAAGCTATTAGGCTTAATACAAAATAATTCAAGTATAAAGTCATTTATAAGTTTATGTGTTAACTAAATATACTCATTACACATATCTTAATAATGACATGGTCAACATAAGACCACTACCCATTACCTTAATTTTTTTTCCTTCCCTCTAAACTGACAAAAAACCACTTTAGATTATAGTTACATTTAAAAATAAATTAAGTGGACCATATATGATCATTTCTCATCAGCCATCTAAAGTAAAATTATGAAACATGTTAGTATTTTCTCATTTATAATAATTACAAACAAGTATTTTTCTAGTTCACCATCAAAAGTGAATGTATAAATTGTATTTTAAATAATTGTTAAAGCTGTAGACAATGAATGATGAATGAATGAATTTAATTATTTAAAATTTTAATTTGAATAACGAGTAATCAAAAGTAGGACTAGACGAATGATAAAATGAATATATTATTTTTTTTCTTCTTAATTTTAGAGATTTAAGCATTTAATAATATAATTTTTTAGATTTCAAGCTCAAAAGCTTGACTTGAGTTTGAGTTTGAGCTTGTTATTAAGTTTGAGTTTGATTTGACTAATTAATCAAGCCAAGTCAAGCTCAAACCTTATTTTTAGGATTATCACGAGCTCAAATCAAACTTGAGCTTTTAACTTTTCTTGACGAGACAAGTTTAAACATGCACTACTCAACAAAACAGGGCTCGATTTAGGCACTACTGCACCTAAAAATACTCCATTTATACATACAATTGTCAAGGGTGGGTCATATAGTAAGAGTACACGTGGCAGAACCCCCCAGATACGTAAAGCGTATAAGACAACTCATGCATGAGCGAGCGAGCATCGAATTCTGTCGTTAACTAGACAAAGTTGCAAGGAACATCCTTCCCACTTAACACTGGATGATTCCAATTACATTCCAAAAGCATATTTCTTCTCTTCTCGGTCTTCGACTCAAAACTTGTACTTCTATTTTTATTTTCCCAATCCCATCCCATAATTATCGCTCACTAATCCCCAAAACCTCACTCCTAAAATCTCACTAATCAACTACTATAAAAAATTATCTTCTCCTCTTCATTTTGCTAATCCCCAAAACCCTTCAGTAAAAGCTAAGCTTGACTACTCTCTACTCTAATTAGGTAATGAACAATTGCAATTAAAATTTACATTAAAAAGTAGTAGAAATCTTCTGGGCACTTTTATTTTTTCTTTTTTTCTTAATTAAAAGTTTGGTGTGATTTTTAATTCAAGTTATTGTTATCGAGGAGCTATCATGATGACTTTAAAAACTTTCCTTGAATTTGAAGGCTCTGAATTAAATTTTTTTATTTATTATTAAAAAAAAAAAAAAAAACTAGTACTGTTTGGTGGAGAAAGTTTCGATTTTTGGATTGGTTATGGTACTATAAATATGGGTCTCTGATCGTTGAGTTTTCGTGGATCAGAAGGGTAATTGGGGTTTTGAGTCCTTTTCCTCTGAACCAACTGCTAGGTCAGCCACTTTCTCACTCACTCACTCTCTCTCTCTCTCTCTGAATCGAAAAAATTTTGATTTTTGTTGTCTTTGATTGTGTTAATTTTTTGATTATTACAATAATTACAGAGCTTGATTGTTTGGGAATGGAATTGTGTGTAGGCATTGAGTTTTGGAGGAGATCTGAGAGCAATGGCATCTAAGAACAGTTCAAACGGGGATCACCAAACAACAACTAAGCCACCACCATTGCCGTCTCCATTGCGATTTTCAAAGTTCTTTCAGGTGAGATATTTCAATTTCACTCCTTGGGTTTTTTTTTTTTTTTAAATATCCATATGACAGCTATTTAATTATTATTATCAAAACCTTTTGGGGTTGCCTTTGCTTGTTGGCAGTTATTATTTCTGCATAATTACTGTCTATATTGCATTTGCTTTATCTAATATTGATTTGATCTCATTCTTTTTGTACAATTGGATCTGCTGAATAGCTTGGTAACTATTTGGTTTGTCTTTTTTGGGGCTAAAACTATAGCTTGAACTAGGTTCAATTTTAGACAGGCTTTTTCTTAATCATAGTAGGTTGGCGCGTAACGATTGGTGGCTGATTTATCTTATCCTAGAGTCTAATCTGTTAGGCTCTTTACTACATAGCTGCACTAGAAGGTACTATGAGTCGTCTGTCTCACACATCTATGGTTAGGCAAAGCCAATACCATAGTTAGCTTAACAAACGAGCAGGGGAGGCTAATTATTAAGATCCTGTATTTTGATCAAAATTCAGGCTTACATCTGTTAAAGCTGAGGGATCATCTCTACCTGTTAAGTATTGGATGGATTGTAATTAGCCCATTTCTTTGGTTTCAACATTTTGGTGTTTATGTGTTTTTAAACAGATATGTGTTTATAACATTGGTTTGAAATTCTTTCCTTTCACTACACTGCAGAAGGAAGTTTATAATTGTGTATAAGCAGCCCATTTAACATCTTCATGCATTTTTTATTTTCATTCTTATCAATTAGTTGATTGATCTGCTCTTCAATTATCACTATCGTTGTTGATGACAGTCAAATATGAGAATTTTGGTCACCGGAGGAGCTGGATTCATTGGCTCTCACCTAGTCGATAGATTGATGGAAAATGAAAAAAATGAGGTCAGCATCTTTTCTCATTATCCAGTCAGTTTTTGTGTTTATTATGGGATAATTGTGCCTAGAATAAGTTTATGGAAGATTATTATTCTACACATATCTGAGACACTAATACCAACAAAAAGTATGGCTACTGATTTCATTTGTATTACCTAAAACAATGAAGATGACTATGTTCCATAAATTTTTTCTACTCAGGTAATTGTTGCTGATAACTATTTCACTGGATCAAAGGACAATCTTAAAAAATGGATTGGTCATCCAAGATTTGAGCTTATTCGTCATGGTACTTTCTTAAAATTTTAGTATCTTCCAATTGTTTATAATTCTAAGTCTTCCAATGGAAATTCTATGATACTAAATTATTCCTTCTCTTGATACTTAGATCCATAGCAGCAATATGGGTTCAGTTCTTGTTTTTTAATGGTTATACACTTTCAGTTACTCCTAAAATACAATCTTGCTAGCATACACTCAATTCTTTCAAAGTGCCACTGTGATCTGTACTTGACATCTCAGATCTAGCTTGTATATTGTCCTCTCTTTGACTAAAATATCAGGCTGTGCCAAAATGAAGCATTGCTGTCCTACGAATAAGTTGGCTAATATCTGTAGCATTTTTTCAACTTTTTATCCTGTTATTTCCAGTCATGTAGGGGTATTTTACTGTTGATTCACAGGGAGAAAATGCAAATCCCGTTATAGGATGAGTGCTAATCACCATAATCATTGTATTTCGTTCTGAAGTGCTTTGTTAGTTTTGCAACGGACTATTGTCCTGTTTTTTTCCCTTCGTGGGATTAATTTGGATGAATATAAATTACACTTTGCTTTTGATTTTTCTTATATAGATGTCACTGAGCCGTTGTTGGTCGAGGTTGATCAGATTTATCATCTTGCTTGCCCTGCTTCTCCAATTTTCTACAAATACAATCCTGTGAAGGTGTGTATTATATATGTTTAATTCAGTAATTTAACAAGTGTCAGCTTCTTGTCTTTTTCTTGTCAAGGAAGTCCTATATGTCCATTTTGTTGAACATTTGATGTGGTCAACAACAATTCCTTGCTGCATTGTTTATCTCCTCCCGCAATGTCCTATCTTTTGAACCTATCACTTTTTCATTTGAAAATGCCAATGAGCTCCAGGCCTCCAGCTCAAATGGCACCTCCTCCCCTTGTACGAGAGCAAGTTGGAGGTTGAGGACATGTGTTCAATGCCTATTGTGTGTGTAACTTACCAATAAATTGATTACAATAAAAGCAATTGGATTTACATCCAAATGACCATTTAATAAATACTTTACTATGAATAGATTTGGTGGTTTGAAACATCATCAACAATCCTTGGATACTGACATACAAGATTTACATCATTTACCTTGTTATATCATGGAATCTATGTTGATTAATGCCCATGTCTTATAATATTGGTGGTTGTAGTAGAAGTACAAATTTTAGTTGGCATTTTTGTAAGACAATTATTTTGGCCACATTGATGTAAGTAGGAAAATTCTGATAGCCTTGGTACATGAAAACAGAGGCAGTTGGAGCATAATTTTTTCTTAAGCTAAATGTCCCTTATTGCTTTATCATCTTAAATGTTTGATTTTTATTTTTTTAATATAAAATCTTCAACCAAAATTTATTCTAAACTTGTGAAGAACCACTGATTTTTCCTAACTAGTAGTTTTTATACTTTAACAGACAATAAAAACAAATGTGATTGGTACACTGAACATGCTGGGACTTGCCAAGCGAGTTGGAGCCAGGTTTGGGATTTAACAGTCTACTTATTACTTTGATTGGCATCATCAACTAGTTATACTCATTATATCATTGAACAGGATTTTGCTTACATCAACTTCAGAGGTATATGGAGATCCTCTTGTGCATCCCCAGCCAGAGAGTTATTGGGGAAATGTGAACCCAATTGGTAGGTTTTCCTCTCCAATTAATCCTGTGACCCTTTGTATAATCTATAAGGTGGTTACCATTTATCTTATTACAAATCGTAACTGGAGATGTATCTTCATTGAAGAAACTAGAAAGATTTTCCTTATTGTCTTAATTTTCTTTAAAATAGCTTTAAATTTTGATCAAGGTATACATTCAAATATGTGTACTGTATTTGACATGTACAAAATGCAATCATGATATCTCTAAGAACTTATCTCAGGCAGATAGTGAACAGACCGAACTTCTTTCCTTGATCATTGTCATAAGCTATGATTTATTATCCAGAATAGCACAAAAATGAGAGACAATATACTTGTGAACTGCACAAAGTGATCTGTCGGCTGCCCATTGCTATTGTTTCAGCAAATATCTAATAAGTTCCATAATGTGGAAAAAACATGCAGTAATATACTAGCTATTTAGCAGATTTCTTTGCCATCTTAAATATATCATGATTGTACTAGATGCATACTAGATGTCTTCCTCAATAAAGGATTTCATTATTATTCTTCGGTGGTCTTCTATTAAACTGTTCTGTATGTATCAAGGCAAAATACGTTACTCCTTTTTTTTTTCTTTTTCTTTATATTTTTTTAGTCTTTTTTCTGTATACAAATACTTGAGGATTTAGAAAACAAAACAAATTAACAAGAATATACACTCAGCTCAAAATACATTGTTTTTGAATAATAGGAGTTCGGAGCTGCTATGATGAAGGAAAGCGTGTGGCTGAGACTTTGATGTTTGATTATCATAGGCAGCATGGGATAGGTAAATTTCTAGCTTTCCTTATTCCAAGCAAATTCTTTTCTTGATTGTCCTTGGTAAAGTTGATGTTAAGTTTTCCTCTTTTTTAAAATAATAATAACAATAATAATTAACTCCCTTTATCTTTTCCAACAGAAATTCGCATTGCCAGAATCTTTAACACATATGGGCCACGCATGAATATTGACGATGGGCGTGTCGTCAGCAATTTCATAGCTCAAGCACTTCGGTGAGCCCTTTTTTTCATTTCTTTGTTGCCTTTCTATCTGACCATGATAGTGACATTAGTGTGATGCAGCAATGATACAGTTCTCTCATATTGAGGCCTTATAGAAGCCCAAATTAATGTGTTTGATGTGCATGCATGTCAGTAAATATGGAAATCCAAAAGCTGTTTAGTAGTTACATTGTATTCTAAGCCAATGAGCTAGCTCAAATGACACTTCCTTCTCCCATAAGAAGTGGAGGGTGAGGTTTTAGTTCAAAACCCACTGGATGCGTGTATAACTTACCAATAGGAAATAAATCTTAAATTTAAAAAAAAAAAAAAAAAATTTATATTGAATTATAAGAATTGGTCCATTATATCTTCCCTCAGCGGAATGGTTAAAACCTTTGCCTCTTGACTCAGCTGCTGGTGTCATAACTGTCAATGTTTTCTCCCTGTTTCACATGCAGTGGTGAACCCTTGACAGTCCAACTTCCCGGAACACAAACTCGCAGTTTCTGTTATGTTTCTGACATGGTATGCTACATTTCTAATTTTCTTTGTTCCTTGCTGCCATGTATGAATGTGTATCTAGTTATCATGCTATAATTATTTGTTAAAATGCTTTAGGTCGATGGCCTCATTCGTCTGATGGAAGGAGAGAACACTGGGCCAATCAATATTGGAAACCCAGGTCATTTTAGAAAGTGTGATCATTTGTAGATACATCAGTTCCATTGTAGTTGGTTTTTCATGCATTTCCTAACATAGATGTTCTTGTAAAATTTCAGGTGAATTTACAATGCTTGAACTTGCAGAGACAGTGAAGGAGGTCAGTTTCTCTTTGCCATTGTTTTTACCGTATACAATTGTGATATTTAACAAAGTATGTACCAAAGTTTTGAAAATCAGCCCTTACTGCTTGGTTCAACTGGTTTGTCAAACCAGCAATTCAGTCATTTCTTGAGGCTTCAAAAACAGGCAGAATAAAAGTCTAGCCAAACCACGGGACTGGCAGTCAAACCATCTGACTTGCAAAACTGTTTGCGAGTTGAACTGTCAGACTCAGAGTTGAAATGGTGTTGTGGTTTTGGCTCTTTTTAGATTGGTGTTTGTCACTTTTTTATTTGGGGTGCCCTGAGGCCTGAGCCCCCTCCCCAGCCAAAGGATGATGTGCTTGGGGTGTCAATATTAGGAGGTTCTGTTGGGTTTGGGGAAAATGTCAGCCAGTCCTCTCCTTAGAAAATATTGTTACTTACAGTCAATCACATGTGATAAGGTGGATTAATTACAATTTTGATACTGGTTTGTTTGTTTGTTTATATTTTATTATCTTTTATTTTTCTTATATAAGTTGTGAAAAATAGTTTGAAAATTGTTTAAATCTCTTTAAATAGGTTTTAGTCAATTTTGTTAGTTTTACACATTGATTCTATTTAATCTTATTTCAATTAATTGTATCTCTACTTAAACTCCAGTTGACCTCATAGCCTTTTAACCTTTTTATTTTTTGGTTCTTTAATCAGTCCAGTTTTTAAAACATTGGTATGAACATTGTAGTCTGTTTAGTATCATGCATTTAATGAGAAACTGTGAAGTAATTTGATTGCTGCTCCTAGTAAATTTGAAATCTTGGACTTTTGGAGATGTTCTTCTGAGTATGAGACTATAAAAGAGTGCTACAGCCATCTCTAAGTCCAAATCTGGACTTTGTACTTGCAGTAAATGGACCAAAATGAGTACCATAGTTGTGGTTCAAATCTATCTTTTATAGGTTATTCTGAATCAGCAGTTCAATGGAAGAACTTTTCTAGCATAAAATTTATTCAATCTTGAATCAATATACATCTTAACCAAATATTGCTATTCAAAATAAAGGGATAGTGTAAATAAGATATGGTGATGTTATCAGCCACTTGCTCAACCATTCATTTACTAAGCTGTTTTTAGAAATATTTATTATCAATGCTTGACCTGTTTGCTTTGCAGCTTATCAATCCTGAGGTGGAGATAAAGAAGGTGGAGAACACTCCTGATGATCCACGACAAAGGAAACCTGACATCACGAAAGCTAAAGAATTGCTGGGATGGGAGCCAAAAGTCAAGTTGAGAGATGGCCTTCCCCTCATGGAGGAAGATTTCCGACAGAGGCTTGGTGTGGCCAAAAAGAACTGAATCTGTTGCCTGAAATATAGATGCAGGGAGAACTTTTGGCCGCAAGTTTGGCATCAAACGTGGTAGTGCTTACACATAATCAGTTTTTCCTGTCGGCCTTTTGTACTTCCCTCTGCCTCTTTTCCATTCCATTGTGTTATAATAGAAAATAAGTCATCGCGAGTGTTGTCTTTTCATTTTTCGCTATTTTTCTCCTTTTCTTAATTATACCGAGACATGTGGAAGCTCTTTAAACTTGGCATTTGCCAATCTTTTGTAGATGACATAATATTGTTCTTTGGTTGAGTCAATACCATTTGCTTCTTGTGATCCCAATTTTGCTGCTACATTGAATAATAAAGGCATATTGCTGTTGGATTCAGCTATACAAGTTATGTTTTACCTTTTCTTATTCTTGGTTGCCTTGGTCTCTGATTATTATTTGTTTTAGTTTCTTGTACAATCCATTTGGTTCAGCGGATAAAAAATTAAAAATGAGAAATTTGGACATTCACCCCATACTAGAAACTCTTTTATTTCAGTTGCCAACCAAAGTAGCTCTTTAACATATCTCTGTCAAGATTCTCCCTATGATGCCGGTACAAAGAATGCTGTTGCCACAAGAACGCTGTCAAAGAAATAAGATTGACCCTTGGAAAAGAGGAAAGTACATTAAGAGTTTGGAATTAGTTAAGATCATCCCTTGCTATGATCTGTCTCTTTTGCGATGTTAAAAAAAAAAAAAAAAAAAAAAAAAAAAAAAAAACCCTCTAACCAGCATTTATTGCATGAAACTATCAATTCAAAGAAATTGCCTCGAAGAGCTTCGTGCTTTGGCTTAGAAGATGCTCTTAAGTTCCAACGGAGGTACCATATTCAGATAGATTATTGCCACCACCGTGTCAAATTCACCATAAAGTTGCAACTTGCCTAATAAAATTGTTAGAGAATGTCTAATTAATAAAGTCAACACTTGATTTCTTTCAATTCCACGCGAGGATATGTTGGCAAGAAAAAGAACGAAAATCTTTGCTTCGGATGCCAGGAACGTCAACTTTGCTACGGACTAAGGGTCATCAAATAGCCCATGACCCATGGGCTGGCCCAATAGCCCGCTAGCCCACCAGGCTAATGGGCAGCCCAGCCCGGTAATATTGAAGCCCGTGGGCAGCCCAGTAGCCCAATGGGACAGGCTATGGGTTGGTTTCTTTACCCATGGGCGCCCGGTGGGCCGGCCCATTAGCCCAGCCCATTAGCCCGACCCGTTAGCCTGACTCATTGCCCAAAATTCATGACAAAATAATTTTGGTGTTGGGTGGGTGAGGGATTGAACTTTAGACATTATAAAAAACTTTAAGACCACACTAACCACTAAATATTTGGAGTGATTGTGATACAATATGCATAATAAATATATATATTTTGGTATTAGTTTAGTAGTATGAAATATTTGAAGAATATGAAATAAATATACAATATGCATAATAAATATATATATTTCCTTTAATGCTTAACGGAAATATATGAAGAATCAATATTTGATTCTTCATATATTTCTGTTAAGCATTAAAGGAAATATATGAAGAATCAAATATTTGATTCTTCAAATATTTCTTGCTTAACGGAAATATATGAAGAATCAAATATTTGATTCTTCATATATTTCCTTGCTTATCGTTTGAACAATACAAAAGCCAGTTTTTTTTTTTTTTTTTTTTTGTGTGTGTGTGTTCAAGTTTTCAAATATATAAATACCTATACCATTTCTCTCATTTTACTCACAAAAAATCTCTCAAATCAAATTCAAACTCTCCCTAGACTATTCTCAATTTTTCATCTCTTATTATTTTTGCCCTCTTATAGTTATATACGGACACAATTTGTCTCACAACCTATTGAGAAAACAATTTAGAAGTGGTAGATAATAGCTTTCACATAAAGCTACCAAACACTTTTTTTTCTACCACTCACAATTGTTATTTCAGCAAATTATAAAAAAAAGTTACAAGTTCTTTCACCTCTTCCACTACTAACCTCCCCAGAACCAGACAGCATTTATTTTACTACAGAAAATCCGGGGTTGTCTCCTACAAATCTCATAGAAAAATTTTAAATACCACATTTAATGAAAAAACAATTCTTGCAAATTTGGTGAGATGTTACCTCCCCCAATCGATTTGCTAAATTAAGCTCATCTATTTCACACAATATTGGGTGGAAATATCTTGTTTTCTTAATGTAGACCATCTTTTTAGAGCCAAATGGATATTGGAAATATTAGTCCGAAATAAGGTGGTGAAGGCCAACTAGTTACATACTGTAAGAATTCTATTAACAATATTAGGGCACTAGAGTTAGGTACCCTTCCCAACTTCTGTTATTCTAATTCCACACTGCATAACAAGAATGGAAGAATAATGCTAAAAAGAACCATTCCATCGAAAATAATTTATAGGCCCCATATGAAGATATATAGGATGTCAATTGCACGGTTCTCACTTCTCAACCTCAAACCAGACAAATTAACACAGCATATAATTTTCCCAAAGGAGAATAGATATTGTACTTGACCCTAGCAAAAAGGCTAGGGGAAAAATCCATATGAAATATTGCTATCACAATAAAACAAGCATCAAGCCATTCTTATATTTGATCAATTCAAGTGCACAAGGCCCTTGCCCAATCAATAAAAGTCTTCAATATTATTCATGTTGAAACATCTGCTGGGAAAAAAATAAAGAGTATCCCGAACATCTCACTTCTGTTATTACACAATCATTGAAGCAAAAGCAGGAAAAACTCCCTTCTCAATGTAGGGGTGCAAAGCTAGCATCTATGCTGTCATTCAGAAGTCACCTACAAAATCAGGACAAATATAAGTAATGAGACTCACCAATGCCATTACTTATAAGATTGTTAAAAAAAAAAAAAATTGTCCCATGCAAATATATATTAATCATATCTGACCAATATCACCAGATCGAATCATGTCATTGATAGAACTTTCCATGGAAAATAATAGGTGACCACATCTAGCCCAAAGTATATTTGCCACTACATCCCAAGGGAAGCTTTATGCTATTTGATACTTCACACTACTTATCACTCCTAATTTCAGATAATAGTTGAGTAACCATGGCAGTGGTCTGTCATCTAAAGTGAGTAATAAGCTACAGATTGAAGTAAATTAATTAGCACAGACCATCACCATATCAATTTCCAACTTTCAAGTTTAAGCCAAAACATATGTCATCTAAAGTAAATAAGCCATCACAACAGGTACAGATTGAAGTAAATCAATCAACACAGGCCATTGCCGTATCAATTTCCAACTTCAATTTTAATCAAAACATGCGATCATATGCAAGTCCTTCATCAAAAGACATGCGACATATACAAACAAAGAAGAGTGCCAGGATATTTCAATGAAGAAAAACTAAAATAAGAATACATGAACATAAAATTAGAGGGACTTTAAGGAAATCACTAGACCTAAAAAGTCTCATACGATGCATACAAATAAAAGTAGCAAATAGTTTTAATTCAATCATTTGAAGTCACCTACACAATTCATATCCAAGTATTTTCTTTAAATTAGAGCTGTAAGCGTCTAATTATAGTACAAATGACGCAAGAAATATGTGGAAATAGATATGTCGTGTTGTGTCCATGCCATAAACTCAATTAGTATGAGGTCTGCAACTCATCGTTTTTGCTGGGGAGTGAGTGGAGTTTTCCATGATTGAACATGGTTGATCCGTTGTTAGTATAAACCAAGCTAAAAGATAGAGAAATTCATACAAAGATGCACAAAAGTCGCCTCAACTAACTGAGTTTCTAAAGTCACACAAATATACAAGCATGAATTGCTAACGAGGAGGTGGGAGGCCAAGTGTGTCTGGAAACGAGAGCCTCACCCTCCACCTTGCTCTTAAAGAGAAAGAGGTGTCATTTGAGCTAGAGATCTTGTTTTAAAGTAAATAACAGAGTTGAAAAGGATGCTCTAATAGTGACAACATAACCAAGCGAGTGCCAATGGCTCCCATAAGTCACATGAGTGTGTCGCTCACTCTGTGTTACCCCAAACACTATCGGAACATGTTATCCATATGCAGACTTCTAGTGCTGTGCTGCTTACCACAATCAGATACATTCGAAACGCAATAAGCACCACATTTACCAATTCATAACTCAACTCCGTGCCCGTTTGGTACAGCTTATTTTTGTAGCTTATTAAAAATGAGCTTATTGAACCCAAAAAATAAAAACAGGCTTTTAAAAAAAGTGTGGTTTTCAGCGACTGAACAAAATGGGCTCCAAGTCATGATCCTAACCAATTCAGTTCCACCACTTCTACGAATTTATAAGTACCAAAGGTCCAAATCTTTAATTAACATACAATCATCTCATCAATAAGCCACAATCAATCAATATATATTAATCTTAGGTCTAGATCAACGCAGAACTAGTAAATATCGCAGATTTGAGCTACTTAAATCTGCAACCAAACAATTAATATTTAATCGCAGATTTCAAATATGAGAGATTTCAATTTTAGGAGTTAATATGAAATCTAGGGTTTTGTAGATTGGAGAGTAGTGTACCTCTTGTGCCTCTGAACGAAGGGTGAATTCTTGGCATCTTCCTCTACAGGTCAAATTAATCGGACGGTTAAAAAAATCTGGAGCTAAAAGAAATGATAATGATAATAACTAGGGATTTGAAATGGTAAAAAAAAAAAAAAAAAGAATATATACCAGTGAGGCCGAGAGACATCTTGGTGATGATGGCTCCGGTGATGGCAAAGCCGACCAGGAAAGGCCAGTTGCGATTCCACTCGCGCTTGAAGAAAATAGGCCATGGATCGAATTTCCGCATTTCTCTCTTTTCTCTTTCGCTTTCTTTTTTCTCTCTCTTTCTCTTTCTCCAGAGTGGGTGTGGCTACTACCTATTTGTAGTCCTTGATCGGACGCAAAAAAACGAAAAAAAAACCCACAGTTTTTCCGTAATGACAAATTCGAGCTCTAGTTTTTTATTTTGTCATTTTAGACCATAGATTTTTATGAATTATAACAATCTCATCCTTTGTTTTTTTAGATATTTAAAAATGAGTTCGAATTTGGTAATAATAGGGTGTAAAAATCATATTTTACACTATCTAATTAGATTTTTCCATATTAGATTTTTACTTAAAAAAAAAAATTTAAGAGAGTTTCAACCTATGACGTTTTATACAACCATCAAAGACTTTACCAGTTAAGCTAATTGGAACCCATTTTTACTTAAAATTCAATATATCCTACAATACCTAATAACATTTCAATAAACTCCTAATTTGGTTAAATTTATATATGGTTATTAGAAATGATTAGGTGTAGTTGTATTTATTCTTAAATATGTAATAAAATGATGTGACATGTTGGGATTGGAGGGGTAAAACATGAGTTTTACACCACATCCTTACATAATTTAATCTCTTTAAAAATAGACATAGCTAAAAGCTAATGGTTACAACTCTCACAAAAAAAAAAAAAAAAATTAACATGATTAGATATTTTGAAAATATAACCATTGGATTACATATTTTTTAAGGTTTTAACACATATGTCAAATTTTAGTACATATGACTGAATTTTAAGAAATAAAATCTTGGGAATAACACCTAAGATATTGTATATAAGTTTTGTCATAAAAAAAATAGGTATATATAAAGTTTTTATTAACTTAAAAAATAATGAAAAATCAATTGTTAATAACTAAAACGATAATAATAATAAATATATATTTACTAAGATCACCCTAAAAAATTATCCCACACAACGCATGGGTCTGCGACTAGTCATATACTACATATAATAGCAGAAGTTTTTTCTTATAATTAAGGTTATGCAGCCACATAAGGAAAAAAAAAACTCATCTAAAAATCTGCCACATTTATAGTTAAAAAATGAAAAGTCAGTGTGTTTCACGCCTATCGTAGTGTTTCGCATGTCTAAAAACTTAAACCCAAACACTACGCCTATTTGGTATCATTAAACTGAGGCATAAAACTGTTCTTAACATCGTTTCACTAAGCATAAAACTGAGGCAGGCCGTTAAACAGAGAACAAGAGAAGGCATAGAGTCTTTTTTTTTTTTTTTTTGAGAAATAGATAAGGCACAGAGTTGGGGGAGAGAAAAATCTAAGAAATCTATTTTCCAAGCCGTAAGAGCACTTGCAGCAGTGGAACCAAATAGCTATACAACTATTTTAGCTCCATTAAAACACTAAAATACATGTTGCAGCAGTGAAGGCATACCTAAATTTTTTTAGCTTCTTGCTACAGTGCACATCCATAAATAAATGTGCACTGTAGCAAGAAGCTAAAAAAAAAAAAAATATTTTATTAAATTTCTCTCTCTTCTCTCATTAAATTTTTCTCTTTTTCTTTCTTTCTCTCGCTCTCTCCGACTTATCTTCTTTCTTCTGTTTTTTCCTTCTCATTTTTTTCCTCTAGCGCCTCCCTCATCTCCTCTCTGCTTTGCCGGCGAGCTTGCCGATCGCGGTGGTGCTCGGGTCAATTAGCCTTCAGTTCTAGTGGCCGCATGTCGAGCGGTTTTGGCAGGTGCGAGTTGAGCAGTTCTGGTAGGCCGAGACCCCATCTCCCTAAGCCCCATCACCAATCTATTTCCCGAGCCCCATCGCCACCGAGTTTGTGCTAGATTTGTGTATGTGTGTTGAGTTTGTGTTTGTGTTTGTGCTGGGTTTATGTTTGTGTTTGTGTTTGTGCCGTGGGTGTGGTTTGATTGGATTGTGGTCTGTGTGATTTTTGTCGTGGTGTGATTGTTGCCGTGGTGTGATTGTTGTGGTGTGTCGTGGTGTGATTGTTGCTGTGATGTGGTGGTTTGCTTGCTTTGTATCAAAGAAGAGAGAGACGAAGAGGAAGAGAGAGAAAAAGATAGAGATGATGATGCTATATATGATGAATATTTTAATGTGATGTTTATATTATTTTATTGTGTTGAAAGCTAAAATAGATCCACTGCTGTAGGATATTTTGTATATTTTGTAAAATAAGTAGGTAAAATAGATAAAATAACTTTTCGTAGTATCAAATAGTTAAAAAAAATAGCTCTATTGATGTGGATGCTCTAAGAGTGTAAACACAATCATTTGTTTTTTGGTTCTTTAAATTTGGAATTATATATGATTTAGTTTATTATAAAAGTTAGATCCCTGAAATTGGTGGATGTGCAAAATGGTGATATATGTTCCTTTGATAATGCATAAAACAATAACACATGAATAATGCTAAAGATACAAATATTTTTATAAAAAAATTTTACAAACTGCTGATGTAGTGAGTAGTTTTTGGTAAATGAAAAAGTGATGTTAAATTGTTAATGGTGGGCCTTGATGAAAAGTATTGAAAACTAATAAAAAGTTAGTCACATCAACAATTTGTAAAAATATTATAAAAATAGTTTGTAGTTATAACATTACTCATAACACGTATCACAATTTGTAACTTCCTCCATCTACTAGGTATGATATGAAGAAATAATGCCACGTGGCATACAATTATTGGTACACATGTCAATCTTTTTGTCATATGCCAACAGTAAATAAAATTGTTTTTAAAAAAAAACCTTAAATGCGCACTATAAATGTCACCATTATACTAATAAGGGTCATGCTAACGAGTGCTCTTAGGACACTCGTTAATAATCAATTTTAGGAAAGTTTTGATACTACTTTTATGGGAAATGAAAAAAGCTGTCAAAATATTAATTACTTTTTTTTTTCATTTCTCATAAAAACTTTTTTTAAATGGATTATTAACTAGTGCCCTAAAGGCACTCGTTAGCATTTCCCTACTAATAAATATCAACTATGACACCATTATACTAACAAATATCAACTATAAGAACCTTTTAAATACTTCATCAATTCTTTTCATGATCTTTTTCCCTTAGTTTTTTTTATTAGCTAACCTAAAAGGCAAGTTTTAAAATGAGTTGAATGTGTGTAATGTAGTGCCATAATAAATTCATCTAAAAAAAATAGTACTATAATAAATTAAAAATGCTATTATAATACAAGATTTAAAGTTATTTATTTTTTAAAAATTTCAAACTGTATTTCATTGACATCTAACTATGTATCTAATTATATATTATATATCTAATTGTATTACCTTGGCAAACAAAGAGTCATTCTTATAGCAAGAATAACTCTTTTTTTGCCAAGGTAATACAAACATATGACTATATGAGTGTGATATCTCTACTATTCTAAATTTCTAATTACTTTAAATGACAACTGTGAGTGCCCGAGGACCGAGGACGAAATTGAAGAGCTGCAGTACTGATGTGGGGATACCACGTGCCCGAAGAGGAAATTCGCCCGAGGAGAGGAAGGGATGAGACAAAGGACTTTGAGGCGTTTCAGGTAGGAAGAATGGTCTGAAGAGAGAGAATCAGTGAGAATAGGGGAAGTTTCCAGTTTGGAGTAGTTTGTTGCCTCCGCATTAAATGGTGGGTAACAGCTTTAACAGCTGCATTGATAAGGAAGTGACCTAAACAGTGTAAGTCACAGCTAAGCAAGCTCCTTCTACCACCTTCTTCAAATGTAAAAAGAGACAAGTGTCATGAGTAGAGATTTGTTAGGTAAAGATGGGAGGTCAAGATATGAAGGAGGGAGGGGTATATAAGAAAAATAGGGTTTTCAAAGAAGAAGAGGCAAACACAAGTATCAAGAAAGGAAAAAGAAACAAGAAGAACATTAAGAGAATAGAGTGAACAGTGTAACTTTCTGTATAACATTGGCCTCCTCGGGCAGGCTTGTGTGGAGACATTTGCTCATCTATTCCATTACGTCAGCCCTTTCTTCCTTATTTTCATCATCAGGCAGAGCCCTCTCTTGTTGTTTGTTTCCCTCTCTTATAAATTTTATTAACTTGGGCCAAGATTGAACTATACAATTCATTGTTCTAAACGGGTTTGGGCTGCTAGTTTATTTGGTCCTTACAACAACCAATTGCCTCATCTCCATTATATAGGAGAAAAAAAAAATGTTTCAGGTTTTATTTTATTTATTAATTATTATCAACAAATCACAATAATCATTCAAATAATAGAACAATCTTGCTTACCTATACATACATACATACATACATACATACATATATATATATATATATATATACTCCCTCCGTCCCACTTTTTTTGTCATGTTTGAAAAGTCAAACTTTTTAAGGAAACATCATTTATTGTCTTGTCTGTCTTTTAAAAATGTATAAGTTTCCAAAACTACCCTTAAAAAAATTAATCAAAAAATTGAATTAGTAAATTAATAGGGGTATAATATGAATATTAGTAAATTAATGGCTTTTATTTTTAGAAACAGGACAATATTTTGGGATATCTCAAAATGGAATAGAGGAAAAAAAAAAGTGGGACGGAAGGAGTATATATATGAGGCAACCATCACATTAAGTCTACAAATATGAGAGTAATATTCAACAACACAAAAATCTATACAAAAGTTTGTCTTCTTTTCATTTTCTACTTTTTTTTTTTTTATTATGTCAATTTGAATTCATTGTTTTTGAAAAAGCCATGTTTATAGGTATGTCATATATTTGATAGCAGATTTAAATAATTTCTTAACAAAATTTCATTTGAATAATTTGATAATTTATGTTATATATCTTTAGTTATTTTTTTTAAAGTAATGGTAGTTCATTAAGTTAAGATTTTTATTTTGGTCATTCACATAATGAATCTTAACCACTTATTTTTATAAAAATTTTATGTGGGGCCAGAAAGAGTCAGGCAACCCCGGCCCACTTCAAACCAGGCCCAAAGGCCCACGCCGAGGATGCGTCCAAGGTCCGAGGACTAAAGTGTAAAGCCCAGTTGCCCAGGAAACAGTGCCGAGGATGATAACGTCCTCGGACCTCCGAGATCTGAAAGTGGACAAGCAGCACACCATCAAGGGGAGTCTCCCCGAGCATCCAAGGAGCAAAAAGCAAGTACCAAGCACCAGCGAAGGAAGCATGGTGGAGGAGCAAGTCCCAGATGAACTGTCACCTCCACATTTAATGCCCTCAACTAACGCCCTGGCCGCATTAATGAGGATAGGACCCCTGAACAGTGTCGTCTTGGGCGCTGCAACCCACAGGAGGGATGGGAATGCGGCTGATGGGACAGGCTCTCAAGTGGTGGCCTGGCTGATCAACAAATGTAGGGCTAGGATCAACTGAGAGAGATGTATATAATGTAAGAAGTCCCTCTTGAAGGGGGGACGGACGGAAAAACCAGAGTGAAGAAATACTGTAGCAGCTTGTATTCTCTGAAACCTTGTA
Organism: Quercus aquifolioides; assembly: GCA_019022515.1. Taxonomy (NCBI): domain Eukaryota; kingdom Viridiplantae; phylum Streptophyta; class Magnoliopsida; order Fagales; family Fagaceae; genus Quercus; species Quercus aquifolioides. The sequence goes on from CM032326.1 coordinate 38,629,294, forward strand.
ACCTTTCTTCAAAGAAATAATAAGAACTCCAAGCTCTGTAAGGCACGTCCGAGGAGCACTACTGTACACCCCAGTCATCGTTTAAGTTATTAAGCACTCACGTATAACCATGCATGGCCGCTGCATTCCTCACTAGGGCCTAGTTCTTGAACCCATTCTCTATAAATTCATTGCAGGGTTAGCTGGGCTTGGGTCCACTCTCTCAACCCGTAGAAGTGCCCAAAACCGGTCCCTACAATTGGCGCCGTCTGTGGGGAGAACTTGTGCGTTAGTAAGGACAACAGTCAAGCATGGTAAGATCAGGCCCTCACCAAGAAAACCCCCATCGACCTGAACCGGCTAAATCCCGGCACCAGGGCAACTATGGCGACCCCGGGGGCGGTCAGAACGAGAACGGACGATTTCGAGAAGGAAGCGTGCATACCTCAACAGCGAGCGGAAGCCAAACCCACCAGGACGGGCACGTTCCCCAGAAGCGCGACAATGGCCACGCCACGTGATCGAAAGAGGCCCATAGCCACGCTTCCCAGAGAAAGGACGATAAGGTGGCCATGCAGCACGAGATAGACGATCTGAAGAGGAAGCTGCGCCGTGCGCAGCGGAGACGGTCCGAACCCAGCCCTGACCTGCCCTCTGACGACGAGAGTGATGACGAATACAGGCAAAGGTTAAGAACACCCCCCAGCGAGACTTTCTCCCACGAGGAGGAGCGCTACCAGAGGCGTAGGCGTGCCAGCCCAACCCCCAGGGGCTTAGGGGGTGACGCCATGAGCAAGGCGCTGGATCAGCTCTCCAAGTCGCCCTTCACGCGTCGTATAGAGGAGGCAGTGCTTCCTCGGCGGTTCCAGCAACCAACCTTCACTGCTTACAACGGCAAAACGGATCCTGTGGAGCATGTGAGCCAGTTCAACCAAAGGATGGCTGTCCACTCTAAGAACGAGGCGCTGATGTGCAAAGTCTTCCCATCCAACTTGGGACCTGTGGCAATGAGGTGGTTCAACGGTCTAAGGACGAATTCCATAGACTCGTACAGGCAGCTGACCCAGGCTTTTGGTTCCCGCTTTGTTACGAACAGCAGACCTCTTCGGCCCATGAGCGCGTTACTGTCCCTATCCATGTGTGACGGGGAGACCCTCATGGCTTACTCTGACAAGTACTGGGAGATTTACAACGAACTGGACGGCAAGTACGACATTGTCGCCATCAATACATTCCAGAACGGACTACCAATGGGGCACGGCTTGAGGAAGTCGTTAACCGGTAAGCCCGCCACTAGCGTGCGGTAATTGATGGATCGGATCGATAAATACAAGTGGGTAGAGGAAGACATGCTACAGGGCAAGGGGAAGGAGAAGGTTATCCTTCAGGAGAGGAGGGATTTCAGGTCGGACCGGTATAGCAACGCCCGCCCGAGGAGGGATCTCGGTGGGCAATCCGGGGCGACCAATGCCCAGACTGTCGGCGCCGTATTCCGAGAACCCGTACATAGGGTGCTGGAAAAGATAAAGAACGAGCCATACTTCAGGTGGTCGACTAAGATGTCTGGAGAACCTGATAAGCGCAACCAGAACCGTTACTGCCAATACCACCAGGACCACAGATATGCCACGGAGGACTGCAGAAACCTCTGGAACCACCTGGACCAGCTAGTCCGGGAGGGAAAGCTGAAGCACCTTCTGCACCACTCCAGCGGCCAGCAAGGCTAGACCTACCAGGAGCCTCCGCCATGGGGCAGCTCGCTGGGACGATCAATGTAATCTTGGCGGCACCAGGAAGAACGGGCACACGCCCTTCACGAGTGTTGTCTGTAGCTCAACAGCCTGCCGAGGACCCCCGGACAGGGCCAAAGAGGGCCAGGAGGAGTTTCCCCCCAGCCTTGAGTTTCTCGGAGGAGGACAAGATTGGGACCACCCAACCCCACGATGACGCTCTAATCGTCACCCTCATAATCGGGGGCTACGACGTGAAAAGGGTGATGGTGGATGATGGCAGCGCAGCCGATGTCATGTACCCAGACCTCTATAAGGGTCTGGGGCTGAAATCGGAGGACCTGACACCTTATAGCTCCCCCCTAATGAGCTTCGACGGAAAGCTCGTCATCCCAAAAGGCATGATCAGGCTGCCCATATAGACAGGCCCAGAGGTGGTGGAGGTGAACTTTGTAGTGGTGGACACGTACTCCCCCTACACGGCCATCGTAGGAAGACCCTGGCTACACACCTTGGGGGGTGTTGCCTCCACCCTGCACCAGAAGGTGAAATTCCCATCAAGGGACCAGGTTCTGGAGATCCGAGGTTGCCAGCCCACGGCGAGGCAGTGCACGGTGGCTGCCATATCCTATCGGCTTGATGCACAGCCCTCGGCCCCCGCCGAGGAAGGCTCATAGCAATTAAAGACCCTGGTAGCGCCTCCTGATACAGCTGCCGATGATGCTAAATGTGAGGACCTGGAGAAAGTGGTAATTGATGATGACTCGGAGAAGTTCTTCCAGGTCGGAACCCAGCTGCCTCCCTAGGAGAAGGAGGAGTTACTTGAGTTCCTCAAAAGGAACCTTGACGTGTTCGCATGGGACCCTTGCGATGCCCCTGGGATTGATCCATCCTTCATCTGTCACCACCTTAACGTCAACCCATCCGTGATCCCCAAGAAGCAGCCACCCCGGCGCCTGTCGAAGGAGCACGCTGATGCAATCAGGGAAGAGGTCAATAAGTTTAAGCGCGCGGGGGCTATCAAAGAAGTCTTTTATCCCGAATGGTTGGCCAACACTGTGGTGGTCAAGAAGAAAAGTAGGAAGTGGAGGGTTTGTGTGGACTTCACAGACCTGAACAAAGCATGCCCAAAGGACCCCTTCCCAATGCCACGAATAGACCAGCTAGTAGATGCAACGGCAGGCCATCCTCGGATGAGCTTCCTAGATGCCTTTCAGGGCTATCATCAGATCCCACTAGCTTTGGAGGACAAAGAGAAGACAGCCTTTGTGACGCCCATTGGGAACTACCACTACAAGGTTATGCCATTTGGCCTGAAAAACGCCGGATCCACCTACCAGAGGATGATGACGAGAATGTTTGAGCCGATGTTGGGCAAGAGCATCGAGGTCTATGTTGATGATATGGTGGTGAAGAGCAAACTGGTGTTCGAACACTTGGGGGACCTCGGCCGCACATTTGACGTCCTAAGAGAGCACAAGCTCCGCCTTAATGCCTCAAAATGCTCGTTTGGCGTAGGCTCTGGCAAGTTTTTGGGGTACATGATCACCCACTGTGGGATCGAAGTCGACCCTGACCAAATCAAGGCCATTCACAATTTGAAGCCTCCGCAGAACCCCAAGGAGGTCCAAAAGCTTACTGGGATGATCGCGGCGTTGAACCGATTCATTTCCGGATCGGCTGACAGGTGCAGGCCCTTCTACCTCCTGATCAACAAGTGGAAAGGATTTGAGTGGTCCGAGGATTGCGCCGTGGCTTTCCAACAACTCAAGGAGTACCTATCCCGGCCGCCCATCATGTCTAACCCCGAGGCTGACGAGGTCCTATACGCATACCTTGCTGTGGCGCCCCACGCAGTGAGCCTAGTACTGGTACGGGAAGACAATGGCGTTCAAAAGCCAGTTTACTACATCAGCAAGTCGCTGCACGAAGCGAAGGTCAAGTACCTACTCTTAGAGAAGGCCATACTGGCTATGGTCCATGCCACGAGAAAGCTCCCCCATTACTTCCAAGCTCACACGGTGGTTGTCCTAACCCAATTGCCTTTGAAGTCCGTACTCCGGACCGCCGACTACACAGGAAGAATCGCGAAGTGGAACACGATTCTGGGGGCTTTTGACGTCAAGTACATGCCTCGGACCTCCATAAAAGGCCAGGTTCTGGCAGATTTGACGGCCGAGTTCGCTGAACCAGTCGAAGAAGTGATAGCCGAGGAGAAGAGCTGTGATGAGAAGTTAGTTGGGGAAATCTCCACCCGGAGTCACCTTGTTGGAAGGTATACGTTGATGGCGCGGCAAACCAAAGAGGGTCCGGTGTGGGGCTGGTCCTAGTATCCCCCGAAGATCACGTCATAGAGAAGTCCCTGAGGCTCGGATTCACGGCCACAAACAACGAGGCCGAGTATGAGGCATTACTGCAAGGGATGATCATGGTGCAAAAGATGGGAGGAAAGTCGATAGAGATGTTCTCAGACTCGAGATTGGTAGTAGGACAGGTAAATGGGGAGATGGAGGCCAGAGATTCGAGAATGCAAGAATACCTGAGCCAAGTCAAGCGCTTGCAGTTGGAGTTTGGCCTCTTCAGCTTGTCCCATATTCCGAGGAGTGGGAACAGTCATGCCGATTCACTGGCCACACTCGCAACCTCCTCGGCCGAGGCTCTACCTCGGATTATACTTGTGGAGCATCTGGAGAGAGCAAGTGAAGTGCCAAAGGGAGCGATCCCCGTCCATCAGGTTGAGATGGGTCCCAACTAGATGGACCCCATAGTGAGGTTCCTCAAAGATGATGTCCTGCCTGAGGAGAGGTCAGAGGCAGAAAAGATACGAAGGAAAGCTCCTCGGCTCTGGTTGTCCGAGGATCACAAACTATACAGGCACTCCTACTCTGGGCCATATCTGCTGTGCGTCCACCCCGAAGCGGCAAAATTCTTGCTCGAAGAGCTGCACGAAGGAATCTGTGGGAGCCACATTGGGGGGAGATCCCTGGCTCACCGAGCCATCACACAAGGATACTGGTGGCCGGGAATGCAGCAAGAGGCCCAGAAGTATGTCAAGAAGTGTGACCAGTGCCAAAGGTTCGCCCCAAACATTCATCAGCCAGGAGGGGTCCTCAATCCTTTGTCCAGTCCATGGCCGTTCGCCCAATGGGGCTTGGACATTGTGGGGCATTTCCCCAGAGCACCAAGGAATAAGAAGTATCTGTTGGTGGCCACGGACTACTTCACCAAGTGGGTCGAGGCTGAGCCACTGGCCAACATCAGGGACGTAGACGTAAAGAAATTCCTTTGGAGGAACATAGTTACACGATTCGGGGTCCCTCATACCCTCATCTCGGATAATGGGCTCCAATTCGATAGCAAGGCCTTCAGGAGGTACTGTTGCGAACTTGGGATCACAAACAGATACTCGACGCCAGCCTACCCTCAGGGAAACGGACAGGCCGAGGCAATCAACAAGGTCATCGTCAACGGGCTTAAGAAGAGACTGGATGATGCCAAGGGGAGATAGGTAGAAGAGCTGCCCCACGTCCTCTGGACGTATCGGACTACGCCCCGGCGCTCAACGGGGGAAACACCTTTTGCCATGACTTATGGTGCTGAGGCGGTGATCCCCCTGGAAACAAACTTCCCGACACTAAGGACGAGCTCCTTCACTCCAGGCAGCAATGATGAACTGCTGGGGCGGAGCCTGGACCTGGTAGACGAACGAAGAGAGCGAGCAATGATCCAGCTGGCCTATTACCAGCAAAAGCTCAAGCAAGGATATGACGCCAATGTAAAGCTCAGACCACTAGCGCCGGGGGACCTGGTGCTGAGAAAAGTTGTAGGAGCTGTCAAGAGCCCTTCTTGGGGAAAGCTGGGACCCAATTGGGAGGGGCCCTACCGAATTACTTCAGTAGCAGGGATAGGAGCATACTATTTAGAAGATTTAGATGACAAACCTGTACCTCGTCCATGGAATGTAAATAACCTGAAAAGGTATTACTATTAATGAAGAAGTCTCTTTTGATTCAGATGTTCTGCCTATCATGATTACATGTCTCGCGTCCCAACGGCAAATATCCCTGGGTACTAGACAGAACCAAGGTCTTGCATGGTCCACGGACTCAAACCTATGGGAAAACTAGTTACTTACAGAAGAACTGAAGCGTTAGACAGAACCAAGGTCTTGCATGGTCCTCGGACTCAAACCTATGGGGAAACTAACCACTCAAATATCCCTGGGTACTAGACAGAACCAAGGTCTTGCATGGTCCACGGACTCAAACCTATGGGAAAACTAGTTACTTACAGAAGAACTGAAGCGTTAGACAGAACCAAGGTCTTGCATGGTCCTCGGACTCAAACCTATGGGGAAACTAACCACTCAAATATCCCTGGGTACTAGACAGAACCAAGGTCTTGCATGGTCCACGGACTCAAACCTATGGGAAAACTAGTTACTTACAGAAGAACTAAAGCGTTAGACAGAACCAAGGTCTTGCATGGTCCTCGGACTCAAACCTATGGGGAAACTAACCACTCAAATATACCTGGGTACTAGACAGAACCAAGGTCTTGCATGGTCCACGGACTCAAACCTATGGGAAAACTAGTTACTTACAGAAGACCAAGTGTTAGACTGAACCAAGGCACTGCATGGTCCTTGGACTCAGGCCTATGGGAAAACTAACTACTTCAGAAGACTAAGTGTTAGACAGAACCAAGGCACTGCATGGTCCTCGGACTCAGGCCTATGGGAAAACTAACTACTTCAGAAGACTAAGTGTTAGACAGAACCAAGGCACTGCATGGTCCTCGGACTCAGGCCTATGGGGAAACTAACTACTTCGAAGGGATCCTAAGTGTCTACTCGAAGAAATTCTACCTGGTCCTTAGGACACGAAAGGTCCGCCCGAGCCTACATGCCCTCTCGTTATAATAATTGATGCCGCGATTGGCCGAGATACAATTGAAGTTAAAATTATAAAAGTAAAAAAAAAAAAGAGTGGATAACGCGCAAATGAACAAACAGCCAGCATAAGTAAAAAAAAAAAAGGTAAGGCTCGCATTACATTAAGTCCAAAAAATTACACGATAAGAGTCACATTACAAATAAAAGAAAAAGGGAAGAAAAAGATGCAAAAAATAAAGTAAAGCAGGCAGAGGCACCAAGGAGCCTACTCCTTCTATTTAATTGCCCGCCCTAGTGGGTGGCTGGACCATGGCAGCCTTAGGATCTTCTGAGCTCTGACTAAGAGGGATGGCTTGCAGAGGCACGGCAGGAATGGCAACTTCCTCGGAGGAAGAAACCTGGGCATCAGAGGAGGGCCTTGCAACCTGCTGGAGCGCTTCCTCATTAGGGCTTTCACTCAGTTCAACCGCCCTGGGAGGGTCACTCCCCTGAACTGGCCTGTTAGTAGGTCCAGCGACCGAGGCTCCCTCACCTGGAGTAGCAGCAATTTCCTCAGCAGCCTCCTCGGCCTCTGAGCCATCTAGGGCAGCCTCGCGGATGGCAGGGGGGTAGTACACACTCTCTTCCTTCCACAGATCAGACGAGGCCTCCACCCCAGCTTGTTTGAGGGCTTCACCCCAAGTTTCGGAGCAGTAGCGCCTACACACCTCAGGGACTTGGGATTTGTAGGTAGCTTCTGTCTCGGCTACCCCAGCAGCATAAGCTACCTCCTCAGCTTCCTCCTTAGAGGCCCAGGCCTCCTCCCTACCTTGGTCTGCCTCAAACTTGGCCCTCGCAGCCTCTTCCTTAGCCTATTCAGCCACCCTCTTGGCCTCCTCAGTAGCAGCCTTCTCCTTCTTGAGGTCATCTATCAGCTCTTTGGCGATCTTCAGCTGATCCTCTGCCTCACCCAGACGCCTCGTCTGATCCTCGGCCTGCTTCTGGGCACCCTCAAGGCCTGACACTGCGCTGTCCCAAGCGCTGGTCATTGCCTTCAGCTTCTCCCTGGCCTTGGCAAGGTCGTCCTCGGAGGTCTTGAGGGTCCGAGTGGCCTCCAAACGCTTCTCACGCTCTGCATCCATGGCCTTTCCATGGTCATGGGCCGCCTCCTCCAGCCTATAGGTGGCCTGGATAGCCTGCCAAACAAAACGGATACAAAATAAGCCGAGCTCAAAAAAGAAAGGAAGGCAGAAAAAACTGAAGCCAGAAAAAACACAAATGTTGAGGGTCTTACCATCCCCAAGTATCGCTTGAGGCTGAGGAAGACCTCCCTACTCCTCATGGTCCCCAGCTGCGCCATGTCCGCAGGAAGTAGCAGACATCTCTCCACCGCGTCGGCCACGTACGCGCCCTCGCCCTCTCTAAAATCCCTGAGGGAGGCGTCATCCCTCAAGAGACCCCCATGGAGCATTGGGGCGGGGAGCCAGGCCAGAACCTCGAGCTGGGCATCGACCTGTTTGTCCTGGGCTTTGGAGCCAATCCTCAGCTGCTTTGAGGGCCGCCGAGTGTCATCCCCCTCCCGCGTGGGCCCAGATTTGTCCTCGATAGGCCTCTTGCCCTTATCCTTTTTCTGCTTAGGATCAGCAGTCTCGTGCCTGGACGGCGGGTTCGTCTGAGGCGGAGGAGGAGAAGGCCTAGATTGAGTAGAGGCCGACCTGGTCTGGGCAGGACGAGTCTTTGGAGAAGGAGGAGTAAGCTTTGGCTTGGACTTCCCTAGTTGCCCTTCAATTAGGTCGAGCAAACTGGCTTGGGGCTTCTTCTTGTAACCCATCTCAAGCCGAGAAGATGTCTCTGACGCTAGGAGGTCCGCTTCGGTCAGACGAGGATCACCCAAGTCTCCAGAAGGGTCCTCGGACTGGTGGACTTGTTCAAACACGTCAAAATCGTCCTCGGCAGGGCCAAAGTCTGCAACTTCCTCTTCCCTCTCTAAGTTCTCTTCCGTGGCCTCTGAGAATGTGTGGGAGGAAGAGGGGACTGCTAATGTAACGCCTTCTGAAGTGGAGGGATCCTCGGGAAACTCGAACCCGTCCTCAGTCACTGTTATTTTCTGCAGCCGAGGATCCTTTGCTCTGATCACATGTTTTGGGGCCGCGAACGATTTTTGGAGCGGGGTGTACCCCAAGATTTTGTGAGCGGCTCTAACTTGATGGTCAACTTCGTTTTTGAAAACCGCCGCCCTGAGCACCTTCTGCAAATCCTCCCTGTTGATCAGGTTGAAGTGGCGCGTGAAGGCGTGCGGATCTGCAGAAAAAAGACACATTCACGTTAGTAACCAAAACAGTGCAAAAAAGAAATGACGCATGAAACAAATTAAAATCTTTGAACCCCCTCCTACTCCCACTGCCCCACCTAGTGTCCCCTCTGTCGTCGGGCAGTGAAGGCCATCGTGCCACCCTCTGGACACGATGAGAAAATCCTCGTTCAGCCCCTTATTGGACTCAGGGAGGCACTGGATAAGTCGGACCCTATCGTCCCTCGTCCTCATGTAGTACGATTTGTTCTTCAGGTGTTGAAGGTTGTAACAGTAGTTCACGTCGTGATGGGTCAACCTTAGCCCCATCTTCTCGTTCAGAGCGTCCACACAACCCAGAATTCTGAAGATGTTGGAGGCGCACTGGGTGGGGGTCAACTGGAAGTATGTAAGGTAGCCCCTCGTCACCGGCCCCATGGGGATTCTCATGCCACCTTCGAGGAAGGCGATGATAGGAATCACCACCTCGCCCTCCTGCCTTCGAAGGAGCCACTCTCCTTCCTCACAATACTTCAAGCCCACGTTGGCTGGTATCTTATAATCGGCGATGAATTTCTCCATCGCCTCCTCAGTGTAGACGTACTTCTTAAGCCTACCCATCCCAAATGATGCCTAAGAGAGCTAAAGAAAGAGCAAATAAAAGAGAAGGAGGAGTAGAGAGGAAGAAAGCTCAGAGAGGGATAGAGCGACTTACAGAAATGAGGAGGAGCTCCTCGGACAGGCTTTTTATGCTGGAGATGTAGGTGGAAATTTGGCTGGACTCAGAATGAAGGCGCAAGAGCTCTTGATTGTGAATGAAAAAAGGGGAAAGCGGTTCAAATGGGTATTTATACCCCAGATCGAAGAGTCGCGCGAGTTTTCCCGCCCATAAATGCTAGGCGCATCCCCACCGTTAGATTGTCATCTGCCCGTTGAACGTGGGGAGCACAGAGCCGCCCGAATTTAATGAAGGACACGTTACGCGCACCGAAGCGTCAGTAACGTACCTTGGGCAGATGAAAAGGCTCCAACCCTGACGTGGGACAAGACTCGATTGGACACGGAGCAGGTCCGAGGATGTCAAAATCCTCCTTTCCGCCTGAGGATGAGGACAGCAAGATTTTGAGGGGCTATTGTGGGGCCAGAAAGAGTCAGGCAACCTCGGCCCACTTCGAACCAGGCCCAAAGGCCCACGCCGAGTACGCGTCCAAGGTCCGAGGACTAAAGTGTAAAGCCCAGTTGCCTAGGAAACAGTGCCGAGGATGATAACGTCCTCGGACCTCCGAGGTCTGAAAGTGGACAAGCAGCACACCATCAAGGGGAGTCTCCCCGAGCATCCAAGGAGCAAAAAGCAAGTACCAAGCACCAGCGAAGGAAGCATGGTGGAGGAGCAAGTCACAGATGAACTGTCACCTCCACATTTAATGCCCTCAACTAACGCCCTGGCCGCATTTATGAGGATAGGACCCCTGAACAGTGCCGTCTTGGGCGCTGCAACCCACAGAAGGGATGGGAATGCGGCTGATGGGATAGGCTCTCAAGTGGTGGCCTAGCTGATCAACAAGTGTAGGGCTAGGATCAACTGGGAGAGATGTATATAATGTAAGAAGTCCCTCTTGAAAGGGGGACGGACGGAAAAACCAGAGGGAAGAAATACTGTAGCGACTTGTGTTCTCTCAAACCTTGTAACCTTTCTTCAAAGAAATAATAAGAACTCCAAGCTCTGTAAGGCACGTCCGAGGAGCACTACTGTACACCTCAGTCAACGTTTAAGTTATTAAGCACTCACGTATAACCACGCATGGCCGCTGCATTCCTCACTAGGGCCTAGTTCTTGAACCCATTCTCTATAAATTCATTGCAGGGTTAGCTGGGCTTGGGTCTACTTTCTCAACCTGTAAAAGTGCCCAAAACCGGTCCTTACATTTTACTTTCTAATAAGTTTAACTAAAAATTAATTTGGATTTTTTCTCCAACACTCCTGTGTCCTATCTCTCAAAAATTTTCAAGGTTTATTCTTTATTAATTTCATCCATCTCTACATAAAAATCCTCAAGTTTATGGCTAAGCAAACGGACATTGAAATTCAAATTTATTATTAAAAAATTATACTTTTTATCTTTATGAATTATTATGAATTCAATTTAATCTATAAATTTCTTCAACACATCCATTCAATTTTTTTTAATCCAATATAATAAATTCAACTATTGAACACTTTATTTCAACATTCCATTTAATTTATATATTGCATATCTGTTGATAGTATGTATTACTAATAATATTACTAGTAAATGTAATAACAATAAATTAGAAATGCATAATGGCTAAATAACTATAACAAAAAAAAAAAAATCCTTTTGTTGTACATTACCCTATAATTTTTTGAAAAAAATTCAAAAAATGAGATAATGGACCATTAAGCTAATGTAGGGACTGGATTTGAGCACTTCTTCTTCTGGATGAGTGGACTCAGACCCAACTAGCCCAACATAATGAATTTGTAGAGAATGGGTTAAAGAACTAGGTCTTAGTGAGGGTTACAACAACTAGACACAGTTATGAGTAGACTGGATAACCGGAACGTGGACTAAAGTATGAAAGTTTGTCCTCGGCCCTCCTCTGAGGGGCTTGTTGTTCTTATTGTTTCTTCAGTGTCTGGCTACAAGGGTTTCGAAGAAAATATCAATTGTTACTATGTTTTCTGTTTTTCCCCCTCCTTCCTTTTCCTGGAGGATTTCTTACGTTATATACCCCATTCCAGTTGATCTTGGTCTTCCATTTGTTGATCATGTAGGTCACTACTCAAGTGTTTGTCCCATCAGCCACCTTCCTAAACCTCTTGTGAGTTGCAGCAACCAAGGCGGCACTGTTCAGGGGTCATTTCCCCATTAATGCGGCCAGGACGTTAGTTGTGGGCATTTAATGCGGAGTTGACAGTTTCTCCTTGAATTGCTCCTCCACCGTGTTCCCATGGCTGACCCATTGTACCTGTCCTTTTCCTTGGGATGCTCTGAGAGGCTGCCTTTGATGGCATGCCACTCTTCCCTTCTGTGATCTTGGTTGGCCAAGGACAAGATTGTCCTCGGCGATGTTTCAGGGCACCTTGGACTTGCTTCTTTCATCCTCGGACATTTCTTCCTCCTCGGCGTGGGCTTTGGGCTTAGTATAAAGTGGGCCGCGGTTGCCAAATTCTTTGACCCCATAGCTAATAGTACACATACATTAGTTTCCTTAATAATAATACTAATTTACAAATAATAATAATAATAAGTGCGCAATGCACGGGCCTATCGCTAGTTTTTATTAAAAAAAATTGAGTGATGTTAAGCATAAATTTTTATTATCCAGTCATCATATTCATAATATGTCATTTTAGAATTTGTAAAAAATAAATTGTGAAAATGTGGACTTCTTGTAAAATATTTTTGGAAGTGATTTTACAATTTATGCCAAAATATAAACCGCGTACAATGTGTGTGCCATGCGCTTAGGCATATAAATATTCCTCTTACGGTATTTATTGTTTTGTTTGTGAAATAAATTTCATACTAATAACAAATTTTAATTATTTTAAAGATTTTATTTTTCAAGAATATTTGAAACAATAGACACTCACATACAAAATAATAACAATACAAATAATTAAAAGCTTATAAAATAAAAGTATGAAAAAATGAAAAACAGTTAAAAACCAATAATATTTAGGTAGGAGATAACTAAGACGCGCTTAAGAGATTTGAATTTGAAACTTATTGGAAATAATGCATAATATAACTCTAGAAATAAATAAATAAATAAAGACTTTCTAAAAAACACTCAAGACACTCATTTGCTTGTATAATTAACTTGGGAGATTTGTTTGCAAATAGAATATGAAAGATTTGAGCAAGTATGATCATTAATCTTTATCAAAAAAAAGTATGATCATTAATCTTTATCAAAAAAAAGTATGATCATTAATCTAGACGTCTCCTATCAAAACTATTATCACCTTAACAATCAAATATATGACTTGTAAGGACCCGATTTGAACTCTTAGCCCAAAAGGTACATGAACTTAGGCCCAAAAAGCTCAAAACAATAAATTTGTAGAGAATAGGTTGGAAAATGAGGCTTTAATGAGTTAAGCAACGAGTAAACAGATCTTGATGACTAAGAAAGAAAAATAACGAACTTTCACTAAGGAAAAACGTCCTCGGCGGAGTCCGAGGAGGTTGATTCTTATGTATTGCTTTTGAAGTTTGATTACAAGTCTGGTTCTAGATCACTACAGTGTTTCCCTCTTGATTTTTCGATCCCCCTTCCTTCAGGGGTCCCTTGCATTATATATCTCCCTCCTAGTGATCTTGGCTTTCCACTTGTTGATCATCCAAGCCACTACTTGAGTGCTTGTCCCATCAGACACCCTCTTTGGCTTTCTGTGAGTTGTGGTAGCCAAGGCAGCACTGGTCTTCTCCACATAAATGCGGCCAGAAAGTTAGCTGTAGGGCATTCAATGCGGTGACAACAACTTTTCCTTAGGCATCTCCTAGCTTCTACTTTCTGGTACACTTGAGAAGTACGCCCCTGCCACTAGAGCTTCCTAGAAGGTCACCTTGATCATTAGGATCTACATTAGATTCGAGTTTAGCTTATCCAAGGAGGTGTTCCTCCTCGAACCATCTTCCCATTAATATCATGCTTATGAAGCTATGAGCTTAAACCACTTACTACTATTTAATCGTCTTTGGATCACCCGTGTTCTCGGCCAAGGCCCAAGGCCCAAGGCCCAATACGGATTTGGGCTTTTACCCCTACATGACTTATATAAACATGTGTATGGTAATGTTTATGTTATTCATGTCTTGTTACTTGTGAAGTAAATTTTCATAGTACGAATTAACTTAAATATTATATTTTTGTTAAACATTTGAAACAAAAAGTATCCATGTTGCAAGATAAAATCGAATACAATGTAGCAATAAATAAATAAATAAATAATACAAAATTTTGGATGATATATCCAAAAATAGATTTAATACAAATTGGATCATGATTGAACGTCTACCAAAACACCTCGGCACTAATGTAACATTTATTATACAAACATGTCTAATGGTTTTTATTTTTTCTTATACTATTACATGTGAAGTAAATATTCGTACGAGTAAAAAAAACATATTTATTAAATTAAATATAATAGTAACATTAAAAAGACCTTACCTCGCTTCATGGATTGGTGCAGAATCTTTAATCTCTCTGCAAGTAGATAATGCAGTTCTACAATTAAATGTTGCAGATAATGCCATTCTACAAATAAACGTTGCAGATAACGTATTTATTTATAAACTCTACCTCTAAAATGACTTACGAAGAGCAATACAACACAAAACACCAGGCATAAAAATTACAACCATTAAAATTGACATGAAATTCTTTTCACCATATTTGTACATTAAAAAAAAAAAAAAAGAGGTCCAATATAACCTAGAATATTCACAAAAGTAATGATGAACGGAACTTCTAAAGTTGTTGTGTCGAGCTAACCATAATATGCAACTATTTATGCTCCAATAATGTGTTTCATCCCCTCGGGCATTCATGTTGGTGCAGTTGTACAACATTGAATTTTTGTTCCTCCCGTTTATCAAGACGTCTTTTTATCAAAACTAATATTTTCACCTTAATAAACAAATATAGGACTCATAGAAACATATGTATATGGTGATGTTTATGTTTCTCATGTCCTATTACTTGTGAATTAAATTTTCACAGTATGAATTAACTTAAATATTACAATCCCGATCGGCCCATTTCAAGCATTTTTTTTCTCTCCTTCAACTTCGAAACCTAGCATAGTAAAATTGATATGAATTTTCTCTCTCACTCCTCTCCACATGTTTATAATGCTTGTGAATCTGTGATTGTGGTATTTTTATTATTATTGTCAATTGAATTTGAATATGTGAATTTGTGATTGTGTTTTGGAGTATGTATCTCAAATACTATTAATTGTTTTTGCATATAAGACTGTCAATTGTGTTCAGGAGTCTCTATGATTGTGATTATGTTTTTTTTTCTTTAATTGTTTGCTGAGAGTACTAAGATGTGAGTAATTCAGTAAAGTTATATTATATAGATAATATAATAGAGAGATAGAGTAGATTCTCTAGAGATTTGAAAATAAATTATAGTCTTTGTTGTTCGACTACTTTGAGTCTTTGATTGTTTGTTGGTAGTAGGGTAATAATAGGGAACACGTGACAAACATAGGAAAAGTGTGTTAGTAGTGTGTAATAAATTAATAACTTCAACATACAGTCTGAATTCAATTATAAATGATTTCAAAATTTTAAACCGGCGCCAAGTTCCCTTTTCTAGATGATTGCACTGTAATGTATTAAGAAACAATGTTATTTTGTGTTTTTTTTTTTTTTTTTGTCTTTGTTGGTAGATAATTGTATTTTAATGTATTAAGAAACAATGATTTTCTTCTCCAAAAAAAAAAAAAAAAAAACAATGATTTAGAGTATTTGTCTTAGTTGATAGTTTGTTAATACTACATGGATGCTTATTTGGTTTTTTTTTTTTTTTATAAATTTTGCTTATACTCGGCCCCCCTAACTTGAACTTCTAGGTCCATCGTCGATGTTTGTTAAGTGAAAAGTTATGCTACATCGGAAACTTAAATGTTTGTTCCTAGTAAACATTTGTCCTAAAGAATTTCAATGACATATTTGCATTGTGATAATAATATTTCCTTCTTTGATCTAGCAACCTTTATGCACAATAAAAATTTCAGGGTCCTTTAGATTTTTTTACCTAATTAACTTGAAGAATATAATTTACTTATTAAAATTAGCAATTTAGCATATATTTTTTAAAGTGTGGGGGGATGAATGTGAGCTCAAACCAAGAACCAAAAGCCTAATAAATTGTTTTAAAGAATGGGCTCGACCTATGATATGATTGAGTGAAGAGAAACCATCCGAGCCCACCATCGTGGAGATCCGGATTGGCTTCCTTCTCCGAGGTTCATTACCAAGGTAACAAACAATTTTTCTCCCAAAGTAATGAAGGAACCACGGTTGATCAATTCCCTTCTAAATTGAGATACCCCATCTCTTCAAACTCACCCAAGAAACAGGATAAAGAAAACACAAGAATCAATGAAGCAATCATCTTCGCATTAATGAAGCCTCTCACCTAATGTCAACCACATTCAATGCTGAATGACTGGCCTAAACAGTAGAAACACCCCTAAAATCTTCCTTCATGATCAAAAAAATGGCAGAACATAAGGATGATAGGACAAGTATCTCCCTAAAAATCCAGCTAGGAGATAAATAGTTGGAAGAGGAAGAAAAGGGAGAAATGACTATAAAAGGGGGGGGGGGGGGGAGCAACAAAGAAAGGGGTTCAGAAAATGGGAGAGATAAAGTTTAGGAATGAACAAGAGAGAGAGAGAAATTAGAAAGATAGTTCTAAGGTTTTTTAACCTTTGAATGATTGAATCCATCTCATGTACCTTGGAAACTTTATACCCACACATATATATACTTGATTTGGTTACCTTTCATCTTTAATCTATTGCTTAGACTTCCCATTGTGGATTTTTTCCCCATCTTTTAGAAATTAGTTGTGTACCCCGCAAAAAGAATCAAAAAATTAATTTTAATCGTGTTATAACTTTGTATGAGCAACGATTAAGTTAATCGATTTGCTCATGCATACTCAAGCAATAAAAAGAAATGAACAAAGTCTAAATATGTGTTATAGTTTTGTAACAAATTTGTGTTTGGCCTGTTTTAATAATAAAGTTAATGGATAAATCTTAAAACATAAGTTGTCTATTCTCTTTTCGGCTCATAAAAGACTACTTTGTGGAAATATAAGCATAGGCCAACAATTGGATCATTCCACTATTTTCCTTAACACTGTGTTTGGTTGGGGTGAATTTAGGGGGGATGGAAAACATAGAGTGGAAAATTGGGTGGAAAACAGTATTTTCCACTGTTTGGGAAAGAGAGGAAAATAGGAAGAGAGGAAAACCCGGGAGAAAATTTTCTCTCCCGGGCCCACAAATTTCGTCCTCCCAAATCGAGAGGAAAAGCCTGAGTGGAAAACTGTCTCACAGCACTTTTACCATAATACCCCGTTCTAGAATCAAGTAAAAAAAAAAAAAAAAGAGAGAGATAGAGCACTGGAGAAAAAAAAAAAAAAAAACAGAGAATGAGCATTCTTTGCGCCTGGAACATTCTTGAAGAAAAAGAAAAGAATGATAAGGACAACGTGTGTGGAGGAGAAAAAGAAGAAAAAAAATAGAGACAAAGTGCTGGAGAAAAAAAAAACAGAGAATGAGCATTCTCTGCGCTTGGAACGTTCTTGAAGAAAAAGAAAAGAATGATAAGGACAACGTGTGTGGAGGTTAAAAAGAAGAAAAAAAAAATATGGCTGAGAAAGGAGATATAACATAATGAATAAAAAATCTTAATTTAGAAATGTTACCGCAATATTTTCACAATAAATTTTAAGTAATAGATTGTTATTAGTTAATATTAGTGAGTAAAAAAATAATTTCAGTAGTGGGTTCAAATTAGAACTAGTAACAACTTTTTACATAAATTTTGTTATGAAAATATTGCGAAAAATGTTGTGAACGTAACACTCCTCATTGAAAAATATAATTGTTAGTAAATTTTATATTATTTAATGAGTGCAAATAAATCTATTTCCTACCTATTATGTAATAATGGTATAATAGTCAATTTATATAAATTACATTTTCTATCCTCTCACTTTTCTTTTCAACCAACAAAAAATTATCCCCCTCTCACTTTTTCACCCTCCACCAAACACACACAAGGGGAAAACTAAATATTTTCCTATCCTCTCACTTTTTCCATCCTCCCACTTTCCACTCCTCAACCAAATAGACTCTAAAATCCGATATCGGTTACACGAATTATTATAGACAAAACTTGGCTTTTAAAATGATCATTTTTTTTATGAACGCTTTTAAAATGATCATGTTAGTTTGATTGTATAAATTAGTATGAACCTTATTTGGTTAGAGAATTTGTCTCTTATTTTATTGGCAATGTGATAAACAATGACTCCAAATTTGATTAGTTTAATAATAAAAAATCTAACAATTTCTATTAAAACAACAATCGAGTGATGTTGAGGATAAATTTTTATTATTTAAATAACCATAATCATAATATGTCATTTTAGAATTTATTAAAAAAATATATTGTGAAAATGTGCAGTTCTTGTAAACAACTTTTGGATGTAATGTTATAATTTATGCAAAATATAGACTAGTTTAGAACTTACGTGCCCTTGCTTAGACGTATAGATCTTTGGTCTCCTAATAAATTTCATACTAATAAAAAATCGTTAATTATTTCAAAGATTTGATTTTTTGAGAGGGTTTGGCTTACCTCTAGTACTTTTTTAACTAGAATTTCCTTTTATTTTAATAAAAAACGTCACATCACCCACTAGTTAAATTAAAATGTAGAGATTAAACTCACCACCCACTTGCCATTGTACATTTTTTTTTTTTTTTGGGTAAATTGGGAATTTCATTTCAACTAAGAGGAAACAGAAACAATTGAAAGAGGGCAAAGCCTCAACTGAGACAGCCATACAAATCAAAAGAAAAGCATTCAAAATACAAGGGGGAGGGGAATTGAGGTACATGAATTCAGGGACTTGGGAGCAGCCTAGTCTAGCTAGAGCATCAGCGCACGGTTAGCTTCGCAATAGCAGTGGGACCACTTTGACTTGAGGAAATTGGGAGATGAGAAGCCTGCAGTCAGCCACAATAGAAGCACTATCATTCTTCAAGGTTTCGGCATTACCATAGATCAGCAACCACTTTTGCATCCAAATCAATTTCAAGAGCACTAATCTGCATATTCAGACACATGTTGAGTCCATCTCTAAGAGCCCAAAGCTCTGCAACTAAAGCTTGTGGCTATCCCAATCTTCTTGTAAAGGCTTTAATCCAGGTACCTGACTCACTGCGTAAATGCCGCCTCTGCTAGCCATACCGAGGTTACCTAATGAAGAACCATCTGTGTTTAGTTATGCCACCCCTATTTGGCCTCTCCCATCGAATATTCCTTTCAATCCGTGGCTGTCTAGTTATGGTATCTGAGCAACAAGGGCATACTCCACTACCTTGTCAATAACTTCCTCTGTGGATGGCTTGACTAGTAGGCATATTCTGAAAACCACCCATTACGATGGTTCCAAAGAGTCCATAATCCAACAGCCAAAATGACACTCCAAGGATCTGGAGGTGGTTTGAGGCAGAGGTCTTTTTACAATTGTTTTCAACTAGCTACGAAGGTCCCAAGGAGTAAAAATCGGTGCTTGAGACCCCTTATACCGAGGCTCTGCCAACAATTTGCAGCTACTTGGCAATCCCTAAGCAAATGGATAATAGTCTCTGGATGGAGGTTGCATACGGGCAGATTGTGTCACTTGCAGCCTCTAGAAGCTAGTCTTTCCGGGTTGCTATGCTGTTATGAAAACACATCCAAATAAAGGATTGAATCCTTGGCAGCACCTTTAGCTTCCATATCCATTTACATTAAATAATTGAGGAGCTGCCCATTGGCAAGGATATAAGCAGAACTGAGATTAAAATTCCCATTAGTTGTTGCGTTCCAAATGATTTTGTTTCATTTGCAAAATGAGAACAAGGCATCGCCTGAATTTCCAGGCAGATTTTTGGAGGAAGAATAAGAGAAAGCTTTCCCCAATCCCAGCCTTCAAGAGAAGCAAGATCTTTAACCTTGATCTCTTCCTTCCCTAGTAAGGGGGCCATGAATAATAGATGAGAGGGCCATTTGAGGTCCAAGAGTCATACCAAACTCAAGTTACTATCACGGCCAAGACTCCATCTCGTGCCCTATTGAAAACATCCATTCCTTTTTTCATTGCCTTCCAAGTTCGAGAGCTAGGAAGAGTGTTTTCATTACTAGAAGACAATCTTCTTTGTGTGATGTATTTTTTCCTTAAAACTTGAGCCCACAGCGAGTCTTTTTCTGAATGGAACCTCAAATTCAACTTCGAAAGATAGGCCAGATTCTACCTTTGGCAGTTTGGAGGCCAAGTCCACCTTATCCAAAGGTTGGGTAATTTTTTCCCAACCAACCCAATGCATTCTTCTTTTGGTTCACTAAATCCCTAAAGAAAGTTCCTGTTGAGTCTATCCAAATTATCCAAAATTTTGCTAGGAAGAAAATTGGTTTGCATCACATAGGAGGGAATAGCAGAGAAGTAGTTGCTTGGATAAGCACTTTACGGCAGCAAAAGACAATAAGTTGGCTTTCAACCAGCCAGTTTTGGTTTAACACGGTCAAGAATGAAATTCAGGTCCTGGTTTGAAGCTGCATGCCTAAGAGGAAATCAAGGTAAGAACCAGCTTGGGAGTAGAGTTGAAGCAAGGATCACAAAAATCAGCCTTTGCTCATGTTAACGTTGGGAAGAAAACACTTTAGATTTAGCAGAGTTAATTTTCTGACCGGAGATCATAGAACTCCTTAACTGCATCCTTACACTCTCCAGTTAGAGGAATTAACCTTTGCAAACAAAGGAGGTCATCAGTGAGAAAAGGTGGGAGAAAGTGGGGCCACTCCGAAGTTTTACGGGTTCCAGAGGTTGTTAGAGCATTTATCATCAATAATTCTACCAAACATACAAGAATGAGAGGTAGGGAGAGACAGGGGATCCCTTGCCGAATACCCCTGGATGGGAGAAAAG